>VXCM01001172.1:0-239228 GCA_014773175.1 Lucifuga dentata | reverse complement strand
CCTCCTCCACCTGGTGCTGGACCCCTGCCTCCACCTCCTCCACCTGGTGCTGGACCCCTGCCTCCACCTCCTCCACCTGGCGCTGGACCCCCGCCTCCGCCTCCTCCACCTGGTGGTGGACCGCCACCCCCACCTGGACCACTCAACGCTGAATCTGGTAAGAAGACTGACAGACTGACAGACAGAGAAGGTTACAGAATCTGTGATGTACAGACAGCCGTCTTGAGATGGGAACTATAACCATTCTTCTTCTCTTTCTCACTTCCTCTCTCTTTATATCACTGCATGCTTCCTCAGGGGTTAAGAGCAAGAAGACCATTCAGACCAAGTTCAGGATGCCGTTGTTCAACTGGCAGCCTTTAAAACCCACCCAAGTCACAGGCACCATCTTTAATGAGCTAGATGACGAGCAGGTCTTAGGGGTAAGGACACCCTCTGCCCTCTGTTCTCCATCCGCACATATATATCCTAACAGAATACTGCATTTAGATCTGAACATCGACTCTGTCCTCTTCACTCTCTGTTTACATCAGGAGTTGAACATGGAATTGTTTGAGGAACACTTTAAGACCAAGGCCCAGGGTCCTTCAACAGATCTGTCCAATGTAAAGAAGAAGGTGGCACAAAAAGCGCCCCCTAAGGTTTCCCTGATGGAGCCTAACAAGGCCAAGAATCTGGCCATCACTCTGCGCAAGGCGGGAATGAGCCCAGCTGATATCTGCACTGCCATAGAGACGTATGAGAAAATCTGATGCATTTCTCTATTCATGGGTTTCTATTTTCACAATTTTCCACCTTTTGTCAGTTCTGCTCCTCACAGAGACTCGTTCTATTGCAGGTATGACCAGAGGGCTTTGAGCGTAGACTTCCTGGAGTTACTGGAGCACTTCATACCATCAGATTTTGAGTTGAAACTTCTGCGCAACTACAAGAAAGACGGCCGTTCTTTGGAGGAGCTGACCAAAGAAGATCAGTTCATGATTCACTTTGGGAAGATTCCTCGTTTGAGCCAGCGAATAAACACTCTCACCTTCATGGGCAACTTCCCGGAGACTGTCAAACGTCTGCAGCTGGTCAGTTTGTTCATTGTGTGGAAAGGACCGTGAACTTGTGTGAGACAGAGTTCTAAATGATGCCTTTCTTTTGTTTTTATCTCATCCACAGCAACTCAACTCCATCATTGCTGCATCCATGTCCATAAAGTCGTCAGCCAAACTGAAAAAGATCTTAGAAGTAAGAAGAAGAGAATGCATCATGCTGATGGAGTATTCAAACCTGTGATTGTGTATAAGTCATCTTTTTTTTCCCCATCAGATCGTTCTCGCCTTCGGTAACTATATGAACAGCAGTAAGAGAGGTTCAGCGTACGGTTTTCGGTTGCAGAGTCTGGATCTTGTAAGAAGCCTTTATTTATTTATTTATTTATTTATTTATTGCAGCTTCTCTTCCACTTCAGGAAAACTTTAACAACAAAATTCACTCCATCACTGTTTCTTTGCAGCTGTTGGAGACCAAATCCACCGATCGCTCGCAGACGCTGCTTCACTTCATCACAAACATCATCGAGGAGAAATACCCCGACCTGGCCAACTTTCACAATGAGCTGCACTTTGTGGACAAGGCTGCTCTTGGTACACACACACTGCTCAGTTATGTCCCTTTTTATTTAAATCCTGACAGATTGAACTTACTTATGTTTCTTGGTCAGTATCCCTGGATGGAATTCTGCAGGATATCCGCTCATTAGAACGGGGAATGGAGCTGACCAAAAAGGAGTTCCTGGTGCAGGATGACAGTCCAGTTTTAAAGGAATTCATCAAGATCAACAGTGGTCAGCTGCAGTCTTTACTCAAAGACAGCAAGACAGCACAGGTTAGTGCAAAATCCATACCAAACCTACCATGTGACATATGCTTAGAAATGTGATAACAAATTGTTGTCTTGCTCCAGGAGGCATATGGCTCTGTCGTGGAGTATTTCGGAGAGAACCCCAAAACCACGCAGCCCTCCATGTTTTTCCCTTTGTTTGGACGCTTCATAAAGGCCTACAAGGTGAGGATTTGTGTCAGGTTTTTAATCCATTATCATGTATTCTAGTTCATGTTAGTTTTTTTTTTAGTTATTTTTTAATTTGTGTCTGATTCTATACAGAAAGCTCAGCAAGAAAATGAGCACAAAAAGAAAATGGAAAGTGAGATAAATGAGGAAAAACAGTCACCATCTCCCAAGAAGGCTGGGGGACAGAAGGTAAGCGATTAAAAAAAAAAAAAAAANTAAAAAAAAAAAAAAAAGATGTATCAGCCCATGACAGTAAAGAAATCTAAATCTGCTTTTTTTGGTGCTTGCCAGTCCTCGATGATGCTTCAGATGCCTCAGATGGACCTGATAGCAGAGCTGAAGAAGAGGCAGGTGAAGCCTCAGGTACGTGAGGGGAAGGACGGAGCTCTGGAGGACATCATCACAGGTACCGTAATGTGATACTTCCTGGAGGAACCACATGGGGATGCGATAAATGTGTGTGCTGTATGATATTTCCACGCTGTGAGTTTGTCTCTGAACGCCTCTGATTCTTTCAGATTTGAGGAACTCACCGTTCAGGCGGACAGATGGCCGACGAGCGGCACAGCGCCAAGACTCCTGAGCTGCTTCTGCTCCGAGATTTTTCACAGTGTAACTGAATCAGAAAGACATAAGGACAAGCATAAAAATGTTCTGTACATACATGAAGTTATAGAATCAACCCAATGCCAGTGTTATATTTTTACAAACACAATTTGCACTGTAAATAGAATTAAGTTGGAGCTGTTAGATATTTGTAACAAAACAGTCCATGACTTTGATTTCAAATTCAAACACATTCATTATTTTATTTTTTTCAGTTATCATGACTTTCTATTGAAAAATTTGTAGTTTTCATACTTTTAAAGAAAAAAAAATCTGTATGTCACACAAATATACATTTTTAACCTGTATTTTCCGCATTTTTTTTTCTCTACAATGAGCATATGTATTTAAAGTAGTAATTATATTTACTCAAGCACTGTACTTAAACTATACATCTGTACTTTGAGCATTTCTATTTTTTGACATCTTCCACTTCTAGTCCCCAACAGTACAATATTACCCAGAGGAAAATATTACATTTATATGAAGGCTGTAGTCACTTTGCAGTTTAAGTCCTTAAATTCAACATGGAATAAACTCATGAATCATTGCTAAAATATTGCTGTTGTCAGCCAAAAACCTGATGTCTCATTTTGGATGAAACATTATTTTTACAGTCTCAGATTTTTCAGTATTTTGCTCCAAACTCCAGAATCGGAGATATAGGTTTTGTCATGCAATTAGGCGAATAACCTTGCATCTCCATTTTTCAAGATTTTAATTATTTTATTACTTCATAATAAGTACTTTTGATACTTGAGTACAGTAGTATTACTACTACTGTACTCAAGTATTGTATTGTACTGTACTTACTTAAAGGAGGCATGTTTTTTTTTTTTTTTTNTTTTTTTTTTTTTTTTGTTATTGTCTCATATTTATTCTAGTAGGGAGTATGTGCTGAACACTGTCAAATTTGCAAAACTTGAGGTTGACCCCTGTAAAAATGCATGTAGTAAACATGTTCATATATATAAATTATATATATATATATATAAATTATACACTGCTGGTGTATAATTCAACAGCCACAGGTTGCACTGTTATTTCCTGGTCTAAAGACAGGACGATAATAAAGCAAACACCTCTGACCCTGTTGTAATGACTCGCCATGAAATAAGATCCAGACGCTGCAACTGTACAAGAGAGCTGCACTTTATTGGACACACAATCACAGCAAATTATGTACAAAAGAAGGCAGGTTCAACTGCCGACTGTCTTCTCACAGGAAAAACACACATCTCACAGAATATCATGGCATCCACACTGATAAATTATTATCTCCAGTATTGGTAGGCTTTTAAATTTATATATCATTATATTATAGATCTATTTTCTGTATTATTTTGTTCTTATATCACACTACAAATGGGAAAATCACTCTGTGGAAAGGGTTCACCGTTTTTGGTGACTTTTCAGGTTTGGGTGTGTTCAAACATTCGGAATCCCCCTTGATACTTGTCATTCTTCACGCCCACCACCATCATCATCATCATCTGCATCACACAATAGATCACAGTAAGACTGAACATGCCTGTGTCACAGATACCAAAATAACGTTTCACTCTCCATAGTTGTAAATCTCTAACGTAGAACCTCTTTTCTCTTTCTGTCATTCTCATTTTTAGAGAAAACATGTAGACAACATTTTTTTTTGACTGCACCGTGCGATTGCTTGAGACTATACATGCATTGTTTTGTATATACCTTTGTACCCATCATAATATTTTTATTAATAAAACATTTTCTTTTTGGACATAATTCATTAAACTCACTAGGAATGACTCAACCTATTTACATATCAATTTGTTTTTGTTTTCTACTTTTTGATGCCAAGATTTTTGAACATCCACACATTCATGTAAAAATCTCATATACATACTATAATGTAGGTTCATTATAAAAAGGATACAATGGCAAAAAAAAAAAGAGAAAACTATAAATTCATATAATTCCATATAATTCCCTTATTGACCCATCTTTGTGGGTTTACTTCTGTGGTTTAGCTTAAAGGACCATACTGGTAGTTTTGCATGTTTGAGCACAAGAAATAGTACCCATACATGTTATGTTACTGTCACCCATCTCTCATAACATACTACTGACACAGTACATTTTTTAAATTATTTTTCCTACCTTCTAGGCAGCCATTGCTTTCAGTTCATTTCAGTGCACCATAAAAATCAACTTTTAAAGAGTTGAAATGTGCTTGAGAGCGTTTTAGCATTTTAATGCAGTTAAAAGCGTGGAGTGATCTGAGAATTCTTCTCGGTGGTGCATTCACGTGCTGTGATGAAAAACTGACAACAGAGATGTAACATTCAGCTGCCGAATGACATTGCAATCATATGCTATGTTGTTAGGAACCTGAAGACAAACAATTAACCAACATGGATATCATAAAAAAGATATCTTGAATTACATAGTTGATTGCATTGAAGAGGTAACAAGAATCATTTTGTCAAGTCAAGCAGTAATTCTGCTATTCAATCTAATTTATACAACAGCACTGAACGCATCATTCTACATCAAACTCAGAACTACTCTATGTGCTTGTAACTGCATTAAAATGCTAAAATGAAGTAACTAAGACAAAAAATATTAACAGCATATGATTCCCTGTGATGGTTTATCTCAAGCATGTTCAAGTCTCTAATAGTTATTGTTATTATTATTATTATTTTAATAGCATACTGGAATGAACTGAAACCAATTTGAAAATGTACCTCTCCAGTAGCATATTTTGGGATATGGATGGAAGTAATGAAATATGTCTTTGTGTAATATTTTTGGGCTCAAACATGCAAAACCACCAGTATGGTCCTTTAACTGCTACTTAAAACCACTCTGTGCGACAAGTGGAACAGAAACAGCAACAAAATTTACTTCCACCTGTTATGTAACGTTCCCTTATGAATGCTTTTGCACGTTGCTACCTTTCCTGTTCACAAGCACAAGAGAGAATTAAAGCCATTTAAGTCACTTTATCTGAGCAGCAAGGCTCGATGCGAAGCCGCCAGGCCCATAAATTGATCTGTCACAGTAGTTACCACAGTATCTGTTTCTGACATCGCTAATGTTAATAATATCAGCTGTATCACAAATACAGGATGGGGTGAGGGCCAAAAAAAGACTTAAAGAACACAAATCAAACCCAAAGACAAAAACATAGTAGCAAAAGAAGCCCCTAAGCACAGGGATCGATCCAGCCTCGTGCACCTCCTTCACATCGGGAGGCAAAGGTGCACAAAATCTGGACAAACAAAATCAAAACTACAAAAAATGTAAGCTGTTAATAAACAAAATCCTAGAATTTAAAAATGAACTTTTAGTGTATATTACACAGGCTAATCATTATCTATACAGATATATTTAAACAAATATAAAAATGTTCTGCGTGTGAATAAATAATCTGTCAGTGTGAAATGCAATATCTCTCTCAATGAATTAAAAAAGAAAAGTCTGTACAAAATGATCACTAATATATAAAACTGAAGAGATGAAGACATTTTACAGTATATAATTTAATCTAGGCCTATATATATCACAACTTTTCTTCACAATTATAATATCATACACAAACATCTCACTTAAGATATATTTATATATGTATAATTATATGATTTTTGATTTCAAGTTTGCATGAGTTTTTCTGATTGCCAGGGGCATTCGCCGTGTCTTTAACATGCCCTCAAGCCTCCAGCCATGTTGAAACCACAGTCCTTTTAACACTTGTCTTGGAAATCATTCCAGAGAGCACTGTCACGCTATTCCCGGGGGTTTCACCTTGGATTTTACTCGGGAAAAGCAGCAAAGCATAAATACTTCTTACCCGACGCTCACCAGACGCAAATGCAGCATGTTAAGCTCTGGGGGTGATGGATTTGAGCGTGGATCAGCATGAATAAGTGAATTTCTTTCTTTTGACTTCTCTCAATATGAAGCTGGCACAGCTACAGAGCGGCCAGGTCGAGGCTTAAACTCATCGTGTGTGAGTTGGCACTTTTACACTTTGAGCTGAGGGAGAGTTTTTTGTTTTTTTTTTTTTGAAAAGCTGACACCCTCTGGATTTCATGGGCTCTCTCTCTCTCTCTCTCTCTGATAAGGAGCAAGCCAATTTTTGCAGCTTTTCTTAGGGCAGAAATGTTCTTCTGTCATTACTGCTGATCTAATACTGTAATACAACGACTGGAGATCGACCGGGGTTTTCTTGGGGTTTCTTGCAAGTGCAAAGTCTTAGAGGCACTGGGAAAACACATGGTTACAGGTTCTTGCAGAGAAACAGGCAGGGATAAAGTCAAAGGCAAAAAGCATCACCTCTGTAAAGTTGCAAACTGCTAATTATAGATATTGCACATGCTGTTCGTAAATGAAGCCCATCAAACTTGTCCTAAAATAATCTCAACTGAATGGTTTTTAATTCAGATGCCAAAACCAAAGACAAAGCAAAGAGAAAGGGGCGAGGACAGATTGTCCACTAAATGGCTCTCAGACTGTCAAATTGCTCCTCTCATCTCTTTGGATCTTTTGTTTCACAGACACTCAATGGCAGGAAGATGAAGCCTTCAAACACACGTCCCCTAACTAACTCCTCCGGCTTTTACACAACTACTGTTTTCATCTCAGTGCCACAAAGATTTGCTTTCGCGCACCAAAAAAGTCACTTTGTCTATGACTATCTATGCAACCTCGTCCCCTCCGCAGTTGCTTTGGGGCAACATCACACAGGACAAGGGGATTCATAATGGCTTCTTTCTTGTGCAGGATTTACACTTAGGAAGTCACTGACAGGTCTTTGATGCAAGTGTTTAAATGGAAATAACTTCAACCACAGAGGCACAGCAAAGGCCTAACATTCAAAAATGTTTCATGTTAAAACATGCAGGCAATAAAACTGGATGAGGCAACTTCAACACATCTGTGGCTGTTTTCGTGTTTGTCCTTTAAGAATCATTTGCAGCTTTGTGCTTCTTATACTTAACCAGAAGTTGCATGTTTGAGAAAAATGTGCCTTTTTAAAAATAATTTTATACTCTCTTCTTTTTGCCCGTTGAGAGTTCAAGCTTTAGAATGGGTCTATAAATTATAATAATAATATTTTTAGGGAATATTTATCCTTCAGATGTTAGCATTAGAAGTTGAAAGCTATTAAAATGTGCTGGAAAAACATCCTAGCAAATTAACTTTCAAGTCAGACAGCAGTTTCTTTAAATCTCATAAGGAAATACTTATCTATCATTCTGCATTTCAGATTCCATAGATAGTGAAAACCCAATTATTTCTGGACAAATTACACCAGACTGCTCATTATCAGCAGGGCAACAGATGCCGCTTTACAAAAAACGAATAATTTCATATAACTGTAGGGAAAGAAAAAAAAAAAAAAAAAANAAAAAAAAAAAAAAAAAAACCTTGGTGAGTGTGCTTCTGTAAACAGCTTGGCTTTACAAGTGCATGTGTGTGTCACCAGTGTGTCTATGTGTGTGTGCTGGAGTCTTTGGGAAGGTTTTTGATCTCAGGTGCTAAAATGCCAGAGCAATAAGCTGCTACATCCTGATTGTCATAATTCATTAGTCATTATTCATATATGATAATTCTATATTTGTATATATGTGCATTTCCCCCCTTTTTAAGAATAAATACACCTTGTGGTTCCATTTAATAAAGAGATGTGCTGTTTATAATACTGCTCCCTACAATGTGCTTTTGTGAATGTAATTATCAAACTGAAACTGACGTGTGCTTTCATGCTCTCAAGACAGAGAGCGATTTTCCAAATCTTTTCATGAGGTTCTATAAAACCTTTACATTTTGTAGGGACATGAACATTTAGATGAAGTCAAAGCAGACTCAGTGGAATGTACAGCTGCAACAAAGTGGGAATCAAACACTGGAATGGGGACAGTCATGTAAACTCTTCACACAGTGTATACAAACAGTGGAGAAAAAAATAGCACCAGTTCAGAGTTGAAGACAGGTGAGTCAAGAAAAGCCACAAATACCCTTTTGACCTTGATCTATTTTTAAAATCTGTTTTCTGAGCAGGTTTACATTCTGCCAGGTGATGCAGGTACATTAAGTTTCATTATCCTGAACACACACAACCACTGGACTTACTTGGTGATTATTGCAACTATGTTCTCTATGATAAAAGTCACAGTCTAGACATTATATCTACTCCACTAACAAGCCATTGAGTGAGGTTATATATGAGACTGGTGCCGTCAGTGCATCCATCCATCCAGACCGCATCAGGTTAAACCAGCCAGCTGGTGGGAGTGGAGGCCCATGTGTGCTCCCTCTAGCTTGGAAAGTGGCAGCATGACTGCGTGGGAGAACTGCAGAGGATCCGTGAAACCAGATCAGAGTAGGAAACTTGTCCAAGAAGGAGAATGTGACTCTGTTTACAGTACTATAGTTCTTGCCATGGATAAGATTCTGCATACTAGTGTGAGGCCAAAAGCAAAGATGAAAAGGAAGAAAAAAGTCAAATGGTCCTACAAGAACATATGAAAAAAGGAATCGTGGATTTTGCTCCATTATGTCCCGTAATTTACTTGAACTCACTGCATTTGCTTTCTCTTAATGTTTCATTATGTGATGGGGCTTAAATTGAATTCTTCCATGTATTCTTTCTTCTCCTCTTCATTATCCAGAATTGCCTGGGGAGAGGAAGTGGTTCACAGGCTCGCTGCCATCCTGCTTGTAGCTGTTGAGGCTGGAGCTCTCAAGGCTCTGAGTGTTGGATGTTAGAAGCACGGAAGTGAGGTTGAGGGAACTCAAAGGGGTGAGGGAGGAGGAAGACAGGGAAGGGGTGGGGGTGGTGGAGGTGGGAGAAAAGGAGGAGGAGGAGGAGGCAGCGGTAGGAGAGGAGGTCTGGCCGCTAGGCAGGGAGGAGGCTCGTTGCTCGCGGAGAAGGCGGTGATGACGCAATGCAGAGGAGAGAAGCAGAGCCTCAGCGTTCAAGCCAGACGCTGACAGACTTGCTAGCAGAGCTTTAGCTTGGCTGGAGGAGGCAGACAGGGAGGAGAGCGCGCCCTCCTGGGGAAACTTCCTCAGGCTTGGGGCAAGCACTGGTGAAGTGGAGGGCAGTCGGCCTGAGAAAATACCAGCTTTTGTGCCAGAGAGGTATGGCTCAATACTACCACTGGTGCTACTGGTCCCCAAAGCCTTCAGGACAGATGAAAGGTGGGAAGAGAAGGAGGAGGCAGAAGGGATAGAAGATGAAGAGATGAGAGGTTTTGAGGAAACAGAGGGGAAAATGAAAAATTAAAGTCTGAAAGTTGCTTGCGGCTGTGGCTGGGTGCTGTCCCCTGCAGCGCCCTCCCTTAGCAGAACATGTCCATGCGCATGCTTGCACACACACACATCCACACGTACACACAGAGTGGGCTTCAGCGTAGATTTTGCAGAGTGAGTGATCCCCACAGGGAGAGAGCAAGGGTCTGATTTCAAAAGGGGATAGATGGATGTGTGTGTAGCTCTCTGGTTAGGTGGTGCTGAGGAGGAGGAGGAGGAGGAAGAGGCTGAAGAGGCTGACACCAACTGCTTTCTCACTGCTGCAGGGTCACAGAGGCGCAGGGCGGCACAGTCGGGGTGACAGGGTGGTGAGGTTGCGCCGCAGGAACAAGTAGTGGTGGAAACAAGTGGCAGAGAGGTGTGTGTGTGTATGTGGGGAGTGGGTGAGAGGACAAGAACAAGAGACACAGGAGACAGTTATTCAGGTTGATATCAGCATGTGTAATGCAAGTCATCTACACATGGCCAAAACACTGCTAAACACACCTTCTTTGACACTTATTTTAATGATCGTTGCTCATTAAAAATACAAAATGTGCTGACAGACAGCATCACGCCTTCAGTCCCACTGTGTGATGCTGAATTGAGCCAGTAGATGGCACTGTTCCAGCGTTATGAGACGTCGATAACACAGTGACAACATGTATTTGTCTCACTGGACATCTGAGAGACGCAGGCAGGCTGAGCAACATGCATCAGAGTGTTAATGAGGACGAGACATGAGTGGGAATCTGCACAAATCCGCACAAACCCACATAAAAAAAAATTCAAAATTTAATCTGAATCTAATTAAATGAGCCGAGATGATTTTCTTGAATTAGTTGTTGTGTTGAGTTAAAAAAAAAAAAAAAAAAANAAAAAAAAAAAAAAAAAAGGTAGGAGGAGAAAAGTTTTTGGCACGGCTTTGAAAGTTTAAAAAGCATTTGCTTGGCGATTACAGGGATTAGTTCTGTAAGGAAGGAGAGCAGGTGCTGGTTCTACGCTGGGCTGCAGGGAGCTTTTCACCTGCTTTGTTGCATTTCCAGCGTCTGTGCTGCCAATGTCCCCAGAGAACGAGGCTGTACCTTCTGCTTGAGGAACTCATCTCAAGCCTGGCCGTCACATTTATTCTGGTCTGTGTGTGTGGCACAGCAGCCTCCCTTCATCTCATGCAATGAGAGCTGCCTGCCAAATGAAAGCCTTATAGGATTGGTCTTCACAACGCCTACCTAATGTCCAGCACCTTTAACTGGCCTGTTTTACATCCAGAGGTAATAACAGACCAAATGGGAAATGGAAATAGGGTTTTGCAGCGTGAAAGTGATTCACATTGTCATGCTCTCCTTGATCTGTGCCAAAGCAAACGGAGCAAAATTGTAGCTTTGAACTGTCTGTTTTCTTATCCAGCATATAGATTTGAAGGAGCCTCCTTCCTGGAGTTGCTATAATGCCTCTGAGGAAAACTTAGTGAGCGCACAGCCCAAATACAAGTTAACGCTAATATACCTGCTGCCTGGTTCCAAAAACCATGTCCTCCTTGTCTTACTCCTGAAACTGGATTGGCTATGCTATATGCTGCCTCCAAATCCCAAATTATGATTGGTTGATAGATGTGTTAGAGATGTATTCATCAAGCCAGAACATTTTTCCCTGTGCAGCAGCTTCCCTTCATTTGAAATGGTTACAGCTGCTTATTACAATCCATGTGTAGCTAATGTCTCACACAATGTAAAGGTACAGTATTATATATTAAATTTAGATGTGTGCAGTGCCATCTCTGATTGTTGTGGCACCTTTGCCAACCAATCCAAAATGGCCAAGAAATGCCACTAATCATTTGGCCATGGGAAACAAAAGTGGAAAAAGAGGTGAAAGTTTGGGTTCACATTTAGGGATTATTTCCAGGAGGGGGATAAACAAAAAGACTCCTTTACCTTTAGCTGTGGGCTGAGCAGAGAGGTCACAGAAGGTGGGCAAGTCTGATTGTCAGAACATCAATCAAGAATTTAATGAATGAATGAGTTGCAGCCTAAAATGGAAGGTGGGGGTATCATGGAGGTTTGGCTCAAATATAAGGAGCACATTTAATGTTACAGCTGAATTAATAATACGGCATGTTTTGCACTTGACACATCCTGCAGAATTTTTCTTCAAAATAGACTGCATACTTTAAGCAGAAAGCGTCACATGTTTTCAAGTGGCTATAATTAGTATTTCTCTTGTTGAGAGATCACAAGCCCAGTGTGAGTTAGGGGTTAAAAACACACAGGGTGAAGTAAACACAAAGTAAGCAAAAGTCTATAATTGGGTCTTAACAGCTGCATGCAAATCAGCCAGCCACCTTGATAATTTGATGAAATGAGCTGCAGATAATCAGCATGTTTTCCAAAACTGCACAGTCCACGATCACCTGATTGGCTAGACTGAATGTGAAATGATTTAATACATTTTTCATTCATCCAGCTGTAAGCTACTATATCTGCATTTGTAAAGATTTCCAACAACTTGTGGGAACCGACACAATGCTATTCAGTCAGCAGCGGGACTTCATTAAAGTTTGAATAGTGTGTTGAATATTTATGTTGTTTTTCACAGTCCTAATGTTACATGGCATTATATGGTCAATTATCCTTATAGTAACATTAAGATTGTGTAGTATCTGCTTAACATTGCATTTGAGAGTGCTCTGCAAGTGCTTTGGAAACAAATGCATTATGCATCCCTTTCTAAAGCTCTAGCAGTGGTTAAATAAACTACTCCACCTCTGAACTATTCAGTGAATCTCATAATTCTCTGCTGCAAGGATATCTATTTGACACTGTTGACTGTTGAGTCTTGTGATGAAATTCAACTGAATCTCTAATGCTTCTTGTTATTTGGCATGAGAGTATGCTCTCATCCTAAATGGCTTGGCGGAATGCTGACAGATAGTTTTGAATGTCCGCTGTGGCTCTGAGGAAAATGCTTTTATGCCATCTCGGGCAGTTTGGCAGTTTGTGGACAAAGAAAGTGTGCTGTGTGAGCGTCAGACCCAAATCATTTTATTGTCATTTTATTTTGTGTTCATTAGACAAGTAAAGGAAGCCACTCAGCTTCCATGTCAAAATAAATAAGCAAGAGTGACAGGGGCAGACTGAAAATTAGAAAAAGTCCGAGTGCATAAACTGCAGAGTGCAGCGAGCGGAAAAAAGGATGGAGAGACGTATAGAAGAGGAAACATGAAAGGATAAATGGAGGGTTAAAAAAGAGAACTGTCCTCTTCATGCTGAATAATCAGTGACTGCCTGAGACTCAATGGGAGATCATTACATGGCACTGCAGAGATTCCTCCCAATATTCTCTCACTCTGAAGCGACCTAAGCTTCATTACTCTGCCCGTCTCTCCAATCTTTCTCTCCTACACTCACTTCTCAGCAATCTTCAAGACTGAATTCAACTCTGTCAAATTCTGTGCGGATGGAGGTTTAGGTGCACTTCACTGCTCCCATTATTTTTTCAAATTACAGTGACATTAAGCTTTTCTTTACCTATGCGGAGGCATAGGGTGCAAAAAACTCTTGGCTTTACTAGCCTGACATGCTTCAGCTGTTTAGTTTCTGGATTAATAAATATATTCAAGACTTGGAAAGCTACATTTTGGTGATATGTATTGGTAAGTAGCTTTTTAATAGACCTTTCAGTGCAAGAGCCATGAATGCCAGGACATGTGGATGTTCCATTTTGGGCCTGCTAAGCCTGCACCAGAGGCATTAGGGTTTGGGTTGGGTTAGGGTCATCAGGTTAGGGTTGAGATAGAATAATGCGTTTATCTGCCTTCATGTGCAACCCCACCCAAAACTCCAAGACACTGCGAAGAAGAGCATTTGATCTTTGAGGGCAAACCCATTATAAAACAGAGATGATAATGTGAATTTGCATTATGGAATTTCTGATGATTATGCCAGGTTTAAATTCAATTAATCATTGCCCCTGCCCTTTTAAATCCTTCAGCCAGCCACCACACTCAAGGTAACAGCTTGAATATTAATTTACAAATGTAGTTAACAATGATGCACTAAGTAAAACTACAAAAGATTTTTTATTTTTTTTGCAGTGTCTTAAATATAACTGAGGATCTGCGGGGCACAGTAGGGAGGTGCAGGTGTGGTGAAGACAGGACTGTGTGGACGTGCATGACAGGTAAAGGTCAATTTATGTTTGATCTGGTGATTTATATAGTGCAAAACCATTCTGGAGACTCTGTTGGACTAGGGTATCTACATAGAACAGGCCAAAATATTCAATAAACTATTCCACATCCATAGCACTTGTATGCTGCATGAGACCAAAGGATTCTCTGTCCTGTTTATCTTGATTTATCTTTGGTACAGGCCATTTTCTCCCTTTGCCCCCATTCCAGATATTAGCCATAATAAAAGCTATACCTCTCTGTAATTCATGATAGTTAATATCACCTTTCTGTGCAAGGATGTAGCCTGAAGTGATCTAGGTGACACCCTGCTGAGTACATATCCCTACAGGAAAGGCAAACAGTATCTGGCAAGTACCATCCACCCTTTGTACAGGTGTCAGATCAAACATGAACTGGCCGTAACACTCCTCAGTGTAAAGATGATACCTGTTGCTGGCCCTGGAGCTTCAGGAAGTCCTCCCTTTTGCCACTTTTAATCTTATCTGTGCTGTTCTGCTGCAGATGCTTCAGCTTGGAAGTTGCTGAAGATTGGAGAGCTTTGCCCACGCTGGAACTATTCCCTCCCTAATGGAGGAGAAAAGATGGTGTACAGACAGAGGGATGGATAGAGCGGATGAGAAAAAGAGAGAACACCAGGTTTGAATTGCATGTGGATAAATGTGGATTGAATGTGGATAAATAGTATATGATCATACAGTTTATTTCTCTTCTTCAGTACCTTTAGTATACAACTATGACACACTTCAACAACACCAGCAAGCTGGTTTGTCTTCTGAGACCAATGAGTTTTTAAGATCAGAGCATGTAGCTCATATAAGTGTACAATCCACTCCAGAGTTTCACAGCATATCAGAAGAAAAGACAGAGGGGAATATAGAAATGCCACATCAAAGCAGACAATGCGTAGCCTAGTTTCACTGCGGGATCCACTACACAATGTGTTAATGGTCTTTCCTGCTGGGTTTCCCACTGGAGTATTTCTAATACGCACAAAAACAAATACACATTCAGTTGTGTTTCTATCCAACTGTGCCTCTCCTTCACAGAGAAACATTACTCGAAAAGAAAGCTAAGAAAAAATAGATGGTTTTTGTGTCAAATAGTAAATCTTTCCTCTGCAAGATAATACACTGCAAAATAACCTGGAAACTCTCCTTTATAATTCACCTCAGCTCATAAGATATACAGTATAAATCTGTATGTTTGACGAGGCTGCACGGTAATAGTATCATTTGCGGGTGTGAATTTGGTCAGTACGCCACGCAAACTTAGGACAAGAGTACTGAGAATGATCATGTTGAAACAATGAATGTGCTTGAAGTCAGAGTGATGAAATAATGTATGAAGACTCTGTAATCCGCTGCTACGCCCATGGGAATTTACTCCAGTTCTACATCAGACAGCTGAAACTCACCATGACAGTGTGACTGTCGAGTTGCAGCCCTGCCCCTGAGTGGGAGGCTACACACACACTGAGCAACACCGAATAATATACAAGCTGTCAAAGCATCTCACTGAAATGACAGCTGACACAGGAATGCAATAACACTTTTGATAATCTCTGATCTTTGTTAGGCTGAGATCAACTGGAGGTAAGAAGGTAAGAGGCTGTTTGCAATGTTTTGTAATACTGTTCAATACCCAGTCCTTAGATATTTATATGTGTAATAAAAGTTAATTTGGCTTTTGAAAAGAGCTTTCAGAGTAGTCTACAACCAATTAATAATGATTAATTTTTTAACCTCTAAACCATCTGAGAATTCTGTCTCTAAAGGCGTTTTCAGACCTGTCGTCTGTTTGGTCTGGTCCAAATCAGGGACTAAATTGGCAAAAGTTTTAATTCAAAGGAGAAACATTAACCACATGCAATCCTTTCTGATTCTAGATCAATCAATAGACTAACAGATCAATAGATTGCCTCATAGTTAGTTCGGGACAATTGCAGAACATGTTTACACCACAAACAAACCCCTCCACAGTTCGATTAGAATCAGACCGAGACCCCTCCTCTAGGTGGTTCCCCAATTTAAGGGGGAAATGCTCCAGGGTCCAAAACAAATGCTCAAAACAAACTAGAGCTGAAAACACCCAAAGATACCTGGCAACCGTATATGCAATTATGATGTGACAGTGAAAGTGTATAAAAATGAAAATGTTATACCAAAGAAAAATGTGGCTGTAAATCATGAAACATCATTACTTTGTTTGAAACAGTTTCTGTTGCAAAGATAATTGGTTTCAAGGCAGAAAGGAGATTAAAAAAAAGACACAAAAGCCGCACTAAGAAGTGAAGAGAAAGAAAAGCTGGAGGAAGAAGGTTTGTCTTGTTCATAATTTATTATTTATTGTCTGCTTAGCATGACAAAATGCAAAATTGGGCAGATTTACAGAGAGAAAACAGCTACCAGGACAGGTCGATAAAAAGACAATTAAAAATGCTGGGCCCAGCAGGATAGCAGCTCCAGAATTAATCATAGACCATACACAGGTAGAGAGAGAGTCTGTTGTCTGTCCCCTTTAATATAAGTTGATAGCAGCTTCTACAGTTTCACTTTCAAACACAATTAAATGCCAATTCATCAGGGAGCAGACATCAGAGGCTTGCTTGAAAGTAAAAATCCATGTCACCCAGAGGAAAAACTGAAGAGAGAAGATAAAGCGTGCTGCTTGAGAGCAGGAAAACTACACAGGAGGTGTGAGCAGTGAACCTGGATCGATGCGGGGCTCAGGGAAGATGGCTTGGGTGGAACTGCAGGCTTCCTGATCTCTGACACAGGAGTACCGCTCATCTGTACGGGTGTGCTTTCGCTGGTTTTCTCAGAGTAGAGGTGCTCTGTGGTTGGATGGCCACTGAGCTCTATCAGGGTGTTCTCCAGCTCACGAATAGTCTCCTCCAGGCTGTCCAGCCTCCGGTAGGTGCTGCTTCGGATATCTAATCTCCTTTGTCTCAGGTTGGCTGCAGTCTCTAGTGAGCCACCTGACCCACTGGGTTCAAGAGGAGTCTCTACTGAACTCTGCTGGATCTCAGGATTGATCTCAAATTCAGTGTTGAGATGAAGTGTTATTGTCCTGTCCCCTGTCTCAATCCCTCTCCTCAGAGCCTGCAGCAGAAAGCCCTGTTGGTCAGGGTGGACAGAAATCCCGGGGCCCACATGGTTTGGGCTGATGGTGGAGGATCCTACTCTTGGTTTGGGCACTGGCTTGGATGAGTCCAAAAGAGAAAGCAGCAGCCTGTAGGCTTCTCTGACTGTTGTTTCTTCCCTGAAGAACACCAGAAGAGGCTGGTCACTCAAACTGATCTCAGGGAGGTCGTCTGTTTGAAGTGGAATTATCAGAGTCTGTAAAACTTCCCCTCTTTTCCTGCTGAGCTCCCGGACCTCTATGGGAGACACCACCTTTACTTCCAGCTCAGTCAACACCAGGGCCAGCACTTCCTTCTGCTCTGTGTCCCCCTCACAACACTGCTGAGTCCTTAACTCCTGGCGAGAGGAACTTTTAAATAAATCCCTCATCTTTGACCCTTGACCCTGGAAGACTGCATGATGACCACATCGATGACCTGTGTCCTTTGCTAAATCTCTGACAGGATCCTCTGCAGGAGCAGGTGAACACTCTGTCAACACAATGTGAGGGACAGAAGGCAGAGACAAACGCCTAACCTGTAAAATAAGAAAGTGCATTCAATTGCTCATAGCTTAGGCACAATCCAGTAAGTGGCTGTTTAAAACTGAATAGAATTTAGTGATGAAATCAGCATATGTGGACAACTAAATATCACAAAATGTGTGTATGTCTCTTACTGTCGCAGTGGATGTCAAATTGCTGCTTGTGTGGTCTGTTTCTTGTTGCTTCGTCTTAAGTCCAGAGCAATCTTGTAAGGCACAGCTGGACAGCTGTTTGACACAGTGTTTAAAGGTTTATAGCCGGTCGCATAAGCTAACTGACACACACACACACACAAACACACACATTCAAAACACAACTCCATCATCTACATGATGATGGAGCTGTGTGTAGTTGTGTGATAGGTGTACATCACTGTACCCCAGTGACGTAGGGACTCAATCTGTGATTGAGGTGTGATTGTTATTGTGGTTAAAAGGAAGGCTGCAGATGGGTTTTCCATGACAAAACGAAGGACTGTTAGAATTAGCATCTGTGTTCCATAATGCATTACTTTCTGCAATGCTAAGACACAAGTTGTGTGATTACAACAGTTAACAGCACGATCATGTGACTACAATGCAAAATGCCTGCACAGTCTTCGCATCAGCTTAAGATGTGGTTATTACATAGGAGAAAGGATTCCTTAAACATAGCATGCATGCACACAGCAACACAGAGAGTAAGTGACGTTGGACTCATTTTAGAGTGAGGAGAGGAGTGCATTGCAGCAAAAGGCTGAGTAGCAGTATGAGAGGGCAGCAATCCACAGCAGACTGGGTCAGCCAGCTTGTTACCTTGGTGCCTGGGGCCTCAGAGGCCCACAGGTCCAGGCTGCAGGGGGGTACGCTGCTCCTGTTGCGGGGGCTTGTGGGCAGGAAAAGGGAACGGGACAGATTGAGCCTGACAGGGGCTCGCTCAAACAGCTAGGGAGGGACAAAGGAGGGTCAAAAACTGTCAGAAATTGCAGCATAACAACATCAGAGGGATCAAATAATCAAAATTGATTTCAATAAACTGAAAGGTGTTTTGAAAGTCTTTGTTTCCACCAAAATTCAG
Source organism: Lucifuga dentata (assembly GCA_014773175.1). Classification (NCBI taxonomy): domain Eukaryota; kingdom Metazoa; phylum Chordata; class Actinopteri; order Ophidiiformes; family Bythitidae; genus Lucifuga; species Lucifuga dentata. The sequence continues at coordinate 220,375 of VXCM01001172.1, read as the reverse complement.
GCAGGCCGTGTCAAACGCGGCCCAAGCAGCACTGAGAGTCCATCTGTCTGGCTGTGATCTGTGAGCCCTGGGTGATGATGTGTGTGACTGAGCAGTATGTGATCTTTGGGTTCTCCCAGTGCCAGGGGCAGGGGGACATATGGTACCTGCTGCTTGAACATGTGGTAATGGTGAGCGTGTCTGCATGTGCTTGTGTGTGTGCGAGTGTGTGTGCAAAAATCTAACCAGCAACAAATTGCGGACATATCATAAATAATAAAAACGGTGTAATTCTCTCAGTCATTAAATATTAGCCAAGAAAACGAAAGCACAATCCCAGTTATAGTTTGCAGTGTTGTAGTACCTCTAATTCGGCAGCGATTTTCTCCTCCTCTTTTTCCTCCTTGTCTCCACAGGCGAGTGTTGGGGGTGTAGATGCAGGACGAGGGTTTTCTGACACTGTCCTCCTCAGCTTTATATGAGGCTTGTGGGCCTCTGCCTCTTCTGAGTCAGACTTCTACATTTGCAAGCAACGAAAATATGATATATATTACTATATATTTGTAAATGCATGGTGGAGGTCCTGCATGTTAATCTGCAAGCTTGTGACTCGTGTCTCTCACCTTTACGCTTTTTCCGGGGATGAGGGTCTCCCCGCTGCGGGNTTGTGACTCGTGTCTCTCACCTTTACGCTTTTTCCGGGGATGAGGGTCTCCCCGCTGCGGGTGGTCAGGCCAGGAGAAGATGGGAAACTGCGTCGCGGTGGTGGAGGAGGAGGAGACTTGGAGGGTTTCTCTGTGCGATACCGAGGTACCGTCAACTCATCTAACAGGACGTAAAATAGACACCTTGACAACTCATGCTTATTAATACATTTACATTAATAAAAGCCGCTAATGGGTATTTTTAAGCACATTATTTTGTGCAACTACCACTGAACCCTCATCCTTACCAGACCCACGCCTGGATCCTCCCTCTTTCCCAGACAGCTTTTGCTGGGGCTTGTTGGCGCGGTGCTCTGNACCCACGCCTGGATCCTCCCTCTTTCCCAGACAGCTTTTGCTGGGGCTTGTTGGCGCGGTGCTCTGGCATCCCAGTCCCACTCTGGGACGGAGTATGGGATGACGGTGTGTTAGAGGACGGCTTGATTTGTTTGGCAGCAAAGTCCAAGTCCGGTATAGCTTTCATTAGCTCGGCCTGAGTCTCCTCCAGCAGTCGGTTGATGTCCTGGGCACTATACTGGGTAAGACTGGCCCGTTTCTCCTCCCAATCCCTCTCTGCTGCCTGGGAAATGGAGAGATGGATCTAGATGCTTTAGAAACACAGTTGTGGTGTTGTACTGAAATTATTCAGCCTTGTTGCTGAATGTATTGTACGTACGTTGTCAAAGGATTTATCTCTGCCAAGGAGGTTATACTTTCTGGTTCTGTTTTGCTCAAAGCCCATAAATCATTAAATACAAGCAAAATTCTTCCTGAACTTCTAAGTCCAAAACAGATCCAGCAATCTAGACCATTCCTATTTCTGGCATTTTATTTTGAAACCGATTTTCTAAACACATAATATTCTAAGATAAGATTCAGGTATTCTAAATATTAACAATTTCTAATATCAAATTTAAATTTACAGAATTTTGCAACCTTGGAAAAAGTATGCATGCTTGGAGTGCTTTGTAGTTTGACTCATAGGATTGGAGTAAAAAGTCCTGCAGACCATGTAGGTGGGAGGAAAAAGAAGACAAAGGTGAACAACAGCAGAAAAGTCTCCTACCAGTCGGACCTCCACCGATAAAGCTTTGTCAGCAGCAGTACGTCGTTCCATCTCCTCCAGGGCTTTGCCCTTGTGAGGAACAGGAGGATGATTGTCCTTGTGAGAGCCATGGATGCGGCTGAGGCTGGTGTGGGGGCTCCAGTTGGACAGGCTGTTGCCTCCCCCGAGGTCATTGATGGTGAGATGAGGACTGGTGGGGATGTCAAAGTCAGAGAACTTTTGCAAGTCTTCGCTGTGCTTTGAGGAAGGACTAGAAAAGTCCTCTTGTTTCTTCCATACGCCATCATTTGCTTGTCTGATAAGACACAAAAAACAATTCTATTATCCTGAGTTTTTCCATTCAGTGTTCAAACTAATTTCAACCAACTCTTTGAAGTGCAATAAATGGTAAAATATGAATAACCCACGATCTGAGGTAACAACTATGACTTAAATTTAACTATAACTGATTTTTTATCCTTGAAAACATGACATTCGAAAAAGATCAGAGAAAAATGTGTTGTGCTCTTTTGATCAGCAGAGATTAATTAAAATGAGTGAAGTGCTCTTTGGATAAAAGGCTGATTTGTTGATTAAAAAAAATGACATGTTGAAGGGTTCCTTTAAGTGGTCAAAAACAGTCACGACCGCTTTTCAAGCCTTTTTTAAAAAGCACTTATAACACTACTTTTCAACACTTCATTCAATTCTACACATTCTACACATCACAATTAACATAAAAAAACACAGTTATAACCATGTAAAGGTCAAAGCAGGCACTGATGTACTGGTGCTGTCAGCGGGACAAAGTGATGGCTCATACTTGCGCATGGTGGCAAGGGTGTCTGTGATCGTCTTGCAGCGTTTTAAAAGGGCATCGAGTCTGTGTGGCTCTTCTTTCAGGAATTTGACAGCCTCCACCTCCACCCGGAGTACCACCCGCATCTTACTCTGCAGGCCTGGGAACTGATCTGGAGGAGACAGCAGGGGAGTAACACAGGAAACTAACCATGTTTCCCTAAACACAACATTTCAACTTTTTAAAGATGCTGGGAGCTTTTCTGATAATTACACAAAACATTTTTTGATCGACTGCATGCATTTCACATGGAGACAATGAATGCTTGAGCAATTTCAGACTGATTAAATGTTTAACAAGCTGGCTAAGGGTGATTGACAGATAATCAGTGCCTGGGTGGGTAATTAGCACATTATCAACTGTCTACCAGAGCTAAAGATTGTTTTGTGCCCTTGCAGACAACGTGTGCGTTCCAGTGTGACTCACTTTTTAGTTCTGTGAGCGTTTCTCCCAACTTCCTCAGAACAGTGGTCTTCTCTTCCAACTCCTGTACTGTCACCAGCTTGTGGTTGAGAGACGACTCTTTTTGGATCTCCTCCACTGACTTCTCCAGGTCACTGAGATGGAACAGACAGAAGGCTGAACATCAGGGATTCCTCTGCTACATTTTTACTGAACATCTATTTTCATCTGATCCAGCCCATCCAACTTGGTCGTGAAACAGTGCGTGCCTTTTCAGAATGCCCACACTGGAAGATGATAGTGGTGGGTGTGTTTTAGTGTTTGTAATCGTAACATGAACGGTCATATAAATGGATTTAATGGTACTATCTTCCACTTTAGAAGAGGGGAGGGATTGTTAACAGGGATTCTGTGTCTTCTGTGTGTTTGTAATCTCCACTCCATTACAAATAGAGCTGTAAACGTAAATAGCACTTTCACTTTCAATTCTCTCTGTGAAGTGTGGACACAGTGACAGAAAGAAAAAAGAGAGCTTGAGAGAGAAAAAACTAAAACCCTCCCCACTTCCACACCTCAACACACCCACAGATGCAGATCCCCGTGATTTAATAGAGGAAAGGGGGGGTTGGGGGGGTTTCCGCCAACTTCCGACTCTCTCCAGCTACCATTTCGGAGGAAGGATGCTGCGACCTTTATGACACCAACAACTCTCATGTGATTGCCATGCGACTCTAATGATCCTCACATGACTGGGAAGTTATTTGAGAGTTTCAGGGTAGTTATTTGAGAGTTGTTAGAGCTATCAGAGTGACAGAAATTGAGGTCCAACCATTTGAAACTGAAGAGTATGGTCACTACTTATCACCTACTCAGAATGCTGTCCTAACATCTCTACCTTGCTGTCTTCACTCTGGCCCAAGATCTGAATGACTCTCATAAGGATAAAAGCCTGTTTTCTGCCAAACACTGGCTCAGATCTGAAGAAGCTGCTTGTGAGTGGAGAAATGTCTTCAAGATTAAACAGCAAGTCCAGTTGCCTTGAATTACTATTGCTAGATTAGCATTTTTAGACAGCTGAACTGAAGTAGTATAGAACGATTATTTAATGTTGTGTGCAGCAGTTGAAGCAGAAAGTGGGATGAATACAATGGCTGCATTTAACAGCTTCAGGAACAACAGTGAATTCAGCCCAAATGTAGCTTGTGCATGTGTGTACACCTGTGTGTGTGGTCTAACACAGTTATCAAAATCCTACTGTCAAATAAATCTGCCTCAAGTCATGCAATGAATCAAAATTCTATGGATAATTAACCAAAATAAAATTACTATTAGGCGGACTGAATAACAGAAACTGATTAGCAGAGATTGTCGAACAGGCCAGCCAATTAGCCTGCAATCAAAATGCCACTCATGGTGAGATTAAGGGCCTATTACAGCATTTAACATTTCCAGGTATGAGACTGCAGAAAGTTATCTAATTATTAAATCTCAAGGTAAGTCTTTGCTCTGGGTGTGCAGTCACTTCAATCAGTTGCTGGACAATCTCATACTTCAGATCTTAATAAGCATCTTGGTCTGTGCTGGGCCTAATTACAGGAACCGTTTCATCCTAACACTGTATCACCCAGCGAGTCAGCTAATTATAGCAGCTATGTAACTGAGCCGCGTTTCCACTATTAACTATGTTAAAACTTATTCGGGGGATTAATTAAAGATAACACTAGATTTAATGTGTCGATAAGGGAAAATATTGTCACGCAACCATGTTATCTCATTTACCAGTAGCCAGCCTCTTTTAGTGTTTGCCTTGAAAAAGGCATGATTATGGTATTTCCTTGTTCACATGTCAGGGAAGCGACATAAATAGCTGTTTCAGTCTGGTGGTAAATTTAAGAATGTGAAATTTTGGAAGACATTTTAAACTGTATTTGGCTCACATGTGTTAGTGATCAATACATTTGATATTTAAGCCCACTCAGTTCAGTCAGCTTATTTAAATGGTGAGTTTTGATCCAATCTCACACCGGGCTCCTGGTGTGTGGATCTCATATCTCGCCTACATTAGTGTCAATATCTTCAAATGCAGACTTCAAAGCAGAGAATTTAGCATTCCTATGCCAACTTAACATGTCAATTTTGCTTTGACTCTAGAGGAAACAGTATAAAGCTCTTAAATATGAAGCAGCTCATTAAAAAGCTGATCTTTATTGGCTTACAACAACATCCCAGTAATGGGAAAACGATGCACTGATTAACGCAAGGGAAGCTTTATCTTCAACTTCGCTTATTTAGTGTGATGGTATGGAGCCAGCAAAACTCATACTGGTACTGATTTTGCTAATCTTCACTATAACAGATTTTTTTCAGATATATTTTTTATGTACTTATGAATTTATGGGTTTTTACTATCATATATGTTGTCTTATGTCTTTATGTACACTATGCTGCACACCCAATTGCCCCTATGGGGCCAAATAATAAACTTGAACAGTAACTTTTAAATTATCATACAGTGAAAAGACCATTAAAAAGACCTAATGATTATTATTGGTAACAAAGTCAATCATTTAAATTCTTGTACTGACTGGAGCTGCTGGATGATGAGCTCCTCTTCGTTGAGGTACTTGAGTCTCTCCTCCTCCACCAGGAGGCGCTGTCTCTGCAGAGGATCCTCCTGCTTCCTCAGGGCATCGGCCACACGCACATTCAGCTCTGCTCCCGTACGCTTCAGAAGAGTTCGTACTGACTCCTGGTTCTCCAGCTAAAACACACACACACACACACACACACAAAGTTACAGATAAAATATAATGCTCTTATGTCAGTGGAGTGTGCGTTACAGACCTCAGTGGGCATCTGGAAATGAATTATATCAGGGTCAGTCTTGCTGGCCTCAGGACAATAGCTTGTTGAAGACATGAAATCTCTGCTGTCAATGCCATTGCTGCATAACAACAGGACACTGAGGAGAAGAACTGCAGCTGCCTCAAGCATTTCGGAACACACATCAGTGATTTACAGCACTTACACATTTTGTTCTGTCCTTCAAAGGGCAGGGTGTGACCACTTGTGCAAAATTGTGTGACCCTCTCTGTCTTTTTAAATCTGAAGAAGAACATTTTGCCCTGGTCTTGACAGCTGATGTGTATTTCAGTCATTGTTCACATTAGCCTTCGTACCAATCGCCCTGCTCTTACAAGTCCTGCTTGTGAGAGAGACACTCGGCACTTTACTCTAATAGCTCAGGTAGCCATCTGTGGTGTGTGTGTGTGTGTATGTGTGTGTGTTTTCTTGTACACATAATATTGCCCTAAGTCATGATGCACCGCTGAAGAGAATGTAGGAAGTCCACAGCAGAGACACCGTACATGAACTCAACACCCTGCCATTGTTATGAATGGAATATTCAGGACTGATGCATGTAATACAACTCCCTGAGACGACAGCACCTGCTGAGCAAGAAAAATTAATAATTTATCAGCCTTATGTTCCAGGAAATGAAACAAGACAACAATTTGAGTAACAGTCAAAATTGTCCAGTATCCTCCCACACATACTGCGATTAATAGTTACGCGGGTATAGCAGTCCAAACATAGGGACTACCCTTACGTTTTTTAGGTTTTGTATCTTCCAGCACTGTACCCTCCCTCTCTCTCCTGGTTGCTTGTTTCTCCTCCATCCTCCCCCTGTATAATTCATGACCCACATGTATAATTTAAACTTCTGGTCATCTCCATGGGAAACGGTGTGGGTCCAAGTGTTGGAGTCACACTTGGGCACACAGAGAGGTAAATAGCAAATGGTTCTCTCAAAGTACAGCACAGCCTCTCCATCTCCCTGCTCAGCCAGTTCAACAAGCTCTTCTAACCGCGGTCGGAGAACAAATAAAAGCACTGCACGCCTATTATTCATTGTTCTCTATTCTTTCACCTTACAAGAGACCTGAATCCCAGTAACCATGGTACCACACAGTGATAAACAGAATAAATGATGACCAGTTTTAACCCTTTCTTGAGGTATTTTATCTGACTCCGAGTACATCTCCTCACATATATTTTCACAGAATGCCTCCCCATGTGAAGTGAACCTGAGCTTTTATCTTTCATGCATTATGTTTTATTATTAATTCTCACAAGATACACTGGGCTCAGTTTGTCATGCAATGCTGCAATAGGCAGCTGCAGGTGTTACTGTAGATATGGTATTGACGTGAAGATCAAATAAACATCAAAGCCACTGCTCCTGCACATGATGATGAAATATATACACTGCAAATCATAAATATGTTGTAAGTTCACATAGGAAATAGAAATGGAGCGGTTTCCCATGGTATTGAGGCAATCTGCAGCTTCCTGAGAGCGAATTTACCAGTGTTTCATATGTTTTGAGAGTACTTGAGAAATGAATACATTAAGAAAAACCAATCACCTCATTTTCTCAAAGATAATGAGAGGAATTCATGAGAAATCACTGTAACTACATAGCATCATGATACATAAGCGATTTAAGATCGTTCCTGAAGGTTCCCTTACGTTAATCAGCATACTGATGTCCCATTACGACACATTGTGTAAGGGGTGTCTCAGGTAAAAGTCAATGAAGGTGTTGTGTTAATGAGCTACTTCGTTTTATACTGATTCACATTTTATGCTGCTTTCTCTGGTGTCAAAACGACAGTGACACGTTAAATCAGCAAAGGAAATTTAATTCTCTGCTTTAGAGCTCCACATTTTGAGCGATTGACTCTAATATAAGAGATAAGAGATCCACACACTGAGAGTCCGGTGCAGGAGGTGGGCGTTGATGTGGTGCATGAGGCTTGAGGAAGAAGCACAGTGCCACAAGAACGCATGTGAGATCAGATCAAAACTCGTCATTTAATCAATTAAGAGGTCTTAAATATCAAATTCAGTAATCAATAACATATGAGGCAATTACAGTTTAAAATGTCACTCAGATTTGATACTGCTAAAATTTACCACCAGACTGACACAGGTCTTAATTTTTGTGTGACGGTGTCTTTTATGAATCGCTTCCATGCCATGTAAAACAAGGAAATACTATAGTAACGTCTCTTTCAAGGCAAACGCTAAAAGATGCCCATAAAAAGCATTTATGAATTTATATCATGAATTTCCTCCAGTACCTGTTGATTCAAACACATTTTCACCTGCTTTAAGAAGAAATGGCTGGTTGAGATGTTTCATACCTGTGTCTTGCGTAGCTGGGTTAGCTGTTTGCGCAGGTCAGTGGTGTTTTGCTGAAGGCCATGCAGGTGGAGCTGCATCTGCACGCGGCTGACACTGTTTGCTTGGCTCATGTTAGAAGGTGGCGGCGGCATCAGAGCTAGAGGTGCTGATGGTGTGTGAGCTGGCAATCACAGAGTAGGACATGGGGGTCACCAGGAGGTCATATGGAAACAAATTGGTTACTCTGCTGGGCCGTGCCCCGGTAAGATTTTCAGGCAGCCAGCAAGACACACCGTAAAAACAGTAGTGCACACAGAAAAGCAGTTACACAGCAATGTATAGGCCCAGAGAACACACATAAACAAAAAATCTGGGCACAAAGATATACACGTACTTGCATCCCAACACACACATTCAAACATTTGTGTAAATGCAAAAATGCCATATTCACAAAACTCTTCTTGGCCAAATGGGAGAATACTGGAAGTGTGAGTTATGCTGTTAATAATCCACATTTGGGGTAACCATCTCAACACAAGGCTTCGTGAGTATGGCTCTTGATACTCCAGCCACTCTCACACGTTTCCCCACTAGATACACACACATACACACACACAAAGGACAAATAACCCTCAGATGTGGCCAAATCCATAAACAAGAAGAAATTCAAAAAGGACTTGAGACAGAGACAGGACAAGAGGGGACCTGTTCTCTGAAGAACCATCCAGGAGGAAAACAGGAGGATAGACACCGCCACCTACCCAGTAACATCACACACCCATACAGAGGGCAGAGAAGGTCTGATAGGAGAAATAAAAAGGGTGATAGAGTAGGAGATAGCAACTACCTTTCCGCTTCAGGCGTCCGGCTGGAATGTAGAAAGAGTGAGCCAGTTACTGAGAAATTAATAAGTGGGTAATAAAGGAGATACAGAGAAAGAAATACAGAGAGAGAGAGAGAGAGAGAGAGAGAGAGAGAGAGAGAGAGAGAGAGAGAGGTAAAGAAAATTCTTTAAAGTTCACATTTACCGAATGATGATCCTGGAGAGCTTTTTTATAGACTACTACAGCAGAGAAAAATGACTCAATTGACGGCTTTTCTTTTGGCAGTGTTTCAATTTGTGAAGAAAATTCAAAGACTGTCCTTGTGCCCTGATAAGGTCTGCCACAGTTGGAAAAAGAAAAAAAAAAAAAAAAAAAAAAAGATTTGTAGAACATTACACACAGGGCAGAGTAAGAGGAAGGAAACAAGGAATGAAAGAAAAGGAGAAAGATATGAAAGGGTTTTGTGTTGTTGAATTTACAGGCCACGTGGTTTGAAAATACATTTCTTTTCCTTCTTAGCAAATTCTTTGCTGAATTGATTTTTCCCCAAAATGTCAGGCTGTTCCTCTAAAGTGTTAAGAAGATCCTGTGCACCCACACTGGCGTTTTCTCAAGATTTTATTGCTAATGAGACCTCTTCTCAGGTTGATGCTGGTGGTGCTATATGCTGCGAAGCACCAAACAAAACATAAACCAACCAGCAGCATGTTAACGTTGAACGATGACAGATGAGGGCACAAGTCAAGTCAAGTTTATTTGTATAGCCCAGTATTACATACAACGTCTCAAAGGGCTTTACAGACCCACACTTCAGCAACCCAGCCCAAGCTCTCTAAGACTACAAGGAAAAACTCCCTAAAAATTGCTTATTGTATAAGGAAACAGACAGTTCCCTACAAAAAGATGCACCAACATATTTTGTGGTTACACCACACTAAGCTGCTCATATAAGGAATCATATTATTTGGAATCATACAGGCTAACTTGGACAATCTTAAGCATAACTGATATTGACTATATCAATTATTAAATAAATAATTTTCTGTATGTTTGTGGAGCATGTGATCCACCGCCACCAGGTTCCTTTTGCAATTTATTTTAGTGGCTAACTCCACCTACGCTGCATATGTCCAGCACCATCATCCTGGTGAGAATAACAAGTGCAGCCAATGATAATGATAAATTATTCCACCCTAACAACAACCTAACAACCAACCTAACAAGGGAGGCAGAGGGATGTCAGACAGCATGTTCAGTACTTGCCCACACAGGCCTGAAAGGAAGTCTAATCAGCTGAAATGAGTGGAAGCACCTGTATGAGTGTCATGTGGATGTGCGGGGCCTGTAATAGTAGATTTGGATTGAAACTCTACAAATGTAACAATCCATCCATCATTTGACTGTATACAGATAGACAGGTAGATAGACCGATATGCAAATAGATAAACAGATTAGTGTTTGATATAACCAAATCAACAACTCTTTGCTGAACCGACCAGGTGAGTTAACACGGAAGCTTCCGGGACTAATATAACAATGTCCTATACACAGTCATTGTGATGCAATCTCCTGTGGCTGAATTCAGATGCACTGTTAGTAGAAAAGTGAAATAGTGAAAGAGCTAAAGAATTTCTTAACAGTGCAGAGACAGCATGGCAGTGAGGTTAGTAGTAAGTAGTATTAGTGCAAAACCATTCAGCACACACGACATGATTACGCCGCTGTACTCACTTCCAGTGGCAGAGCCGTCACTGTTTGATTCGGTCTTCTCGCTGGAAGAGAAAGGTAATGGCCGTGAGAACTCCGTCCCTTGGTCTGGAGGGCAGCCCGCCATCATGCAGAGACGCAGCAGGCCGCATCTGAGGATCAACGGCCACAGGGCAAGGCAATTACAGTGCTAACGCTAACAGCGCCATGTCTGGACACTATCAGACTGATTGCATTAACCAGTCAAGTTAACTTCCTGTTAATGACCCCTATTGTCTCTGTGGGTATGAAGTGACATGTTACCAGCATTCCATGTAAATAAGGAACTAAAAATTTAATGGAAAGGAAAGTATCTTACACATCTTTATGGATCACTGTATAAATCAATAGTGCTGTGCCCTGCAGCTAATGTTTAGTCCTTTGTACTTTTGTTGTGCTCACACAAAGTAATGTACCACTTCATGTCTAGAGAGCTGATAATGACCCAGATAATAGCCTGCTCCTGTTGTTGTCAATAATGCTTCCTGTATCTCAGCTTTAGTTGTATCTGTGAGTTTTACAGGGTTAATGGGGTGTAATGGAGAGGCTTACGTGCTGTCACTGTCTGGTGCTCTGGTCAGCACACTCTGGACCAGGCCAGTTAGGCTGGCGATCTGCTTCTCCATGGCCTCCATACGCTCCAGACGATGATCCCTATTAAGGTAAACATCTCAACTGTATAGCACAACACTAAACCCAATAATATAAAGATGAATAAAATTACCACACAGACTTGCACTGACCGGCTACTGTCAGAGTCCTGTCCAGACAGCGAGGGACCAAAACCAGGTGTGGCCCTCCCACCTTCTCCGGGCCCGGCAGTCAGACACAAAGGCTCCGAACCTGAGCTAGGCCTTGACTTAGGGCTGTCCACAAACACAGAGGAGGAGGAGTCCTTGCGGAAGGTCTGTCTGCCAGGTGAGGCTCTGGGGGAGCTGGAGTAGGAGTCCCTGTCCCTCAGGTGCATATCAGGGATTTTCTGTGGGGATGAGGGCGGCATGCGAAAACCCATGCCCAGTGTCGCTGATGAGTATGTGTCAGAATAGAGAGAACCACCAGGTTTGTAGAGAGAGTCCTCTAGGTCTCCCTGAAGAGCAGCGGCTGAGTAGGTGCTGAGGGAGCGGACAGAACCACGCCGGTACAGGCCACTGGAAACAGGAAAGCTAAAGGGGTCTCCAATGGCAGCTAATGACTGGGTGGAGGCAATGCTGAGGCGGCCCTCGTGCATTAAGCTATAGGGATCTGCATACAGCGACTCGTTCTTCATCAGGGCCATGTTTTTGGCTGAAACCTCCTCATCAGGTTTGACGTCACGGCGCTCCAGAATGGCGCTCGGAGAGGTTGACAGGCCTGCGTTAGCGCCGTGGCCAGTGGAGGGATGGTGGGGGTGTCGGGCCTGATCATGCTGGGGATGGGACCCAGCGAAGGATGGAGGACGGCCACCACTATAAGAGAGGCGTGAGCGGGATGGAGAGCCAGAGGACGGTGAGGCAGAGGAGGAGGGGAGAGTGTTGAGGCGATGAGTGGGGGAGGAGTCACGAGAGGAGTACACGATCTCCCTCTGAAATGAACAAGCAGAGATGCAAGTTACCGTGGAGACCTACAGATGGGAGTGCTGTGTTCTCCATATGACAGAGACCTCGCTGACAATGGACAGGCTATCAGTCTGCAGATATAATAAATGTTGGTACAATTCCCAGAAGACCAATTAATTATCCAATGGCAGAATTTAGTCTTTAAATCATTTTTTTTCTTTTTTCTTTCAGGACAATTACAGAAATGGCAGAATAGACTAGCCTAGATGGAAACTTCTCATTGTCACACATTCTTAATTCCAGTTCTGCTGTCCTCTATTCCATTTTCTTTTTTTCAACTAGACTATAGCTTTTGGCTTATCATTGCCAGCAGTTATTCAGGACAATTTTCTATCTGAAGACTTCCATTTATTCTCTTTAGTAGAGTGCTGACAGGATGCAATAGAAAAGCTATTCGTTATTCATAGGGAGGACTTCTGGATAAAATAAAATCCATGTCCACAATTTTCGATTTAGCTTTTCTTCTTGTTGTTGTTTCATCTGCATCTGCCTCTATTTTGCTCTTGAGGGTTTACACCTATTGTGATTTTTCTTATTTGTGCTGCTCTCAAAAGCCAAACAGTAAATTTGTTTGTCTTATTTAAAACACAAGGACACAATTTAAACAAGAAATCTGCACAAAATAACACAACTTAAATGTTACATTCCTCTATTCCACATGAATGTAAAGCCCCTAATTAATATGTTTTTAGTTTCCAACAGGTGCAGGAAAGCCACAGATCCTGCAGCTCATTTATCACTTGTGAGAGACCAAAGCTAACAGGTACCTTTGATGTTTCCTGGCTTGTGTTCCTTGAAATCAGGCCTCTAAGTTTTCTTGATATCAAAAAAGGGGTGTATTAAAATATAAATGTGCTTCTACAGCTTGAGCTGGCCACCTCTCTCTTTACCCGTTTCTCTTTTTCTTGTACATGCAGCCCACATGCAACACCTACATATACACATATTTGTACACAAATATACAAGCATGCTTCTCATCGTTAAGTGCTTATTTGCGTAGTTAATGGCAGTTGTATTCTCAATTTTGCGTGAATAATGCAAATGGTAAGCAGCGTTTCATGCAAAAACATTTAAAAAGATTCCTTTGGGCTTCCTTGATCTTCACTGAAGCAGAAATAGCTTAGGATGGTAAAATATCCTCATTTCACATAGGAACGTTGTTCTCTGGTGTCTGCACTGCAACAGATGGCTTACTTGAAGATAAGAAAATACATTTCCAGGAGGAATACCTGTTAAATGACTTACCCACACACACCACAACAGCCTGTCATTACTATTGAAACATAAAAACCACTATTATCTTGAGAAAAAAAAAAAAAANAAAAAAAAAAAAAAACACGTCTCCTCTGCATTTAGAAGCATAAAATTGTTGTTGAGGCTGACTTGTAAGGATTGAGTTCCCTACAGGGAATCAGTAAAGGATTTTTTCTCTAAAATAACTCAGCCTTAGGTTTTTCCTCTTCACCTCCCCAGTCCCTAGCTCCCGTCTGCTCACCCTCAGGTCACCATTAGCCAGGTGTGCCGCAGCAGGATAGGAGGCGTAGATGGGTTCTTTGCGGTAAATCTTGATGATGCTGCGGTCCTGGATGTCCCGGACATCCTCCAGCTCATAGAAGACGTTGCGTGCCTCATCTTTGATCAAGATGGCTGTATTGGGTGACTTAAGCATGCCTGCCGTCAACTTCTGAGGGAACATGTGCACAATGAGTGCATGCAGAGTGTCCAGGCTGCTCAGTTCATGGGTGATGTGCACCCGACGCGTCTCATCACCATACTGTAGGAACAGTACGCCTAAAACAGAGCAGCAGGACGGAGGGTTAATTCAACTCTCATGGCGCTTGTTGTCAATTATGATAAAAATGCTCTGGGTTTTGGTATATGAAATCCAGATCATGATTTTCATCATTAGACGTCAGCATGAATAATCTATGCTAATGTAAAAACCAATTCTGAATGTGAGGTGTGAGAATTCACAGCTAAGGTGTAAAGATACTACCTCAACTTAAAATCTTTGCTACAATAAAGTGTGTACTATTAAATAAAAAAAATAAGACTTAAGCAGAGCTATAGATGTTCCTTACTGACGTAAATTTGCATCTTAATACCATGGGAAATACAAAGATTCAGGTAAAATGAACGAGTTGTAGCACAGAGACATTGATCTTATGAGTAGCTAGTGTGGTGAAATGGAGTGCAGAGATTTGCAGCTCCTGTTCCAGTTCTGTCCAAACGCCCTATTCAAAATGGCCCTCATCAGTCACTGCCACTTCACTTTTACAGCCACCGTTTTATCCCGTTGTTCGCGACATAACCCCATGCCTTGGTGTTTATGTGTCCGGACCAGCCTCTCGCTAATCCTCTCTAAACTTCCAAGGCCCTTTTGCACTAAACCTGTCCTCAATTCCCATATTTACTCTTTCAGCGGCACACCAAACAGTCCTAGATTCTAAGAGAAGCCTGCAGTTTAATTTTTAAATACACAAAATCCCCAAAATAATTACAAATGACAAAGTCTTCTCTGTACTACATATAGCATGTGGAAACTGTACTACAGTACTCACACTAAGCCTGCACGGTATCTTAGTTCTGATTCTAAGAAACTGTGTTCATGGACAGATGTTTGAGTGTTGAATTCAGTGTCCACATGGTGAAACATTAACTTATTATGAATTCTCTCACAGTGAAAAACATGTTGTGCTATTTCAGGACTGTCTGCTCTGTAGATCTCTGGTGTGCTGGAGTTAGACTTCTCAAAAATTATTAAATGAGGTAAGAATATCCCACTCTGCACACAGAGTGGTCCACATCAACAATGAAGCTGAGTTTCACCTGGAGATCGTAGCTTATTCTGGCTGGCAGAGCGGGACAACGGCAGGCTCTGGCGAAACCGGTTCATTCGGTTGAATCCAAGGGGCATGTCAGCTTCTGACATAGTCTCCAAGGATTCAGCGGAGGCAAAAGAGAGTTTGGCGGCCTGGTCGGCAAGCCCAGACTGGGTAGACTGGGAATGCCGTGGACTGCGGCTCTGTAGGAGAAGAAGAAAAAGACACGTGGAGACAAACATGGTCATTCACTGAGAAGTGAAGAGTAGAGGCAAGGAGAATGAATTAGACAGGACCGACGAAGTAAGACAGACTGGAAGAGACAGTGAACACACAAAGAGACACCACACAATGAAAGCACGTAACAAGATTAACAAG
Organism: Lucifuga dentata; assembly: GCA_014773175.1. Lineage (NCBI taxonomy): Eukaryota > Metazoa > Chordata > Actinopteri > Ophidiiformes > Bythitidae > Lucifuga > Lucifuga dentata. The sequence continues at coordinate 204,831 of VXCM01001172.1, read as the reverse complement.
ACCCTCACAATAGCTTAACTGCCAGCCATTCACCAAGAATTACTCACACTACAGCATGCAGCAATTGTATTCAAATAGCTTAGCAGAGCATCAGTCTTCCTCAATCACCTATGGAAGGAACGGGTGCATTTCAGCTTAACATTATTATGTCATGTTTGCTCGACTTTACACATCTTCCACATGCCCTCATCCAAACTCATGTCCCTGTTACTAACTTTAAATGAGAGCTGGTGGGATGGGGATTGCTCATGCAAATGCCAAGCTGTCACTGCGGGCTTAGCTGGCCCGTGCCTCAGCATCTGTCTGAATGCCTGTTAATGCAGCTGGGGCTGAGCTCAGTGAACTGGCTCCCTGATCCCCCACTGCTGTAGCATCTCCTCCAGCTCCGAAGCTGCTGTAATGAGCTCCCAGAATGCTGTCTGCTGACTGTTTGGATGGTAAAGGCAGACACATTCTTTGCCACAGTACAGCAACTATGCCTGTCTCCTCCTCCCTGCACCATGAAGTACAACACAACATTTTACGACTTTTTCCCCACATTTCCTTCTCCCTTCTTTCTCTGACTCAGAATTCAGCATGGTTCTACTCTGGCTTTCAATGTTGTAGTGTTTAATTAATGCCAGTTAATGTCAGACTCTAACAGAGGGCTGTGCTCATTGACTCTCAGCAGTGAGCTGTTTGGTTTTATTCATAAACACCTAACGCTACACACAAGACAAGCATTCTGAGATATTTGCAGTTTAATTAGGTAATAAACTGGGAGGAAAACAATGAGAAATGCATAACTAGTAGTGTCACTGTTAATTTGAGCTTTATTACCTCTGCCAAGTAGGTTATGTTTCCATCGTGACTGCTGGTTGGGTTTGGTTGGGCAATTTTCTATATTTTTGTCAGTTTCTTCAAAAGGCATGTTTATCCCAGGGTAGACTATCAATACCTGCAATCTGGGCTGGATCTGGATCTGGCAGACTAAAATACTGTATATGCTTGGATGGAGGGGGATTACATTAATGGAATTGCTATATAGTAACAAATAGGTTCAAAACATGCAATATCCACTCATATGTAGCTGAGATGATGCTGATTCAGTAGCATGCAAACAGTTTTGGAGTATCTTTAATGGATAGATAAAAAAAAAATGCTATGTTTATTATAGTTATTTCTCTTTAGGCCAGTATATTATTAAAACAAGACAAATTTCGTACACACTTTTTCGGCCTTGGCGGAGGTATGAGCTTTAATGAGAAGGTTATCTAATGGGTGTACACCAGTTCTAATAAGCCTCATCTTATCAGAACTGTTGTAACAATCTGTTTTATAACGCATGCTCTGTCACCATCACATAAAATTCAGACCCACGGAGAATACCGGTGGCAGTGTCCACTGATAGGGGTGGCAGACAGTGTCTGAGCACGCAGGGGGACGGTGATGCTGACAGATAACCCCAACTGTGTTTTCAAATGGGGTCATTAATCTAAGCTGTGACCATACTGAATAACAGCACAGCCAATAGCACCACAGAAGAGCATACAGCGGCTAACACACCACAGAGAGGAGAAGCGTACTACAGTGTATCACAACTCCTCAGCTACAGTGGGACAGATGAAGCATTACGTGGTAAATACATTGTGAACACATTATGTATACTCTGTCAAAGTAATACCGACAGTTAGGGACTCCGTAACAGCTTTAAGTACAAATGGGAATAACTTAAAAGTCTGTCATGTCTAAAACATATCAAAAACAGTATTTTCCTGGGAGTGCCTATCTTCATTGCTGCATCTACTGTAAGCAAAACAGAGCAACTTTGCTCTTCACTTCAAAGTCACGAGTTATTCTAGTGGTGCAGTTGAGAATTTTATTTCAAGGATAAACAACATGGTTGAAGCTTTCTAAGGAATGTAAAGGGAATTGAGAATATAGTGCTGCATGACTGAGCTGGTTTCTCTGAGTGTCTGCAGAGTGTGTCAGCATTGACAGTAGCCTGAAGGTTAGTAAAGCTTTGACTGGAAGCATCCCTGTTCAATCTCTTGCACCAGCTGAAAAAAAATCCATGTAGGCAGTTATATTTTACTCTCTCAGCAACAACTATTAAACTACACACTGAATCCCCAAAGTATGAATGTATGTACACTGTCCTAAGCCGCTATTCTTCAATTCCCCATCTAGTACTAGTTTAAGGACATTTTCAGACCTGTAGTCCATTTGGTCGGTCCAAATCAGGGACTAAACTGTGACAAAGTTACATTTACTGCTTAGTTTGGTTTGGAAAACATCCAATCGAACCAAAATCAGCAGCAAAAGTCATGAGAACACTTGCGGGAAAAAGAAAATCAAACAAGAAAAAGTTTACTATATTGCAATAATTAAATAATATGGAACTAAAATGAAATTCAAATACTTTCCTAGTCATAGTTGTAATTTGGGCCATGTACCAAGGAAACTCTGACAGCAGAAGTTAAATTTGACTCCAAGACAACGTGTGGAAAACCAGTTGTTGCAGTTTTTTTACTTCACATTGTGTGACGCTGCCTTCAGCTGAACAGGAGAATGGAGTGCATGTTGAGCACATTGTGTTTTGTCTGACTACTTCATCTTCCTCCACACCTCTTCGCTTGGCCCATCGTTGATAAAGGTGCATTTATTAGGTGATGTGCGACCATGTGAGTGACCCTAAAACTAGCTTCTGTGGCCACCTGTTTTGGCTGCAATTACGTTGCGTTTCCAGTGCGTACAAACCAGCTTTAAACAGGACGTCCAGTCATCTGGAACTCATACTGCTAGATATCCAGTGACCTGGATGATTGCGAGCCTTTATAGACATCGACTCTTAGACTCAGACTCATGGCAATTTCTTCCATATTTTTGGACTGTGTGAAACAAATACCGAAAATGTCTTTCTGCAAAGATTCTGCAATGTATATATGTAAATACACCATCTGGTCGTGCATCTGATTGTGACAGACGTGGTAGTTATAAACATGGTGGTGTTCGCAGTCTCCTTTGAGGGAAACTGGTTTTACTTCCTTCTTTTTCGTCAACAACCCTCCCTCCACACCTCCCTTCCTGGCAGGACCTCAACCTTTTCTTTTAGGGTGAGCCAGACTTTCAACAGCACTCAATTTCTGTTAAAGGTTGACACTATTATAAAAGAAAGAGGAACAAGAGGGAAGAAGATGATTTCATACGAAGCAGAAGTGACCGGAAAGGAAAGCGGGACACACCAGCATGCAGCATGACAACAGACCTAAGGCTACAAACTGCATTAAACCAAATGCAACCAAGTCTTTTCATGTTTCATATACTTGTGCACACAAAAACAACCACATTCCACCCACATAAAAGCTCTGTTTTAAGGTCAAAGTAATGTTAGGTTGGTATATTGCATTTGCTTTCCTTTTATGTTTGAGGGAACACATCAATGTCAACGCTTCAGTGTTTCCCTGCCCTGTCTGACCTCCTCTTAACCTCTTAACCTGTAGGACGGGCAGCAGACAATTGACGTTTATTTCAGCATTTACTTGGATAAAATGTCAAACTATAACATTGATTTGCACTGCTCAATGCAACCACCCACAGGATGATTTGGTAGAAAGAGAAGCAAAGGAAAAACAGGCAAGTCAGCTGACATGCTGAAATAATGTAAGTGCTTCTTGAAAAGTAAAATGTAGCAAGAAAGGGCCTTGTTAAGAAGTCTGTAAGCAAGTAAGTAAGATAAAGTTAAGTTTTTAGATTTCAGCATGTGATGTTCTTGTGACACAAAAAGAATAAGAGCAAACACATATGAATCACGATGCATGGAGGTTGGAGTTTGGAACGAAAGATTAGGGTTAAAGCCAGTTGTACACACAATCTGCCCCAGTCTGTTGTCATGATTTCTGGTTACATTTCACCCAGACTAGCACACAAAACTAATCAGTGTTTGAAGAAAAGGCTTTCATCATCTTTAGACACGATATAATAAAATTTGTTGAAATGTATGATTCTAATAGTTAGTGGTGCTTTTTTAATCATGTGTAATTGTCATATTATTAAGACTTTTAGAGGGAATGCTTTTAGAAATTTAAAGGAGAAAATGTGTCTAAAGAACTGGACCCTTGAAATTTAGATTTTTAATATTTTGAAGAACATTTCATTAAAAATGAAAAATTGCTTTTTATTTTAATCTGTTCCCCTTCCTTTCATGGAACTTAGTTATTAGATTTTCTGTACAGAAGTTAGGTTGGAAATGACTAAACAGTGCTGTCTGCAGGTGTGATGCCAATTTTAAGGTGAAAAGTCGAATAAGTGATGGTTATGGTAGATAGAAAGTCACAATTGTGCAATGGAAGCTATTGCTCTACCTATAGGTAAAACTGTTGTAGTTCAAACTAACTGATCAACTCATTCCTGTTGAGTCACCATGTGCTTTTCAGATAGTTTATGAATTACCTGCTGACTATAATGTGACTATGAGAATAATGTGGAAGTTTACGGAATGAATCAAGTCAGGGTTTAAGATGGAGCCTTTTGTGCTCTGCAGCTTATATATGAAGGTCACAAGCAAGCAGTCTGGGTTAGGTTGCACTGAAATGTATTTTCTTGGTCTCAATTAAATTATACTTTGGTCTGGATCTGGAGTCCATCTATTGAGTATGGGGGGACAAGGGTCTCTTATTCCATCCTGTTCGATCATATGAAATTATCCAGGACTTGAGCGTGAGAATATTTGTTAGGAACTGTAATGTCAAAGATAACTTGATGCATGTAAAATGAGAATGGAGTTTTTTGCTCCAGGGTATTATTTGAGAGACAGGTGTTAAGTGCCGAAAATCACAATCCTCACACCTCTTCCGCATCCCTTGGCACTTACCTCCCATCATTTTTTCCCTAAAGCTTTTCTTTTCGTCTCTTAAAGCTTTTGTGTCGGTCTTTGCCTCCAGTCGTCTGTCTTCCTTTCCTCACTTTTAATCCACTGTCACTCTCACATCCTCGCCCACTTCTCCTCAAACTAACTTCTGATTCTTGCTGAGCTGCTTTACACCAACATGTCTGCTTCTGTCTCGTCCTCTGGTGGCAGCGGCCAAAGCTACATCCAGGTGCCTCATTTGCGCTGTTGCTGTCTGTGTTTGAGCAGCTTTATTCGGCGTGATTCTCTCTACCCGCAGCCAAAAATAGAGCTTGCAGCTCTCACCTTTCAAAACTGGAGAGAGCGAAAGGCTCCCTGGATCAATTCATTTCACACATCCTTTTATCATTCATTTGCTCTTCTTCTACTACCATTATTTCTGTCAATCTTTTCCAATCTCAAACCACTCTTCTCCATGGCTACAGGGAGCGCAGTGTGCACAGATGTGATGTTTGCTCAGAAAAGGAGGGAACAAAATGGTGTTTTGCTGAGGAAGGGATTTGATGTCGGTGATTGCTAGTAGTAGTAGCTCTCCTTTCTCATAGACGTGAGGAAGATGCAGACCAGCATATACAGTAAATACAGCTCAGAAGCCTCAAGTATAGAAAGAATCTACATCTCTCCAGTATTTCTCATAACCTGTAATACTATCTGCTGTTCTTAATTCAATATGCAAGTTTATAGCATAAAAGACATCCATTATCTTATTTATCATGATATGCAAAGTATATCTTGCATATCAAGATATATCTTGACGTATATGTTTGCAAGCATGCACACCCATCTGATCAGATCTGTGATATGAATATTTTTCCACCACTGAAAAAATGAAAGTACTATATTACCAGATACTTGCATTTAGTGTTTATTTTAAGCAAGCAGGGGAATCCAGGCAAAGCTTAAATTAGAGCCGTGGGATGAGAGTAGGACGGGGCTTTCTGAAGTGTTAGTGTGAGATGAAGAAAATTGAGCAAGATGAGGTGTCAACATAAAAAGTGTCAACAACAGTGAGTGTCTGTGTGTGTGCTGGAAGCAAATAGCTGTAGAGCTGTTTCCGCATGAGATCGCTTGGTGGTTTCATTCTACATTGTCTTACCACTGCAGCAGGAGCCAATGAATAAATTCCAACTAATACTTTCACATTCTGTGATCAAGAAACTTCACTTAATTAATAGAATAACAGATGGAAACCTTTTGTACAGTGCCAGGTGCCACAAATACTCCTTTTCCAACTCAAATACTTTTTAAAGCTCAACAAATTGCTTAAGACATGTTCTTTTTGGAACATGTCTGTTTAAAGCTTCATTTTTACATTCACATTACCTACTTTAAAATCCATCACACTGCAGTTTCACATCATTTGGATGTGTGATAATTTTATAATAGAAAGGGCTCCGAGTTGTATTTCATATCATGCGTTCCAGTTGTTAAACTAATTAAGGAGTGTGGGATAAGTGACTTGGCCTACACCACAGGTCAGTGCATAAGGCTCCTGACCTTCAGTGACATTTCCACCCCATCCAAATGATCTTATGAGCAGGGAATCAGAGGGGACTACACCAATGATAAGCCATACGCTCTTCCCCAGCACACATCAATACAGTCTCTAAGCTGTACTTAGATTTTTATCTGTACTGCAATTAAGGCAAAATATGGAGTAAGGACATTTTCAGACATGTAATCCATTTGCTCTGAGCACATAGTATGTTCATCTGAAGACATATTACATAAGACTGATGTTACCACCTTCTCTGTGGGTTAGATTTGCTATTGTTAACCACATACACCTAGTCATTTCTGGCTCAATAAATCAATAGATTGCTGATTCAGTAGTAGTGAGGATCATGGTCCAGAACATAAACGATCCACTCCGACTTCATTTGGAACTGGACTGAGGCCTCATCCTCATTTTGTTACACACCCAGGTGGGATTGCTGTGTTCAGACCTGCACAAATAAACCCAAGTAAGTTGGAAACGAACCAGAGTCCAGTTGAACCGGACCAAACCAGGTACAGTAGGTGTGAAAATGCCCAAAGATGTACACGGATGGAATTCATAGTATTCTGCAATTTGCTACGTAGGGTTCAGGTTATGAATCAGTGCTTTAGTTTACAGAGGAAGTATGCCAGATAAGGAATACATGTACAGAATGCTTAAGCTGAATGTAATTAGAGTACACCAACACCATTTTAAACCTGATTATGATGTTTACGTGATATTTAAAAAAAATTGTTTGCCTTAATCGGAGAAGAATTTAAGTTTTTGCATGCATGAACATCTACTGACTGTCAGCAACTAAGTATAATGCTAACTATAATGCCACAAAGCAGTGATACACATTATAAATAATGCAAGCTAACAAATATGCTCAACTATTTTAATTCACCTGAAATGATGTATGCTCTCAGTATATCTTGATACTGGCCTGCTTCATGATGTAAAACCCAGATTTTCACTCTACAACCTGTGGATAAAACACATCCAGCAGCCCAGCCACGACTCAAGTGTCTCTGTGTGCTAATGTCAAAGCATTATTCCACTAATGCCTCAACGACACGTCTGAAACTCGTTTTAATGTGTCACTCTGAGTAATACTTCAGCAAAGACACATGGCTGCTAGCCATTAGTGCTAGCTGAGTGAAGTGTCATAAATCCAAAGATCATCTTTTGAAGATTAAGTAAAGATGGAGCAACTGAAACTGTCACCACCTGAATTGCCCAAAGAGCTTGGTTTTGAAGAAGCCAAACATCTACACAGTTTGACAGACAGGATTCTATAGCACATAAAACACATGCATGCACTCATTTACGCACACACCCACCCCCGCGCATGTGGACAGGAGAGTGACAAACACACAGGAACATTTAGACACGCAGCACTGACCTTAAAGCTCCAGTAGTTTGGCTGTTGCTGAGGTGTTCCATGAAGGAGAAAAGAGGGAAGCGAGGGAGACAGAGAGAGAAAAGTTAGACATTTGCCTCACCAATAATGGTTTGTCCACTTTATTGACAAGAAGAAAACACGTGTGGAATAAACTGGAGGAGATAGTAATATCGATTGCGATACCCAAATGTTTCCAGTGTTAGATGCTCCTTTTCCCATAGCTGATTTCTGAAACTCCTTAATAAACTAATATGACAATTTAAACTGCAATCATTAAGTTTGATTGGCTTTAATATGGGGAGGGGGGCTTGTTTTGCAGGTGTTTGATGGCAAAGCACCTGAAATAAGATTGGCAGTAACTCATGAGGGAAGGAAATGAAAAGAGTGAAATGGAATTAAGCAGTAGCCCACTCTATTGGTTTGATGTTGGCCTGTCTCCTGGACTTCTCCACCACAGGCAAGCGGCTGTTCTGTCGCTTTCAGTATCCATCTACCTACTTTTCCCCAAATCTGGGTGTATTGCTCCTCATTCTGTCTGACCTTCCATCTGCTCCACTGTGCATGAAAAGGTGCTCATATGTTTTAGGCCCCAGCAAGCGAGTTTTCCATTAAAATCTAATAATTACCCCACAGACAAAACGAGGCCAACCCACCAATGCCCCAGAAAAACCTTAAAATGACATGGAAATTGTAAAAAGACTGGGTAGAGTTCATGAATATTAATTCTAACCCAAACTCTTACTCTAGTTCCAATTCTTATCTGCAGGCAATTTTCAGTCCATTCACCCTCCGTTCTCCAGGAGCCACATTACTCCCCTGGCACAGGGATAAAAAAGTGACAAGGCGAGNACCCTCCGTTCTCCAGGAGCCACATTACTCCCCTGGCACAGGGATAAAAAAGTGACAAGGCGAGTTTTGATTTATGATAGTTGGTGGGTTTTCATTATTAGCCTTCCATTTTAATGTTGTTTCAACAAAGGCCTGGATTATATTTATAAACAATGAGCATCAGGGGGAGCATTTTCAACCGATTATTGCTTTATTGTAATCTAATCGTTCACCTAATTGGCCCGTTTGGCCCTGATGTCATTCTTTGCCAGTCATCTCTCTCTCTCTCTCTCTCTCTCTCTCTCTCTCTCTCTCTCTCTCTATAAAGCAGCATAGATCCTTTATATAATTATGCTAATCCAAGGAGGTAATATTTCCTACAGAACTAACTGAGCCGTGACTAAGGAGCCGTAACAACATGGTAATGTCTGCTCCAACACAACAGAACTACATATTTCATATATGATGTTTGATATTGTAGTACTACTTGGCATTGTACAGCATAACAAAATCTTACACAATATGATACACTTTCACAAAGTCAGGAAATGATCAAAAAGTCAAATCAACACTTCTGACACACTTTCTAAACAAAATTAAATATTATTAGACTTCATGCAATAGTATTTAATTAAGGGGTATTGTACTATACTGTATATTACTGTCCATCCAGTTTATGTGCCGTCTTTGTTCGACTAAAGTAATGTTTGGCTGAAGGAGCAGGGAATGATTTTACGTGCATATGTGGGAGTGGTGAACCTTGTTGGCGATGAGACAAGTGGAAGCATAATTTCAATTCACACTTCCTTTTACACATGGTGCATCCATTGTCAACACAATCATTATTACAACTAGACACCTCTTTGATGTGGCACTAATCCATATTGTTATCTCCTAACGAGTTGGTCTTGTATTTCTAGAAGTTTCGTGTTATACATGAAGGACTACAAAGGTCGCTGTCAATCAAACTTTAGGGCATGAGGACATCCGGATAAGATAATACATGAGGCTCTTTCAGGTTGAACTGGCCTTGTCTGCCTGATTCACGTGTCAGTCACGCATCTGGGCCTGCCAAGCAGCAAATCTTCTCATTTATAATCTTCTAAACCATTGCTGCATCATAAATAATTGCTGTTTGTTTGTTCAGAAGATAATGATTTGATTTTCCCACAAAGCAAAATAGCTGTGAAGGCTGGCTTTAATGGTGCAGAAGTGATTTGTGGATTGTGTCTGTCCGTTTTTCTGTTTAAGCTTTAATGAGGCTCATTCTCAGTTTCCATGTTCAGTAAACACATTTCACCACCTCATGTTGTTTTAACTGTTGCTCCACTGACAGCTGCAGATATACTGACTTGGACTTTGAGTTGTAAATAACACACAGGGAGAGCAAACTGAACAGGGGTTATCTAACTAGTACGCTATACAGTGCATTGGTGTGTTATTAATTAATAAATCTTCATTTGGGATATGATCAATGCAATCAATGTATTCCTGCTCTACTATTCAATATACAGTATAATTTATCCAATCAGGTTTGTCTGTCACCCTAATCATTGTCATCCACTGAACCAAAACCACAGACTGAGGCTCTACAATTTAGCCGGAATGCACGTCTTGTAATGTTTACCAAATTCCAGGGAGGAAGAGCCACTGATGAGGGTTTCAGGCTTCAGATGAGAGTTAATTAGCACTGAAGGGCTGAATGCATAGAAGATGCTAAAACACCCATACATGCATCTGAGCTCACGCATGCATATGTGAATGCAATCCCCTGCTCTTATGCAGGAGTTGTCCACAAAGTGGCAAGCAGAAGGACGGAGCCTTGCAGCGTGGAGCGCTCTGTTACCTGACCTGCATGATAAGCAGGCTGCACTCGCACCCCTCCTCCACCCCCTTCTCTTTCTCATGTCGTCATCTTCTCCGCACCCCCGCCCTCACCTCAATCACTCTTACTATTTTCCCCTCAATCCACCTTGGGTCCAGTTTGTTGTCTTAATGTTAACGCAACCTCTCCCTCTTACAACACCCACAATAATCTGCATGGAAAAATAATGTTCACCCAGACGCACACCATGTACAGTAACGTCCACTCAGCCTTCGTCTAGCCTGGGCTTCTGCCTGCTGAGCAATGCATACACACACTGTCACCACAACAACCACAAGCGTGGAATCTAATCCCAGCCGGCACAACCTTATCCCACACACACACACACACACAAACACCTCTCTACACAGCCTCCAGCTTGAGCTTCCAGCTTCCAGTCCCGTCTCACCTGCAGTGCACCTGTGCCTATCCACCACTCCAGTCATCCCAGGCTGTCCGTCAGGTGCAGTGAATCCTCATAGCGTTTTTGCCAGTCTCTCCCTCCCTCTGCCTCTCTAACCCTTCCTCCCTCCCTCCCTCCCTCCTCTCTCTCACTCTCTCACTCACTCTCTCTCTCTCTCTGTCTGTCTGTCTGTCTGACTTGCTCTCCAGTAGCACATGCGGCGGAAACTCTTTATTTAATTCATTACAACACCAGCCGATTAACTCCTTCGCAGATGGGTGGCTGGCTCCTGCTGGCGCTGGCTAATTGAGCAGCAGGCTGCTTGACTGGCTGCTGTGCTCCTCCCCAGCTCCACCTCCCCCTCCCTCCATCCACACTGTCCATGTTCTGCAAAGCCAGGAGATGACAAGGAATCCTAGGATTTTCTCTCTCTCCCCTCCTGTGCAGTGAAAATGCTCTGTCACTTTAGGATTTTTCCACTTTCTCAGGTATCTTTTGTCATTCGTTCTTTCTCTCTTCTGTCTTCCTTCCCGTACAATTCCTCCTTCTCTACAGCCTGACCTTTGCAATGCGATATCCCTACTTGCCATGTATGGGAGGTTGCCACGGTAACTATGGACTCCACCTGTCTTTCATCCACCCTCCCATTTCTTTCTCTCTCTCTCTCTCTCTCTCTCTCTCTCTCTCTCTCATTCTGTCCCTTCTCCCCTGATGTGCTTTTCTGTTGTGTCATTACACTGAGTTTTCCCTTTTTACACACACGCACACACACACAAACTGTCTTTTTGTGTGACTTACTGCTGTGTGTGAGAGAGAGAGAGAGAGAGAGAGAGAGAGAGAGAGAGAGAGAGAGAGAGAGAGAGAGAGAGCAAGTAAAATGGTGTTAAAAGGAAGTAACAGGCTATGAAACAGGTAGAAGTCCGAGCAGGAGTGAAAATAGTGAAATAGCACACTAGGTCTGGAGGAAGACAAGAAAAGAGGGGAAAAAAAGCATTTTATCCCATATGTCCATATGTGCAGGCATGTGTGTCTTCCTGTACTCCTTCACGCCTAAATGGTGCCAGCTTTGCCCCTCCATGTGAAGGTCTGTAACATGGTGACAAAGTGCCAGCATAGAAACAAAGACACACTGGGGTGCAACAGTTTAATGAAGACCTCTAACACCTCTGCCACCTGACAGCCTTTTTTCATGTATTCTCTCTTCCTCAATTATCTGAATGCACACAAAGCTTCATAATATGCTACTTTTGCCCTGGAACCTGACTGGGGGGAGACTTTTTCAGCCTAGATTATGTAGGACTCCACCCAAACAATGCAGCTGCATGCTGCACCTTTCGTACATCCACCTGTTGTGGTGATGTTCTTGACATCACCACTATGACCATATTGATCAACATTTGAAAATGTTGTATATTTCTGATAAATGCATGGTGAAATTCGGATGAAGCAGTGAATCATATACCTGTTCTCGTGCAGATCGCTCTGACGTGCTCCCCCTCATACTGGCATGGGAGGGTGAGGGCGAGGGTGGGTTGTGGTGGGGGCTGTGGTGCGGATNTCCCCCTCATACTGGCATGGGAGGGTGAGGGCGAGGGTGGGTTGTGGTGGGGGCTGTGGTGCGGATGCTGCAGCTGCTGCTGCTGCTGGTACTTGCTCTTCAGGTGATCCATGAAGGCATCCCTCTTTCGTTCCATGTCAGCCTTGTGCAGATTGGTCAGAGCCTCGAGGCTCTGGGCGGCGCTGACAGTGTGGCGGTGCTCTGATGTGTGCACGAGGCCCACATTGGAGAAGCGCCGTGTGCTGTTTCCCAACGTCCGGTACTCCCGCGGGTACTCCAGGTCATCCGTGGAGATCATGTGACTGCCTCCACGCTCGGGATCTGAAAGACAGGGATGGAAGAATAGGGAATAAAGGGAAGGGAGGAAAGACAGGAAAGAAGGAAGGAAGGAGCAGAGGGTGGATGGAAAGGAGGTGTGGAAAGTAGGCAAGGAGGAGGTGAATCATCACCATCATGAGCATGCAGGGGGATGTAAGGATTTCAGGGTGGAGACAGACATACACACAGTGCAGGCACACACAGGTGGAAACAAATGGAGCAGAGGGGCAAATAAGGCACAGAGGGGCAGAGAGAGAGAGAGAGAGAGAGAGAGAGAGAGAGAGAGAAGAAAAGGAATGGGATGGGATGTTAGACTATTTGCCACCAGGACAGAGCAGGTCTCTGCAGAATTATTGATTTCAAGTTCTGAAGGGAAGAAAAATGAGAAAAGTAACTTCCCTTGATCTGCAACAGATCAAGGGAAGAGGATGAAACTGAATTTGTTTTGTTGGATATTCCATTGATATATTCCAGTTTGTCATTTCAAGTGGCTTTTATTCTTTTCTTAGGAAGCATGGAAACATGAAGCAACACTTCTCTCATTCGTGTCCTGATTTCATGTCTCACAAAGACAGAAAGAGATTCTCTTTCTGTCTCACAAACTCCTTTCCTGCCTCAATCCATTTTCATCCTTTGCCACTCTCTACGCATTCTTGCTGTGTCTTGTTTGGAGGTACTGCTGTCTGGCCTAAAGGAGGCTCATCACTCTGACAGTCCTTGGCCTTTAATCAGCCCTCTAACTGACAGACAACACAGCTCAAGGTGGAGGACACACAGGAAGGGAAGGGACATAGCCGGGAGGAGACAGTAGGGTTACATGAAAAATGTGTGACTGGCAAAACAAATGGACTTAAAGCATGACAACACAATCGGGAGCCATTCGCCCAGTGAGTTACCTTGTTTGGGATAACAGGCCCCGGCATTGGCTAGAAGAGAAACATGGCCAGGATTAATTTGTGTGTTTGTGCACAGACGTGCAAGCAAACACACCTGAACACTGTCACATGACCATCAGAAGAGAGCTATCATTGCACGATAGCACTTTCTGTGAATCACAATTAGTTAATGCATTATACAGTATATATGCATTATAATGATTCATAAGGGTTAACATATGGGGAGATGGTTTGCTGTGAATACCAATAGTATCTTACAAATGACTGAAGCATGTTAAAGTTTACTTGCAACTTTTCATGATGCTTTTAACATAAATGTTCATAGACAATTCATGTAACATAATAACACATTTCATCACATTAAACAAATGGCAGATCAATTCCCAATACATCTCACACTTAAAGGGAATTGATTTAGACATGGCTACTAAAAAACACTGAATAAACTAAAAGTATAAAAAGTGCTGAGGCTTAATAGGACCAAATGAAGCGGACCATCTGTACGTTAAAGGCTCATAAACATCATTAGGATGAGCACAATGAGTGAGCAGCAGAGGAAGGCTCCTCAGGGCAGACGCAACAAATGGATTTCTAATGAACATAGAGGAAGAGAGGAAGAAGCTGGCCAGATCCAGATGGGGACCCAAAAGACCAGAGCTACAATATTGTGTAAACTTTAACACATTGCAAGCCTTAAAGGACCTTAAAGAACTTGCAGGATTTTGCAAGTTTAAACCCAAAAAATTCTATCTGCATACATGTTACATTACTGACAACCATTTTCCAAAACATAAAACTGTATTTGAGCTTCCCTGTTATTTTCTCCTAAGTTTTCAAAATCAAATATTCAGGTGACATGCCTACCTTAAAGTTCAATGTTTCACTTGCTACCATGTATGTCCAAATGTAGAAGGTACAGTTTGTTTTTAATTTCTTAGTAAAAGCTGTCTTCTCTTAGGACTACGTTCCCTGGCGGAGAAATACATTTTCTTCCATGCAGTTCCATGTTGGACAGGTTAAATTAAGTAACTTCAACAAAAATATAACTGACGGTTGGTTTATCGCACATTTCAAGTCTATACAAGTTGAATTTAAGAGCATGCTGGAATGAATTGAAACCAATGGCAGTTTGGAAAGTAGGAAAAAAAAAACAAATCTAAAATGTAACGCTCTAGTAGTTTGTTTTGGAAAATGGTTGGCAGTAATGCAACATGTATCTATATTGAGCCCATGTATTGGGTTCAAACATGCAAAATCACCGCTAAGCTCCTTTAAATGCTGATGGTCTGTGAGCATTCCAACATAACTGCAATGAAACTGTCAATCTACTCATTCTGTGGGAGATATCACATTCAAGTGTGACTCAGCTGTTTAAACATGCTGCTATATCCACCACCTTATGAAGCGCTGATAGACCGAGCGGGGTTAAGGCGGAATGGGCTGACCTCCTGGATAACAGTATTAGCATTGAGCATGCTGCTGCACACCAAAGTTGCAGCCATATTCATCTGGCCCCTTCACAGCCTCCCAGATCTCTGGTTTACACTTCATTAGGCTGGAACTTATTGTGCATCAACTAACAAGGACCTGACTCAAGGGTCCCATTATAATGGCTGGCAAGGCTGGGCCTATGCACTATGGATTATTACTATGACTGAGCATCCAAAACAACACTGAAAAGCTGAGTAGGCTATGCTGCCTCCAGACAAACATGACTTTGTGAAGAAACTGAATCAGTGTGTATCAACACTATGCTATTACTTAGACTTAAACATTTAGATTTCTGATTTATTTATTTTTGCACACACATAAGATGACATAAAATCCAGATAATAAAAAATAAAAGATGTGTCAGGAGAGATCAAGAAGCCATCAGGCTTATACAATAGACCTCCCCTCCCTTAAGAAGAAAAACAAACAAGTAATAAAAGAATACAAACTTAACTAACATAAATTGAAAAAATTAAAAAAAAAAAGAAACGACAACAAAAAGCACACACAATAAACAGAAAAGAGAGAAAAAGCTTACTAATCCATAGACAGTGATCCAATAAAAAAAATACATAAATGATCATACATAAATACCTCTTAAAAAGTCCTAACAGAATAAATTGCTTAAAGGGAGGGAGAGAGAGAGAGAGAGAGAGAGAGAGAGAGAGAGAGAGAGAGAGAATAGCATACCTATATGATTTTGCTAAACTTTGCATATCTCTAAACAGTTGGGTTTGGAGTCCAGCCTAAAAACTTTTCAAACTGCAGCTGGTGAATACTTTGCCGAGCTGTACACAAAGCCCTCATCTTGAACACAGCAGGAATAATAAGAGTTATGTGGGCAGGAGAATAAGAATAGAAAATGGAAGCAGATTATTCATTTTTGCTTGTCATTCAAAGCCAATATATTTCTACATGAGCTGGCAGACAATAACCCTGACAGCCAAAACAATCTGTGCAGACCCACGCAATGCCAACGTTATTTAAACCTACATAAAACGCCTTGATGGGGTGGAGTTCTGGTCAATGCTTTATCATAAGAAAGTAATGACTGTCAGCAAGTCTGGGTCTGCAGCAAAATTGCAACTACCAAGATGTAGAGCCTCCTCGAAAGGGTGCAACATGTTGGTCAACTAAATGATAGAGGACCTGAATGACAACAGGAGAGTGCAATCCGAAGCGATAAGATCTGTGAGAAAAGCCAATGAAGCCTCAGCTGCACCACTGAGATAGAGGGCACATTCAAGTGCATTAACCTGGCTAAATAAAAAGAGCTCACTGTGGTAGGCAGTGAGAGATAAGACAAGAAGAAATAACATGTAAAAAGACCCTGCAAGGAAAAGTGAGAAAGCTCAATATGCTTCCAAGTGCCAGGTTGTCCGATAGCGTCTGAAACTCCCTTTCCGATTGCTGAACTTATACTTCCCTCACTGTCTATGCTTCCTGCTCTACGACATGAATACCTTTGAGGAGAGATGTAAAAATGAAAGTGTGTGCCATTATCCCCATTTATATAACATATTACCTCAAGAATGCAAAGATACACAGAAGTTACTTTACTACATGGTGGGACACCACATCATATGGCCAAGTTCTTTTGTAACATACTAAGGCCTTTAGAGGGCTAGTCCATACACAAAAAAATGATCTGCACCTATAAGGAAGATAACTAATAACATTTGATTTTAAACTGCAATTTTTCATATATTTTACAGCAAATCTATCATGCAAGACCATGCAAGATGCTAGGCTCTGTCCTACACTTTGCAAAGTAATTGTATGTTCTCCTCAACTTTAGTTTTTTGAGTCACCAAACTTCATTGCCTTCAGCATGTTATTTAAACAGTATATAAGCTAATTCAGTCCGTAACTTGAAGGTTTTTGCCAATCCACCCACGACAACTACCTACACATGCAATTATCATATTGTGAAATATGGATGTGTTGCACTTTTATATTGCAAATGTATTTTAATCATGTTAAATGGGTGGGAGGGAGTAGAGGGTGTTATAGAAGCATCAAGTCTTCTCTTACCATGAGAAAATAAGTAATAGAATGAATAATAATCAACCTACACATATGCATTCAGATCTCTGGAATATTTCATAGCGAAATGTAAATCCAATGTTCATCACTAACCCTTCACTAAGCTTACTCCGATTCATCCCAATTTCGATCAAATTACGGCGTACAATGATGTTTGAAAAAATAAATTAATTGCCTTAATTAATCTGGGGGGGAAAAAAAAACAAAAAACAGAAGTGCCAATCAGGTAATAAATAAAGCAGAAAATAGTGAATTACAACCATATTATCCATGCTTGCTGTAATTATGAAAATCTTGCATATGAATTGTGTTTATTTTTAATTTTTTTTGTTGTTGTAATGCAATTTACTGTTATCTGTATCTGACAAGTGGCTGCCACTACTTTTAGTTCTTTTAAATGAATGTGACAGTGTGTGTTTCTGTGTGAATTTCTCTATCTGAAATATGCTGTTGTTTTGCATTCTAACAGGCTTTAATGCACTTTGCATTATGTGGCCTTTGTGCTCAGGAATGACACACACACAGTATATTCCTTCATTCATTCATATTGAGGGAAGGGAATAGAAAGGGAAAACAGGCTTATACCTGGGATGTCGCTTGGCAAGCTTCCTGATTTGTCCTGTTCATCCTCATTAGTCCCTCAGTGTGGTTTTGTTGCTGCTTATTTATTTATATTCATTTTAGTTTTCATTGGTCCCTTGTCTCACATTCATATTCACTATGAGGTATCTGTTGTTTCAGGTTTGTTTTTTAATTACATATGCACTTAAAACAATAAGCCTTCAATCATAAGTCAATCTCCATCTAAAGTTCAATTTTGGCTCTATGAATGAGTCACTATTCGTATGACTTTTTTCTTTTTCTTGCCCATTTAGTTAAAGTGCTTTCAGGTTTCAGTGTCCTCCCTAGATGGTCTGACATTATGCAGACAGACTGGGAAAAACCAGGCAAGCTTTTCCCTCTGATACACAGGCTAATTTCCTGCCAGCATGGCAGGGCCCCTTGTGGGCTGTCACAGCACAGGACAGAGGCCAGCAGAATATTAACCAGAGAAGAAGGACGGAAGAGGTATAATTGAGTAGAAGAAAGCAAAAATGGCAAACTCCAAATCTAGAATGTCTATTAAGGCTACAGGCAACAGAAAACAAGCCAATCAAGCCAAGCCTGCAGCTGCTGACAAGTGTTAGTGTATGCTCCGCCAGCAACAGTTACAACAAATAACCAGGAGGAGCGAGGGGACATGATGGCATAGAAGAATTATATATTTCACCTCCTGTAGAACGACCAGTCAGGCTTCCAAAAACCCTGCAGGTCACAGTACAGGAACTAATTGGGGGAGTGCAGTTCCACATGTATTAAACCATAAATTGACAGCTGTGGGCCACAGTACCTGCAGACATACAGGTATGAAAACCTGTTAACACACTGCTGCCTGTAGACTCTTCAAGATACTGATGCTGCAACGTGTTTCCCTGCTGTATAATTACTAATTCTTTAGTGGGAAAACGTGCCAATGAAAACGGCCAATGGTGGCTCTTAAACCTACCAACTGCAACTGAAATGAACGAGGACTGAAAAAAAGACATTTGCATTCAAATGAACATCTAGCAAAAACACTACTTTGAACACAAAACAGCACTAATGCTTCCTTTTCTCTAAGTTGCTCTTTCAGTGCGCTTACTTGCTTTCTATATATTTAAAACAAAGAGGTTTTACATAAAAATGATGCATAAACCTGCAGCCATGTGTTCTCTCTACTTTTCTCCATCCATTAAGGTAATCTTTCAAATCATCAGGCAATGCTGTGCCAGGAGACAAGAGGAAAAAGAGGCAAAACTGGTGGCTAGAGAGAGAGAGAGAGAGAGAGAGAGAGAGAGAGAGAGAGAGAGAGAGCCATCAGCCTGCATGTCTGCACTGCTGGATTTCATAACAGACTATGAGCATCAGAAGGCTCTAGAATGCATTGTGTACAAGTGAGCAACAACTGCAATTTGTTGCTCCACACAAAGCAACACCTTCTCAATCAAGAAAGGACTCAGAGAGCGCATAGCTCCACCAGGATTTTGTAGGCAGGAGTGAACATACTTTTTTCAGTCTGATACTAAAATGAGTACAAGGTGATCTGTTGGCGCTTGCTCGCAAATCATATTCTGGATCAGTTTCTGGATCCTGGATCCAGAATGTGACTGCCAAAATTTAATCACTTCTTCCTTTCGACATTATCTACAGTATGTCCCTAAATTTCATCCAAATATGTTCATAACGTTTCGAGATATCCTGCTAACAAATAAATGCCGGTGATCATATAACCTCCTTGGTGGAGGTAAAAAAAAAAAAAANAAAAAAACAGAACACTCATCTTTTCTCTTTTCACTTATTTTTCAGTCTAACTATTAACTGCCTCTCTCCCACCCACCAACCTTCCCACTTGCAATTTTTCTTTCCCTGGGCAGGGTTAAAATTGTGGTATTAGTGCGGTTCCAAGAATGGATATACTCAAAGGCACGCACTCAGACAATTAGAACATAACTTAGAAATAATACAACTCCACGGCACCATCTCTGGGGCTTGCTGCAGCTGAAAACAACAATGCGTATATTCAACAGGAGGATGACTGTAAGAGAGGGTGTAAAAATGCAAGACAGAGAAAGATAGAACAGCAGGATGGAGGGGGGGGGGGNGGGGGGGGGGGGAAGGGATACACTGATGAAGTCAGTGAGCATATTGTATCTCCTTGTTTCACCTGTCATCTCATTAAAAGCCAGCTCTTTTTCTGTAGTAGCAGGTGAAGGAGCCTCTTAATTAAAGCCTGTTTTTGAACCCACTAATGCCCCTAGGTGTGAGGAAGACACTCCAGCCACACCTCATTACATCAGTGTTGCTCAGTTTAGCACACAGGGGAGGCTACATTGAATAAGATGCTAGATGGAGACTGGCAGAGCTAATAGCATTTAAAAGGTGGAAATAGGAAATAGGATGTCTGGAGTATGTAGGGGCTCACTGGTTGCCTCTATGCAGAGCTACTTCAAAGAGCTCCGCCTCCTTTGACAGCCTGTGATCACCACAGGGGGCATCACCGATTGGCAGTCACAGATGGAAGATGCCTCAATCAAAGATCTAAACAGCACAAACATGGAGATGGATGCAGCAGCTTAAAGTAGCCAAAATTTGAGACCATGCCAATGTTACTGCATGTTGTACAGTACATTACGATATTTACAACAAATTATGTAAGGCTGAAGTTACTACTACTATTTACAAGCATGATGTATTGTAAATTCTGAAGTGACCTGTCATTTTATTATCTCCACCAAGGAGTTTACCTGTTCGCCCACGACTGTTGGTTGGTTTGTTTGGCTGTTTGTTTCGCAGGATTACTCAGAAAATTATGAAACAATTTTGACAAAACTTGTGTGAAAAGTGGGGTGTGGTCAAAGGAAGACCACATAAAATTTTGATGCTGATCCAAACCAACGGGCAGATCCATGATTTTTAAAAAATTATTTCCTAACATTCTGAGATATGGCGATATTTGATCAATTATCAATAGGTGCAATTTATGAATTAAAGTAAATGATTCACAGTCGACACATTAATGGAATTACTTTACAGTAACAAACAGGGCTAGAAACATGCAACTGCCACTAATGTGTATCTGAGATGATACTAATTACCATGGAAATGGTTTTGACATATTTTTGACACCAGAAAAATATTATGTTTATTAGGCCATTATTTATTAGGACAAGACAAAATTTGTCAGTCTATTGAGTACCCTTCTAGTTAAAATGGGAAAATCATTTTGCAGAGATTTGAAAAAGCTAATCCATCACAGTGAGCACATTTGCTTTCACAGTCACATCATCATTATGCAGTTGTACCTGTAGTTGGATTTGAAACATCTGCACAGAAACTCCACACAAAATAACCCAACTTTGACTAAATAAACACAGATGGCTTTTTTTGTTGTTGTTGTTGTTTTTGTTGTTGTTATGGATTACTGAGCTCAAGCAGGTTTGAAGATTCTGAAAGTTGATTTTCCAAGCATACATCAATGAATGGAAACCAAAGGAATCTGGGAAGCTGGAAAAAGTTGATCAAAAGCACAATAGTATGATTTGGGAAATTGTTGTAATGCAGTAATGTAAAGTGTACGTGACTTTTAGCAAAAAGGATACAACACTAGTATGGACAGTTAAAGCTGATATAACTCTTTCTACAAACTCATACCATCCATTAGGAAAAAAAACAAAACAATGAAATGTAGATTAAAACTGAAGCTCTGACGTAATGGTTGATGTTGGTGATTATGCAAGTTCAGGATTGAGACACTTTTACATTCAGTATTACAATACACTGCATGATTCTAACATTTTGGCCAAATGGTGTCAATGTTATGCTGACATCAAAGAAAGTGGGGGCTGGCATGCATCATTTTATCATCATCATAATATCATGTTCAGTGCAACTTCTGATAAAACAAAATAATACATTGGCATCCAACCACTGTGTAACCATACACACATACAGAGTTTAGCACTGAAAGAAGAGGCCAGTATTGAAATGTCATTTACAAATGTGCAGACTACACAAATATTTCCCCTAAAGTACTTCCAGAAGTAGATTCTACATGCCCATCCCTTATCATTATTGGTAATCTGATATGTTATTGATCCCCGCTGGACAAATCTCTTCCTGCCTGCCCCTTCCCACATGGAGATCAGAGTACAGGTTCAGTTACAGAACAATGTTGGAACTCGTAAGTTGTTAAGCATTTTGCTCAAGGCTTCAGTAGGGTGGATCCTTGCTGAAACAAAGGCTCAAATCCAGGTTCTCCAGCTTAAAGGCTAACTATACACTACACACCTATCCTGTTCTCTGCAGTATTAAGCACAGTGGACCCCCTGTGTGTGGAAGGAAATGGAACAAGGCTAACAGACAGGTGAAAGAGGGGGTAATAGTGCAGACTAAACCCTCTCCCCCCTTAAACTCAAAGCTGGAGTGGCTACCTATTCTTATTCCAACACACTTGTACATTTTGGCGCACAGAAACAAGAATATGTGCTCACGAAAAAGATAACAACCATAGAAAATATTGATTTCTACATATTAAATCGATCCCGCCCCGTCAGAGAGGCAGGTATTGCCTCAGTGAGAGAACAAAGAGCCCAGTGTTGTCAGGCTAATCTCAATGGATTCAGCCGAGCAGCACGATGCAGTGCACTGCCGAGCCAGGCAGTGCACTGCATTGTGAGCCAGGTGATGAAAGCAGCAGCCAAACAAAGCGTTAAACGTCCATTTTGGAATTGGAGAATCGTGTCACCTGTGCCACTACAGATAACCCATCCAGCTGGTTTTCTTTTACACACAAAATGGGCTCAAAGAATGCTGGAGTGACTGTGGGTGGGAGATAAATTTGTTTATACACTTGCACTGAAATGAAACAATGCTGTTATTATTAGCACTGCAGTTTGAATTAGTGACCATTATGAAATTGCAGGAATGTGTTTTCTGTCACTTAGGTCTCATCATCATCATCATCATCATCATCTCTACAGTACATCTCCAACAGGATCTATCCTTTGCATTATTATGCCATATACTGTACATAGCAATACAGTATACTGTATATTCAACAGGCAGTCCTTTGCAGTCCATTATAATAGCATAATTGCGCACATATGTGCACAAAAAATATCAGTTTCAGAAAGAGTAGAGAAAGACAAAGAGAGAGACACTGAAGTAGAGACTATGGACAGACAGATAAGTCAGACTTTTCTGAGGAGTTGAACATAACATAAAAATATAAGAAAACAAGCTAACTCTTGCAGAGGCTGGTGGACAAAGCAGGACCAATCAGAACCTGCTTGCATTTCCTTTTATCTCTTTCAGATCCCAACGCATGTTGTCTTCACACAGCATAGCATCAACTGAAGAAGCACTGCCACTTGAAAAGGAATAAATAAATGTTGATGCTGCACCTCCTTGCTGGACAGATAGGGGGCAACATTTAATAAAAATTTCTGGTGAGAAATAAGAAGCAGGAAAAATAATAATGATGTGGAGGTCACCGTTAATAGAGATATGCCCCTGTGATGGCTGCCAAGGACTCCACACTAAATCACTCAGGTCTAAGAGGTCATTATCTGTCCCATAGGCCCTACATCATTCATTGAAATGCACCATTTTACATGCACACGCACGCATGTTGGTGCATGCAACTTTGCAATGAACCCACTGAAATATGAATATAATCTAAGGTCATAAAGTGAAGATTTAAGGAGCTTTCTCTATGTGAGTTGATAGGAAGAGTGTGTGTGTATTCATGAGCTGAGCAGGGTTATTATGAGGGAGGGGGGCAATGCCAAAGGATGAAGGCACCAAGGGAGTTATGAATCTTTTCACAATTGCTTCTGCTTTGTGTGAGTGTGTGCCTAAGGTTTCTGGCTTGAAAATTATATTGCAGGCAATGTGTAAAAAAGTAATTATATTTCATATGTAAGAAAATGTAAAGATGGTGTGGAAAATATGGTATGAATTTTATCAAAGATGTAAAATTTGTGATAAACAAACCCATAGGTCCTGAACTGCCCTGAAAACTTCATTTTGATTATTTCTTTACTTTCACTTCATCTTTATATCAAACAGGTAATGTGAATTTACCCTCATACACATCTGGTTAGACACGACCACAAAGTACAAAGTACTGTTTGGCATGTATCTGTGTTTTACAATCTAGGGTGCTGTTAGCTCAGATTTGCTAGCCAATCAGAACAGAGCAGGCTCTTACAGGTAGTAGCCTGAAAGAGGCAATACCTAAAATGACATGTTTTCACTCAGTGTGCAGCGGTTTTTGTTTGATTTTTTTTTTTTAAAGATTAAAGCACTGCAAAGGTTTTAAAGTAGGCCCCTAAATGAAAATAAGAACATGGGAATCTGTATATGTCCCCTTTAAGCTAACTCAAGCGTCAATCGTTAAAGAAAGTGTGTTTTATCTTATTTATGACATTTCCTTTCCTTGAAAAGTACATACCAACTTCAGTAAACAAAGAATATAGAATAAATGAAAAATGATTTGGCACTCCTCTGTTAAAATTTAGACAAAACCAATGGTGCACAATGTAATCATCTATAACACTACATAGTGCATTTTAATTTATTTTATAGCCTATAAAAAGCAGCTTGATAAATTGCCATTGAGTATTAAATTGAATGTATCCAGAAATTCATATCTAAGTAAAATACAAATTCTACACTTCTTCTATGTACAGTGAGAAAGTATTTCTGCTTTGTCACTTCCAACCACTGATTGTAGGTTCATTAAAGCTGAGTTTGCTCTGGACAGGCCAAAGGCTCTTTAAAGTCCATTTCTGTCCTTCAAGCCAATGTACTGACAGCTGACACAACAGCTTTCTGCAGACAAATTGGCAAAGCCAGAGACAGTGAGTAAGAAACCAGAAATGTTGAAACCTCCCTGTAAGTATCTAGGAGAGTGAGAACCACAATTGGTTTTTAAAGACATTACAGGAATAATTTTCATATTGTAACCCTCATAAACTTGCTCCCAAGGGCAAAACCCTCCAGCAGGTACATAATGAGAAGAGTAGTGAAATAAAAGAGACGTAACATAAAATTTGAAGCTTGAGGATAGAAGCGTTAAGTGTTTCCTGTCCCATGAGAAATTGACTTGAGAACACTTGAAAACTTCAACAGCAAAAAATCATCTGATTTTGCCGCTATGATAGGACGGGGTGGATAATAGATTAAATTACTGGAGTATCAAAAGATGTTAAGCAATAAAAAAAAATCATTTGAGATTTGAGGTGGCACAAACAAAAAGCACCATCATTTCAAAGATTGGGTCTTAATGCATAGCTAAAATATTATCTGTATCAAATACCTTCACCTGCAATTACAACTCTGGACACTATAGCCTATCAGGTCTGCCAGGCCACATAAACAAATGCATCTCTTTACATTTAGAGGCTGCCTGCCAACCTTAAAAACCTTACTAAAATTTTATGTATTTGCTTGCTTGTACTGTGGTGGAAATAAGCGACAGTGAATTGGCAGTCAGGTTCCACTGCCAAAATGACAAACACTGAACTTGAGTAGAAATGTGCCAGCAGCATATTTGTTTCTGTATCTAATTAAACACTTAAGCAGCAAAATAATACCCTCAACAAGATTATTATTATTCCAATATAATTTAACTGGAGTGAAAGGCAAAACACAGTTTGTGTTGCTAAGATTGGGAGCCTAAGGTTTCTTAATGATCATGTAATGATGTGTAATTTACACTAAATCTTGTCACCACTGCTAGTTAAATAAAGGGAATGTCAGTTGTAGGCTGAGTGGCCCTGTTTAAGCGTCTTCTTTCACAGGGCAGGATTACTGCTCTGCCTCTGAAATGGAGTTTGTTGACTTCAGTCCCTGCAGACCTGCTGCCAAGCCTCTTGTAATATTAGCACATTGCCATTGTCATTCCAGGCAAGGGCCAAGAGGTTAACTTAACAAGGAACACATCTGTTGTCATATTACCCAGGATCTAGCCATGAGTTATCAATCAAAATGGTGAACTGCGTTACCTAATGAAATTCATTCATCACTTTTACATCAACTGATGAAATGATTGACCAGAACAGATGTAGTCTGGAGCGATGAAATGGCACTGAAGGAGAGAGGTTGTATTCTGCTCCACAAGCCAAACAGCAGCAACTGTGTGAGCAATGAAACTGAGAAAAATGACTATGAGGTTCATCTGCTGCAGAAGTGGACTGCATAGCATTTAGCAGCATTATCATTTAACGGCTTTCTGGAATTGGTGCATGTCATTTTATTTGATATACAATTAAATGCAAGCAAAAGTATTGATCATTGACTTTTACAACATCCAAACATAGTTGGGATTGAGCCAAATGTAGAAAGACTTTTGATGCAGGCAGGCATGAAGGTGTGTGTTAATAGTTGTGACGGGAAAGCTAGGCAGCTGATGTAGTGGGGTGCATGGTGATTAGCATTTCAAACTACAAAGCACCAGCTGAAGCCATGGAAGCAAGGCGAGCCATGAGGACCTCAGGCAGAGTGAGAAAGCTGAAAAACACGAAAGAGGATATTTTAATAAAGTGGAGCCTTGGAAAAAGCCCAAACTGCTATTAGGAAAACATTAAGTTGCTCATCTCCTTTAGCAAAGTCCTCATCACAGATGGACATGTGATTTGCCTTTCCTGTCAGCTCCCTGGGAGGGAGACAAGGACAGTCGCAGAGGTGCTGATTTTCTTCAAATCATGAGAATAACAGGAGTAATTTTCCTCTTCGATTGGAATTACCGTGACAGTTTAATTGGAATACTGACTGCCAGAACTTTCTAAATTAAATGAGCAGGAGGCAAAAAAAATATATCACTTCCAAGAAAATGAGAAAGAAATAAAAGGGCCAAATCAAAACAAGCAGTCAGGTATTAGCTGAGATTTGTATGACAGCACCTGTAACTGTAGATTGGTCGCCTTGGCAACAGGTCAGCTGTTCTACAAAGCTGTCTGCAGTCACACACACACTTGTACAACATGCAAACAGCTAAAGGTTGCACAAGCACGATGGTGAGAGACGTGGTTAGTGACAGATGCGGCACAGGCAGGGCATGAACAAGTTGTCGAGTCAACATGGCAGCAGTCCATGTTATGATGCAGATAGTCATGTGTCACACAGCAAACTGTTCTCTGTCAACTGGTATCAGGGAGGAGACAGATGGAGAATCAGGGGAAATGGGAAAGGAGCTATAGAGGAGAGGAAAATATGCTGAAAAGGAAAAGCGGTGGCTTTTCCAGAAAATGGCTGTTATAAAATCCTCTAGCATCTTCAAATGTATCCTAATGTTACAAAATTTACTAATATATTTAATGTATAATGTCAAGTACAAGACACATTTTGTGGTTGAGGTAAGTAAAAGGCATGACACAGGGCTGAGATGAAATCCCATTCTAGCCTGTATCGGGAGGATTCTGTCACGCCTGTTGGAATTCCACAAACAAGGGGGAGATGAGCGGCACACAGCAGTCCCTAGTGGGATGTTGCTGTAATTGCTTGTTTCACCAGTCCCAAGAGGATACCACAAAGTGGGCTACACAGGAGCTCTGTAAAAGCCTGCAACACAGCAGTCCCACCCCCTGCCTTACATCTCCCATCATCCTCTCTTCCTGTCTGTTTATCTCACACAAGTGGGCTAAATTCAAAAACAGGAAACTACAAGACACAAGTTTACCTCTTTCTTCAGAATTTAGGCCTATGTGGTGTTAGAGCTTGTCACTACAAATATCTACACATATACAACTCTTTCTAAGCAGCTGAAAAAAACAGCTAAAGACTCTATTTTAAAATGGTAAAGCATTTAATGTGCTCTGACGCTACACAGAGCCACACAGCGCCAGAACAGAGGGCACTGATAAATTAACAGATTTTTTGGTAGCTACTATTGCGTCTTTGTATGTATGCTGCATTTTCTGCATTTGCACTAATTCCCTGTGTCCCTGTGAAACATCGTCATGCATTGTGTTATTGTACTACCTTGACCTACAACCTGACTCAGAGAAATAACTTTCATTTGCACATCCTGTTCATCCATCTCTTCTCCCTTCATCTGCTGCTTCTGCATGTGTGTATCATTGACAGGCTGGTCATTATGTCCTTGCACACTCCGCATTAGTCCTGACATTAATGGGCATGCAGTAATGTATGCTACATCCTATGTGTGTGTTTAGATGCAGGTTTTCCATTCATTGATCACAGGTTCATTGATCTTGGCACACAACCATAAAAGGTATCAGTTTATTCTTCAGCTTCTTCCTCCCCGTCGCGCCTCTTCACTTTAGCGCTGCATGCGTTATGAGCATCTCATTAGAGCTGGTGTGCAGAGAGAGAGGAAGGGGCGGGGCAGCAGTGCAGATGGAAGCATGGGTTTCTGCGGTGATATACTGTAGAGCAGCAGGGAAGAGCAGCTGGTTGGTGCAGAGAGGATGAGTGATGACGAGTGTGACGTTAACAAGCTGCTACTGCCAACACAACAAAGCACCCGCTGCAACAACCCCCTTGACAAGTCTGGTTTTATAAACAACCATACAGGTGTACATCCGGTTCCACCCACAGAGGGTACAGACAATCTGCAGGTCAGGCTTGGATAGTGATCTAAAAAATAGTGTGTAGAGAGGAAAGCTATATATTAACAAAACAGGCGGGGAGTCTTTAGCGTAAAATGCAGTTTTACTTAAAAGTTAGACAACAGAGCAGCCAAGATTCCTGTCAACCTTTCAGACTAACCTCGATCTATCAGCTCATTCCCAAACGGCTGAAAACGCACAGAGGCTTACCGCAGCAGGCTGTGGATTAGAGATTGTTGCTACCACAACATCAGAACTTTTCCCCAACTGCAGCAGCAACAATAAATCAAGCCAGGAGAGAGAAGCTCACATGTATTCTGTAACAATTTAGTTGCTTTGCTCTGGTTTTTACTTTGGTGTGTTGTCAGGAATTATATTTACTTGGGCTGTATTCAGCAAAGCACCTAACACGCTTTTTTCTTTGTCTCTCAGATACACAAACATACACTCTAATCCACAAAGATGGTGCTGAGAGCCTATATCTTTCCTTTTTTTTCTTTCTTTTTTTTTTTTTTTTTNTTTTTTTTTTTTTTTTTTACAGTTCTCTCTCTTCAAGGTATCCAACATCCATTCACATCTACAGAGTGTTCATATTTCAAATCCCCAACACACAAGTGACCAAATGTAATGAACCCTTGTTGATTTAATTTTACATAAGTCCTAGCAGAAGCATTCAGGCACTGGAAATTATTGATCAAAAGGTACTTTTTCACTCTTTAATAAATAAACCATCAACCATCTTAACACTCTGAATGTTAAAATAAGATCAATGCCTGTGGGTTATGTAAACATGCAAAATTTTCTCTGAGATTAAGTCCCTGATATAGCGAGCACTGAGTAACATTTAACCAAGTAAACGTGACATTTCTGATGAGTCCTAAGGACAGTCTGATTAAATGTTTTCCCTCTCAATCTTCATGCCTCATGCTGCCAATCCCACCCACGGGAAAGCTGCCTCTCTGGACACACAGGCGTAGACTGTAGGCCATCACACTAGTGGAGCGAAATGGTTTTGCATTATATTGCACAGGAAATTAAAACAGGACTCCTCTGGGGAATAACTCTTTAAAGAGTGAGGATAACTCTCATTTCCTCCAATTTAATATAAATAGAGACATCAAAAATGTCTCTCCATTTTAGTGATTGCTCTTCTACTTTGTTCTTGCTACCTGCTGGTCAAATGAAATTGTAATCTGACAATCCTAAATGTGCCAGAGTCCCAGAGCACTTGGCAGATCAGCCCACGGCTAATCCAGATGGAATTACTACTGACTCATGACTAGCTGAAAAAGAGAGAGAGATGGAGACTACGGACAGGGAGACAAAGAGAGCCATGCAGAGATACAGAGAAAGAGATGTTATAAGGAACGAGGGGATGAAAATTAGAGCACTACAGATAAACCAAAGGGTGGCAGAAGGGAAGGAGGTTATTGGAGGAAAAAAAAATTGGTGGTTTAAGGTAAGTGTGGAAAACCAGGTGAAAAGTGGAGGTGGAGGAAGATTGGTGAGAAGTGGCCAGGTGGAGGCTTGGGCATAGGGAAGTGGGTGAGAAGCATGAAAATAAAGAGTTGTGTAAGAGAAGAAAAAAAAAAGAAGAAGAAAAAGAGAACAGAAGGAACAGGTATTGGGACCAGAGGATGGTGAACAATGAGAGAGAAAGGAGCAGAGGGAGAAAAGCAAGGGTGCACAGGGTGTCCTCCAAATCCATTTGTCACCTGGAGACTCATTAGTGATTGTGAGTGGACGTCTGGTTATAAATAGGCTTTGGAGTGTGTGTTTGACAGGAGGGAGTCGCAGACTTGACGGCAGGACATTAATCTCAGCAGAGAACTCACTGCAGACAGACAGACAGACAAACAGACGGACCTCCCAAATACAACCTCACTACTTTATCAGCCAACAACCCCATCTACTGTACTCTCTCCAGCCTCTTGCCATTTGTCTTTTTGTTCTTTAGTTTCTACTTCATGTGCACCTGGCCACTCCTTATGACCTGTGCTAAACCTACCTTTATTTGATTGATTCTTTAGAAGACTCTTCATCCTTTAACCTGATGGTTATTTAATCTTAAAGGAAACTGAGCATCATTTCATCTTAGGCCAGGGTTATACTTGATGTCCATTGCTCGCTGGTTTATTTTATGTCAATCTGGAGAATTGAATACTACCAGGGTACAATGTGGAGCCTGAAACATAAAATGTCACTGGTCTACACTAGAACACCTTAAAAATTATTTCTGATATTCTTCAATGGTAGATCCGAATTTCATTATCGTAAAGACAAAAGAAAGAGGGACAGCAGAGCAATGAGGACGAGGCCATTAAACAAAGTCGGGCATGGTTGTTCAGTTTCTCCTTTTCTGTTATTTTTCTGGTTGTCACTGTTGCTGAGCTGCTGACATGACAAAACCTGACATTACTGCCTCCTCTTAATCTTTGTAGGTACTGCATCTTGCAAATGCATTAATTCCAGAGGACATGCACACGCAACACTTCAAATGAACACAGTGTCTGTGTGGCAGCCATCCTGCATATGCCTATATGGAGTTAACTTCAAGTATAAATCATCTTCTCATCTGCCTTTTCACTCTCTCTGAATGTGGAGCTCTTCATGCTTCGCTAGTTGCTTTTGAGGTATTTCCAGTTCCAGGTTTAAAGCTTGTCAGACACTTGCAGCATCTTCTCTCGACTGTTGTTTGCATCCCTTCCCTACAGCTAGTGAAAATCCAACACCATCACTTCCTTCAAAAAACAAAAAACAAAAAAACAACTGAAAACAGAAACATCAAATGGTCTCATCACCATCTGACATCTGATCTTGTTCTGGCTCTGACTTGCTGTTCCTCTCACCCTCTGGCTAGTCAGAGCAGATGTGGGCAAATGATCCCTTCACTCTGTCTGAAGGTAGCGCCTCTGTAGTTACAGCTTTGCTTTCATGTCACCCTCCTGTCACACACTACCATTTCAAGGTCTACAAACCCAGTGTCTCCAAGCACCAGCACCACTCTAACCTCATTGCTTATGTCCTGCAGGTGACCTCCTGTTGACCTCAAGGGGGCCCTTTGGCTCTGGTACACTGGATCATAGGAATATAAAGCTGTCACTGAGCCCAGATAATGAAAGGGAGAGGCTCATTGCCAGAGCCCTATCATGACCTGAAGCCATATCTAACCCCAAGCTGCTTTAAGCTGACTGATGATTACTACTGATTGGTTTAATGATTCTGTCTGGTCCTTCACCCTTCTGTCATGATAACTGACTTACCCCAATGTACTACATAATCCACAGAGTCGTAAATGTTTTACAATTTTCCATATAATAAAGTACCCGTGGCAAAAACTGCAAGTATGGGTGTGATAATGGTTTTTGCAGCCTCAAGTAACTTAGTGCACCAGATCTAGTAGAACACGTCAAATTATTAGGTCAATTATCATTTTGATTTTATGTACTTAAATCCAAATTAATCCATCAGTGATGGGCCGTCAGGGCCAGCAAGGCTTTCTCTGCTGGCCTAGAGATTGTCACAATCACAAAATTATATTTTTATAATTTAATATATATTTTAATTAATGCTATCTGTATTTTACAAAGTTTGGTCCCACCAGTCTACTAACGTCATTTCATTGCTACTCTCTCCCTCAGTTGCACTGCTTCCAGTGCAGCTCATATAAATTAGAGTTTTTATCCAATCAGATTGTCCACCTGTGCTGTCTNTCCAGTGCAGCTCATATAAATTAGAGTTTTTATCCAATCAGATTGTCCACCTGTGCTGTCTCCGGGTGAAAAATATATCCTGGGGCCTTCAGAATTTCGAGTGAATCCCCTCTGTGTAATGTCCAATATTGTGATTGAGATAAGAGGTTGGTTTTATTATAAGTACAATATTGTTAAGGAGGATACAATGTTCATGAACATAGAAAGTTCATCTTAGTGGGGTGAAATAGTGTGCTGAGACCTTTCAACAAGAGAATCCCAACTCTTGCAAGAATTCACCCTGCTGAAATGCCCCTGAGCAAGACATTTAATCCCTTGCAGCTCTTTAGCTAACCTCTGAACTCCCTTTGGAAGAGGAAGAAAAAAAGATCTGTTCAATACTGTATCAATGAAGTATCTCATTACTTTATTTTTGTATCATCTTATCAGCAAAACATCATATTTATCATTTAACCCTTATGCTGTCATTTGTATCTCTTTGTTGAAGCAGTGCACCAAAGTAAAACTATTTTTCAAAAAGTTTGCCATTGCTGACAGCTTCTAAAAATAGCCTGAACACTTGTATTGAGTACACATCCCTCAGAGAGCGAATGCCAGAGGTCGACTTGTTCGTGTCATGTCAATGTGAGCGCATTGGAAAAGAAAAATATATCAAAGACAAATAATACTTTGAGGGTTAGATAAAACTTTCAAAAAGCACTGCAACAGCCCTTCATCTATTCTCTTTTCATGTCTAATTCCAACCCTACATTGCACATCTTTTGTCCATCTCTCTCTCTCTCTCTCTCTCTCTCTCTCTCTCGACATGGAGTCTGGGCAATTGCTGGCATCACCTATCTTTTGACATGGTGCTTTTGGGTTATTCAAACACAGATCTCCTTAAAGGCAAAGTGCTTTAAAGGCTTTACAGATAGAGGTGCAATTCTCACGTAATATTTGGCATCTGCCGGGTGAGGCTGGATAATGTAGGAAGTTACATATAATACATGAGGCGAAGAGATTGTTTACAGCAACATGGCGAGCGAGATTCAGTTTCTAACTGATCTGAACTGAGAGACTGGGGTCTCTCATGGTGCCATTTAGCTGTCTGCTTATTTTGTCTTCAGCACAGATGGAGAGCAGCTCTCTAATTTCTCCATCAGACCAATTTTAGCATTCCTAAAACGTGTTCAAAGAAAATCGAGTGGTTCAGAATGAGTTGTGGCACTGAATTTAAAGCATCACCCTCTAGTCTCACGTGATTGGTCTGCACACTACGTATACACAAAAACATCAAACATCAGAGCATGTACCTTTACTGGCAGTGTGGCTCTATTTTTTTACTTTTACAGAAAATTGACTCAGGGTTATTTTCAAACATGAGGCATAAGTGTTAAATTGCCAACCAATTAGTTCAATGGGGTGCATGTCTGAAAGGGGCTAACTTCCTGCATGAGCCGGTCTTGCCTGGCAGATGCCAAATATTGCAGAATTGCACCTATATCTGTAAAGGTCCCAGCGTGGTTTTTGAACAGAGCCTTTTTGATACCATAAAATCTATGTTATACACATGCTCATACGCCTACACACTCTTAGATCCATCACAGAGCATACACTACATGTGTCTACTCTGCAGTATTGTAATAAATCATAGCACAACACATATGGTGGCTGCTCACTTCTCATCTCCTGCTGCCTGTTCTCCAGCTGTCTGGCATCCTTGAAATTCATTTTGAGAATACAAAAAGAGTGTTCAGGTGAAGTGGATGAGAAAAATCATTGATGCATAAAGAAAACACCTTTTTCAATCTCTGTAGCGTGTCTGCTAGATGGTCTGAATCCATGAAACCCGTCATCCTTTTGGCATTGATCCTAAATGCATGCAAACTCACATGCATGCACACACACATTAACTTGTTACTCAGTGATGAGATCGACCTAAGGGCAAAATGAATAAGTAATGGTTTAAACTCTGGAGGCTTGCCTGACTAATTAACGGGGGAAAAAGGGATCTTCTCAAGAAGCAACAATACAAGAGAGCATGAGAAGGCCAAGTAGTAAATCAGGGATCACTGCACAGGCTTCATACACACTTACACACACACACCTACACACAGTATACATGTGAGCACTTACTAATTTGTGATTCACTGTGGTGTGAAGGGAAAGACAAAGGAAGGGAGGAGAGCTGCTGGCCTCTATTGACTCAAAACCCTGTGGGCTAATGAGAACTCCAAAATACACACACACACACACACACACACACACGTCATATCACCCTTTGAATGTGAAGGCAGTGTGCTAGCATCCTACCACGGTCCTCTTCATCTGAGGTCCTAATGGACGACACAAATCTGAGTGGCTCAGTGTCCTATTGGGAGTTTGAGCTTCATGTTCATACAACTACACACATACACGTGCACACACTGTCGGTGAGGTCATTAGAGTAGCATAATTATGAAGAATAACTGCTGGAGCTGGCCCAGCTGTCCAAGTAACATCTTCCAACTAGTTCTCCCTGATCATACGGATTCACCGGAGCAGTACCAAATGACAAAATGAGGCATAGGGAGTGGCAACACTGGCCTACTTTGGGTTTTTATTTTGCCTTACTTGATGTCTTCTGGATAAAATGTTTAATACAAAATGGATAGCAGAAGGGGAGTGTCCTTAAAACATTAGCTCTTAGAAACTGGAGGCTATAACAGATCACAAACAAGCAAAAAGGCGTAAAGGGCCCATGGGAAGCCATGGCAGAGTTTGGAAAGAAGCTTGTCGTGAATGAAGCAGCGGCTGAAGCAGCTTGAGTCCTGAAGGAGCCACAGAGCTCCACAGCCATTGAACATACAGGAAGTAGGCAGACAGCAGAACTACGTGACTCCAATGACAATAACCATACACACATGCACAAACACAGAGACACACATACTCATAAAAACACACATATCCAGTCAGTCCCTCAATGCTGCAGGTTAAGCTTAAATCCCACAGACATCCAAGCAAATGCACCAACTAAATGGATGCCTTCAAGACAAAGTGAGGGGAAACAAGGGAGAGGAGTAGTAGGTGGGAAATGGAGTAAAACGACAAAAAGGAAAGGGACTTGGAACAAATGGATGAGGAGTAGAGGGAAGAGGGTACCACTCTAAATGCCCACCTGAGGGTTTCTCAGCATTCTCCATCCCAGCTTCTTTCAGCACTCTATCCCTCTCTCCCTTTCGTCTTGGTCATTCCATCCCTTCACCCATTTCTTTCATCCAAGCAGTCACCACCTCAGTGGGGCACTGGCTCAGGCAGAATGGAGGAAAGTATTGTGTAAAAATCAAAGAAAGGGAGGCAGGGAGGGACAAAAGGATTGTGAAAGAGGAGGGTGAGAGAAGGAGTAGGGTAAGACACAAGGAGGGAGAGAGAGAGAGAGAGAGAGAGACAGAGAGAGAGAGAGAGAGAGAAGTGTGAGAGAGGGAAAGAGGGATGGGATGAGTGAGAGAAGTAAAGCTGTCAGTTCCGAACATTGTCTCTTCTTTCTCTCTCTGTCTGGTTTTATGTCCCTGGCTATGTCTTGCTCATCCCATCTCTCTCCCTCTCTCTCTTTCTCTCTCTCCCCATTTCTCTCATTATATTCATTTGAGCGGTTGTGCCAAACTAGCAGGGGAGCAGAAGAGAAGATGACTAACTGTGACCCAAAAGCACTGTACCTACTGCTGGCCACTGACTACTTGTTAACACTGGTTGTGTGTTGAGTGTCATAAATTGAGCATGTGTGTGTACGTGTGCTTTTTGTGTGTGTGTGTGTGTGTGTGTGTGTGTGTGTGTGTGTGTGTGNTGTGTGTGTGTGTGTGTGTGACTGTCCTGTCAACCAGCCAGAGCAGGAGATTACCGACACTCCGCTGGCATGTGCCACTTCATTCCTCTCTCTCCTGTCACCCCGGCAACACCTCCGCTCCCTGCCTGCTTTACCCACCCTCCTTTCATCCTCTTCTCTTTCCTCCCTCCACCCTCCATCTGCCTCCACTTCTCTCTCTCTCTGCTTCTGAGAGAAAGTATTTAACTTTAATTATAATCCATCTCTATCTCAAGTCTATACTAGCAGAGATAACTCCAGCCCACAGGAGAGGTAAAAATACTCAATCTCTGCATCTTATTCAGTCTAATCAAAAGAGCCCATCATAATATCTGGCTGTATGTATGTGTATATGCTATATATACACATACGTACAGCCTCGAGGGTGCTTTCTTGCTCTGATAAAGATAGCCAACAGACAAGAGGAGTTGTATGTAATTAACACCAGTGGGCCTGAGCTCATGCCCACCGTGTCAACAGTGCACATTGCAGCACTGCCCATCAACCGGTGTTGTGTTCTGAGCTGACTAGAGGCAAAACTTCTCTCTTTGCTCCTCTGAGGCACTGATGATCTTAAATTAACAAGGCAGAGTCAGTCCATCCTCCGCTGGCCTTCATAAAATACAGGCCAAGGTCAAGGCAGTCCTCAGTGTGAAAACCTCTTGACACAGCAGCACAGGTAATGACAACAGCGAGAAGCACCCTGCTGTGAGTGCACATTCATGTGAGTTTCAGGTTATTTCATGTTATGTCCGCTGCAATGATAATTAATTGCTTGACAGAAAATTAGACATCAGTTTTAGCCACCAATTATTCTTTTCAGGCGTTTTTCCAGTAAAGACTCCAACCCTGATTCCAGCTTCTCAAATGTAATTTGCTGCTCTTCTCTGTTGGTTTCATTGTAAATATTCAGCTTTCAGTCCAATCTTCCATGCTAACACACACAAACCTGCAGGAATTCAAGAACAATAACAAAGATGCTGCACTTGGCATGCTCATGGTTTCAAATCAAATGAAATAGCTGCTTCTTTGGCTGATGCCAACGATTTTTTGATTATTTCTATCATTATGTGGAGTCAGAATGTGGCAATAGTGTTTGTATGTATGTGTGTGTCAATGTCTGCCCACCTTTACTGCACAGAAGACTGAAAAGGAGTGGTAAACGCCCACAGATAACATCCCCTATGCAGAACTACCCCTGCTGAGCAGTGCAAGGTTAACAATGGCCACATAGGGCTTGACAACTGCTGATCACGCAGCTTTACTCCCCACAGGTTCATTTAACACAAAAATATGCACACAGAAATGCCAGTGTACCTTTACTTGCTATTTATATCATCCTGTGTGCATGTACACTATGTGTTGGATGTGATATTGTGAGTTAATTGTGTCTGTGTGTGTGTAAGTGACAGAGAAAAAGCATGTTGTTAAGCTAATACAGTAAGTTAATGCCTCACAAGGACAAGTGAATAACAAGTCAACAAAATACCAGATCCTATGCCTTTGAAAAACAACTCTCTATCCACCAAGCAATTTAGCACCTACAAATACATACAGATGAGAAATTAATGGCTTACTGTGTCCTCTTTGACCTTTTAATTATTCTGATTTGTGTACAGAGCAAGCGGGCCATAATTGCATTAGCATCTTTGCAGGTTTGCGCAATGTTCTAGTAGATGGGGAACTGTGATTCGGCAAGGAGATACGACAATGCTGCCTTTTGTGTACACTAAGTGATCCAATGTGTGTGTACTTGTGTGGCTGCTTAAATCATGTGAGATTTATTAGCTCAGTTACCACAAGTCAAACCCTCTGATGTGCAATTATGCCCTATCAGCAAATAAATGATTTGGCCATTACAGGCCATAATTGGTTATGGAACAAAGAGTGCAATATATTGTCCCTCTGCTGGCAACTGTGTAAAAACCTTTCCTGCTATTTCCCCAAAGCTATTGAGGAATATTTGCCCCTAGTTTGCCCTCTCTTCCATTTCCCCACATCTCCTTCTGCTTCTTTTGAGTATTTCCCTGGAGGGGTACACTGCTCCTTCTTTCCCTTTATCTTAGAATGAAGCATCTGGAAACAAGTCCTGTCTCCACCTCTCTCTATCACATTCAATCATCCCGCTGTTTATTCAGCTTTCTGCCTTTCCTCCCCATCACTACCTTCTTTTCTCCTTCCTCCTGTCCCACCTGCCCAGCTTTCCTCTCTGTGCTTCCTACATTGCAGCTATCAATAACCACATCACCTCACAGTCCTGCATCTTTCCAATTTTCTCACTCTAGTTTTCTGTCTGAAAACTCCTCCTGGAAGATGCTACAAAATTTGTATTTGCATTAGTCACAGATACATATGCATCCTCCACTTGCATCATGTATTACTTAAAGCTCATAGGTAGCTCTGTGCACACATTTCTTGAAGGGTATGGCAGTAGATGGTGGCTGCTCAGGGTATAGACAAAGACAACAAGAAACTAACTATTTTTAATACCTCCATGAACAAATGGAGGTATTAAATGGAGCAAGGACAGTGTTAGCAGGTTCATCTGCCAAGGTAAACAGTGGCTGGAACGTCAATAGAAAGTGAGTAGTGAGGGTGAAACAAAAATGCCCAATTCCATCCACAGCTCTTACACATAGCAGTGGGTGAGGGTAATTGGTATCTAGCTATCGGCTAAGTCGGAGAGCAGCCTGCTGCCTGGAATTGTTCCCATACTGCAGCTAATTAATGTTCCCTCACTCTGGTTCACCAACCTCTGTGTTGATGTCTTCAACTGGGGCATCCTGATGAGACAGAGAGAGACAGGGGGGAGAAATGGGGAGGGGAGACTAATGTAGACTAAATAATAATAATAATAATAATAATAATAATAATAATAATAATAATGATAATAATAATAATTTAAATAAATTATATATTATAATTAATTCAGCAAATTATAATTATTACGATTATAATTATAATTAAATAGTAAAATAAATAAGTGTGACTTTTGGACCAGATCTTATTTGGCCGCTGCAGATTTACAGCAATTTCCATGTAGTCTGAGATAGAGAAAACTATGAGAGATGCACTTTATGTTATCTGTCTGTTGCAAGATCAAATTACATATATATACAAAATGGTTTCCAATCTTGGCATATACCACGACTATATATGCCTGACGGAAAAAAAAAAGAAAACTATGAGAGGGGGGATGAAGCTAGTATCACTGTGTGAGAGGATAGCTGAGGAAGAAGCACCTGTCTCTACTCTGCAGGGCCAGGCTACACCACAGATTAAAGGAGACCCAAGAAAAACATTGTGCAGGTAAGCACTGGTCTTAGAAATTGCGCAGATAAAACACACACAGAGGAAACAGAGGAAGAGCTTAACGGATGAGAGCAGAGAGAAAGAGAGAGAGAGAGAGAGAGAGCGAGAGAGAGAGAGAGAGAGAGAGAGAGAGAGAGAGAGAGAGTGAGGATGGATTTGTTGAGTAAATGGCCTTGAGCTAATCATGATGCTAACAGTAATGGATGGGCTACACTGTCCAGATTGCCTCATTTAAGGACACTTGAGTACCGTTTAGGTAATCTCTCTGATGAGCTCACAATGGATGTGAGTCACAGAGACAATCAGCCTAAATGGTCTATCCTGAGACAAATTTAATGAAGGAAAACACACCACTCTTTGCAGGAAAGTCTTTCCTCACCATTCTCTTATCATCAGGTGAAAAGTTACAAAACAAACTTCCCTTTACCTTTATACTGTATTATTCTCAGTGCTAGTAGCCAAAAATGCTGACCTTGGACCCATAGCTCAGTACCTGATGAGTTGGCTTGAAATATGTGCAGTGAAAAAAATTCTACAAAACTTGAAAATGTGTTTTCAGAGTTTTGTCCTATTTTGATCCTCGGCTGGAATCCAACCATGAGAACCAATGACCCAGAACAACCTTGCTGACACTGAGATACTTGCATGAACACCCAAACATCCACACACCTCCATACACAAAACACCATTAAGATTTTCTTGGGTGTGGATCTTTACACAGGCTTGACCCTAGAGTCACGGACTCCTCCTTTTACTCCTTACTCCTACCCCATTCACTCAAAGCCGTTCCACCTCTGCTATATTTTTCACTAATCTGTTTTTTATCTCTCCTCATCCCTGACAGCATCTATGTACTGTATCTACCCTTCTTCTCTCAATATCTCTCAGAGGATGCCTCAGAGGTGTTATTAACTGTAGTGTAGCCCACACTGCAGTAATCCAGTGTTATTAGGGGTACCATAACTCAGTTTTATGTGACCAGGAGCCCCACAGCCCTGCCTGCTGCACTTTGTGACAAATGATCCAAGTCAGATGTTGAGAGGATGTGATGAGCCCAACTTTATTAACATCTCACAAATCAGTTTTTTTTTTTAAGGTCTGGCATTGAACATGTGTGTGTGTGTGTGTGTGTCAGTCAAGGTTTGTGCACATGAGCTTACACTTGAGCTCCCCACCAGTGAAAAACTGGTTCCAGAGCGTGTCATTAACACTGGATGTGATCTGTCCACCAGGACCGTCTCAGCAGATACAGTGTTGTCACCGGAGCCACAGTGGAATCCAAAGCAGACAGCAATGCCGTATGGAGATGTTAGCGCTTTGAAATTCCAAAGTGTAAGACCACAAGTGAATCACAGCACTGTCTATTTATTCTGCTCTCACAGTGGAAAATTCCCATCAGCTTTTCTTCTCACTTTACTATTGGCTTCTACAAGTGTACACACCAAAGCAACAGAACAAGACATGTAAATGCTACTTCCTGTTATTCAGCCTTGTACTAAGCCACGGGTGAGGGGGCTTGTCTATTAGCATTTCTTGGCTTCATGAACCATTCTTGGAGGCAAAAAAAAAAAAAAAAAAAAAAAAAAAGACAGATTTGGAGAAATGAAATGAACTGATACCATTGCTGAAGAACCATAGCACATTTTTCAGTCCTGCCATTGATGAATTCATTGAGTACAAATCAATATGCAAAGTAGATGTGTGGCAGTCTTGAATAAGTAAAATATTGTGGAGGCTTTGCAATCTTTTTGTCCACCTCAGTTTCTCATTTAAGAAGCTATGGGTCCACTAAACCCTGTTAGGGAACTCTACGGCAGAGAAGAGAAAGGTACACTGACAGATACACTACAGGCCAGAGGTTTGAGGCCACCCTCGGATTCAAAAAAAAAAAACAAAAAAAAAACAAAAATCATCAATACACCATTTGTTTTACAATTAATTGTACAGGAAATGACAAACATATTCATGCTATTGCTGGTTCAGTAATGCTATAGGGGTGTTTTGGGGGAGAGAGATCTGGAGATCTTGGTCCAAGTTAAAGGAATTATGAATTATGAAGAAAGAGAATTACCATTCCATCTTTCAAAGACACAGGATGCATCCAGTTTACAAATTATTGGTCAAAATTTCATTCTTCAACAGGACAACGATCCAAAACATTCACCAAAATTATGCCAAAATTATGTCCATTCAAAAGAGAAGCAAAAGGTTTTGAGAATTATGACCTGGCCAGAGGGGGTTACTTTGACGAAACCAAAGTCTGAGCTGGAAATTACTTCAAAATGCTTTTATGTTGACAAATTCTTCTTGAAAACTAATTAGTTACATTTATTTTTATTTATCTTTGTCATTTCCTGAGCAATAAATTGTAAAACAAAAGTGTACTGATGATTTTTTTTTTTTTTAAATCTGGAGGTGACCTCAAACTTCCAGCCTGTTGTGTACTAGATCAAAGCTTATATCCTGTACTCTGTATACTCTGTATGTTATGCTCCCTCATTCAGTATATAAAAAAAGAAGCCTTATGTACAGTATGTCCCATTACAAGTACTCAAATTTTTTTTTACATATATATGTAATATAAAATATAGACAGGATCTTACATGAATAATATTGCTTTATTATCAGCAGTTCGATGAAGCTCTCAAGGTCTTCATCAATCCTACATCCCTGATGACCCAACCAATTCTGTGGACAAGGATGAGGCCAATGTTCAAAAACCCACTGAATGCTTGGATAGGTAGGATCGACCCTATAGAATTGTAATCTGGATCTAATGATAAGAAGAAAGTCTCTTGACAGTTCACCCACTGAATGTGGAAATACTTAAACACAAATTGTCACAAATCCTGCGCAAAAACTCAAAGATATGTTAATCTTTATGAATTATGCAGGTTTTCTCACATAGAGGATTAAAACACTCATACCTGAATTAGCATCAATGAGGTTAGGAGAGAAAAAAATGGAGTGCAGTGTTCTGTGGCATCCTCAGCAGCATTTAATGACTGCGAGAGAGTGCATATTGGCCCTTAGCACTGTCGACGAATTAGCATTCAGTGCTGGAGGACACAGACTCAGTCAGGTCTGAAGGAGATCTGAAGGGAGTAAGCTGCTCTCTCAATGGAAAGTTGGACAGGTCAATGTGACATATCGATCGGGTATTGGCAAAGCAGCACTGCACTGTGGGCTCCTTCACTGTTATGGCAACATTCTGTCACTTCCTATTTTCAGCTGTTAATTTGTGGTACTCTGGATCTTAACATTCGGCCCTGCGCTCTGGCAGCCATCACATCAAGAAGAGGACCACTACATCAAACTGCTACAAAGATGAGTTGAATTTCAAGTACTCAGGAGGGGAAAATCTCTGCATATACACATGTCCTTCAATGTGGTTCCATCAGCCTCTTCTGGTCTCTTAATCTAATTTTAGAAACATTAATCCTTGCTTTTGTCTCCATCCTGACATTGTTATATTTAATTATGGCATTAATACTTCCACACTGGCAAATGATGACCACTTCTTGTTTAAGAAGCTTTAAGGCTTCAGCAAGCAGCTTTTTAACTGTTGATCTCATCCCATCAGTACAA
Source organism: Lucifuga dentata (assembly GCA_014773175.1). Lineage (NCBI taxonomy): Eukaryota > Metazoa > Chordata > Actinopteri > Ophidiiformes > Bythitidae > Lucifuga > Lucifuga dentata. The sequence goes on along the minus strand of VXCM01001172.1, from coordinate 162,068 downwards.
ATCCAGGTGTCATTGGAAGAAAAAAGTAAGTTTCTGCTGGCAATGGGGCAGCAGAAAAGAATTTTACATCATAAAAGTGAAGTGTATGTTCAGTCTTTGTCCGCACAGATGTTGACAAGGACCATCTGTGTGCAAAGAAAGAATGAATCACTAACGAGCCAGATAATTGGCTATTAAATTGACTTCAGTAAGGGATGTCTATGCAAAATACCAATTTAAAATATCAGCAGTAATGAGCTGCTCCATCCGATAACACCTACTGTTAAAAACAAACAAACAAAAAAAATTAAAAAACCATGAGAAGATCAAGGTTATTGCGATGGACAAGGTGATGAAAGGACAGGATAATAAAAAGAAAAAATATCTACTCCTAATGAAATCGAGAAACAATGACAGAGAAATCTAAAACTGAAAAGATAAAAAGTGGAGGCAGACAAACTGTGTGGATTGTGAAGGGTTTTCTCTGCATCTAGCTTTGTATTCATGGCTCTGTGGCAAACCCAGCCACAACAATGTGTCTACAGAAGACGATTAATCAATTTTATGACTAAATCTGTTGATCATGAGGGAAGACAAATGCAATATAACACTGGAATCGGCCATGACATGCACACTACTACACTGTGTTGGAAATATTCTTAGCAGTATGTCTGTTTAGGCACTGTAAGATTACTCTGCTTTTTTTTTTTTTTTTTTTTGCATTTTACCTTGGGTGGATTTCCCAGCATGTTTGTAAATTAATTTAATCTTTATGCCCAATTTATTTTCTTAACCAACACAGTCTGATCTATGATTAAATTAGCTGTAATATGCACTTTCAGCATTCAGCTGTGGCTTGTTGGTAACTGAGAGCACTAGCAATGTGGCCATAATGTTCTAAAATGCATTTGACTATGAGGAGTCTACTTACGTTATACACTTCTAGAAAGTGCAGTCTGGTCTCTTAGTTATCCCCAAGACAATTCAAGCAGCAACTCTATTTAAGTGTCCTTGAGCTGCAAATGTTATACTGACTCCAGAGATGCCGAACTGTCTGGTCATGCACCTCAACCGCAATAGTCATATTAATTCTCAGAATTTCATGATAAATGATACTCAAGGAATCATGATGGACATCACACGTCATCATTTATTGAGTATTGTGCTAGAAACTTTAGCTGAAATCTTTTAAATATCATAAAAGCATTGGAAGACAACATGTCCTCGGGATCACTGACATGTGGAGTGTGTGTCTGTGTATGTGTGTGCAGGTGGCAACTGGTAAGTTCGGTCTGCCACCGTGGGCTCAGAGTCTGAGCTGGTGGATAGTTGCAAAGACGATCATCTGGGAGAGAAATCTGCACAGCCTCACTGCCAAAGATTGCAAAGATTCTGCTAGCAATTTAGAACTGATGGCAAGTTTTTCATATTTTAAGTGCTGCAGTGTATCCTTAAACAAAACATGCTAAAAGCCAAAATCCAACCTCATTCCAATATCTTTCACTTCAGCCTTCACAGCGCCCTCTGATGGCCACAAAGCAGCGTAGTTGGATGCTTTGCGAAACGTTGGGGGGTCCCTGAGATTTCCCTTCTGACCAACAGGCTTTATCAAGTTTATGTGCCACTTATATTACTACTATTTTATTGATTGCTTGTTTGTTACACAATTCTTTAGTCTACACTGTGACTAAAATTGCAATTTGGAAGAGAAGGGAGGGAGAGAAGGGAAGAAAATGTTTACTGGACCTACTGAGTTAAGTTGGAAACACACCATCACCATACACATGCATTAGTGTACAGTTTGCAAAATTAAAACATATATGGTTGCTGTTAGTTCATGCTCATGAATTCTATACACATACACTAATATGCATGAGGAGGCTTGATCTTCAGAAATCATTTTCAGGATCTCAGACTTGTTGCGTCCTCAGCAACACAACAGGTCTGTCTCAGTGCCTCGAAAACCACACGCACAAACAAATAATTTCATGTATGTCATTGTAAGTTCTAACTTAGATTTTTTTTTTATAGGAAATTGATGCACAACTGAAGCTGTGATGGTTGGGTAGTTCCCTTATTAACAGAGTGGTGCAGAACATGCAATCCTTGCCTCTGTCAAGGGGTTTTTGTGAATTACCTAAAGATGGACAGATCCAAAAGGAAATTCAAGTCGTTACCTAAAATCCTGCTTTCAGCCTCTGCCTAACCTTGTATTCAATGTAATCATTTACAGTCCTGAAGCTTAACCTCCCCACAGTGAGTCCAGACAGTCAGATAACAGAGGCATTGGTATTTTAGATGTGATGTAATCTGTGACCCTCAAACTCACACCAATCTTTTTGCCATAAATTCTATTCCTACACATTAATTTTGTATGTTTAAGCCCAATAAATACTTGCATACATGTTACACTAGTGCAAACCATTTTCCAAAACAAACAAATAAAAAAAATTTATTTTAATTTTCATTTTATTTTGCCAAATCTCCTAATCTTTCAAAATCAAATCATATTCAGCAGATACAGCCACTTTAAAATTCAATGTTTTTCCTGGTAACACCAATGCACGATTATAGAAGGCACAGTCATTTTTAATTTCTCGGTAAAAGCGGACATGCATTTTCTTCAGTGCAGCTGTTGCATTGGTTAAATTAATTAACTCTGATAATAATAATAATAATAATAATAACAGTGTGTGGCTTATTGTGAAGGATTACCTATCTACGTTTACCACAAGGTGATTTGTATAGTGTACTGGAATGAATTAAAACCAATGGCAGTCTGAAGATAGGAGAAAAAAATTCTAATATTACCAGTCCAGTAGTATTTTTTAGAAAATGGTTAGCAGTTATGCAATGTGTATGTGGGTTATATTATTGGGCTCAAACACACAAAATCACATGTATGGTCCTTTAAAATTTCATCTGGAGGGGATCAAGGATGTTTTGAGATTACTTTGTGTTTGGAGCATACAAAGGGAGTGCTGTATGACTTATAATGTGAAGTCTGACTCTCTCCCACTGCATCTCTACAAATCCATATAATGTTGCAAAAGGCCATGCTTGCATTTGTATTCCTCACTACTATCATTAAAGTGAGCAAACCTTTGCAGCTTTGTGGGGTTCATGATCAGATTTGAAGAGATAAAAAGGGTGAAGATATGAGGGAAAGAGCTAACAGAGTCCAAGCCAGGTCTAACTGTGAACCCTGTCATCCTTTGACGGTCCAGAAATAGAGCGCAGCGTGTGTCCTTGTTATCTCAGCATCATAATAATGGCAGCCCGTGTAGTGAACCGCAGAATGACTACAAGTCAAGGTTGTAAGAGTGAGAACCAGACAAATGAGAGGCTGCACTTACAAAACCCTAAGAAGACCTGATTCTAACAGTCCAAGATGAACAGAACCCAGGATGATATACACTCATCAACTTCCTGACTTCACTGGCTCAGTCCTGCGACAGTAATATTACATGTGTGCTTGCGACTGTATTGACCCCTCGACTTTCAAGGAAGATGGCGGAGTGTGAATATGTGAAAGGGAGGTAGAAGTNTGTATTGACCCCTCGACTTTCAAGGAAGATGGCGGAGTGTGAATATGTGAAAGGGAGGTAGAAGTAGACACCCATGAGACAACCATCTAATGCCAGAGGGAGAACGGGCAAAGCACTCTGTCCTCTTCCTTCAATCAACCCCCACCCACAGCACTTCCTAGCCTTTCTTTGTGTGTCTGAGTGGTGATAACGGCAGGCTGTCCGTCACACAAGGTCTGACCCAGATTTATCCAGTGAGGAGAATGACAAGGAAGAGGAAAATGTGAATATATAGCCTTTTATCCTCAGACAGAACCTTGCCACAGAGATAAGGTTCAGCTAAATCAAAGGCCCAGTCTAGCTAGCTCCTTTAGCCTTTACTACCAAAGAGAAAAAGCTGAATGGAGTACGATGCAAACCAGCTGCAATGATCTCATTAAGCTGGTAACCCGCAGCGTGTTGCTTTATTCATGACTAGCTCCATTGACAAAAAGGCTACTGAGACACGGTTAACTTGCTTTCTGGTGCCGAGCAAAAACCACTGAACTTTGTAGTTCTCGGTCAAACGTGATTCTGGATGAAAAGTGCCAACGTCTATGCCAATCACAGAAAATTCCCCTGAGGCCCCGCCCACACTTTGCTGCATAGTTACGGTTACCATGGAAAGGGAAAGAGCAGAGAGAGCTCTGTGTGTTGAAGCCAGTGGAGTGCAAGGAGGATGGGTGGAGAAGTGGAGGAGACACAGACAGAGAAGAGTTGCTAGAGAAGCGACCCTGATATCCACGCATCACATGGCCACTTGATGGAGATTAACAGTTTAGTCATGGTGAAAATACAGGAGAGAACGAAGTGTGAAATGGGGAGAAGGAGGGTGATGAAGAGAAAAATGGAACATGCAGATAAAGAGTGATGCTGACAAAGATGCAGAGTTTACTCAGACAGAAAGAGTTTACAGTTCAACAGTCTAATTGATTCCTTGAACCATTAACCCTCAGACATCTCCTCCAACCAGTTGAAGGACTATAAAGGTCCATTTTGCATGTTTGAGGCCAATAGATGCTTCCTGCATACACATTACGTTACTGCCAATCTTTTTCCAAAACATAAAACTGTATATTAGTTTTTGTGTTATTTTACCAGATCCCCTAATCTTTCAAAATCAAATGTTCAGGTGATACACCCTCTTTAAATTTAAATGTTTCGCCTGCTAACACCTATGCACGATTGTAGAAGGCACAGTCATTTTAATTTCTCAGTAAAAGCAGTCTTCTCCTGAGATGATATTCCCTGAGACGTACATTTTCTTCCCTGTAGCTCTGTGTTACATCAATTAAACTAACTTAGACCAAAAAAATTACGTCTTGTTTACTGTGATGGATTACCTATCTCAAGCACATTTCACATCTCTATAAGTTGATTTTTATAGCATACTGGAATGAACTGAAATTAATGTCTGTCTGGAAGGTAGGAAAAATATTCTAAAATTTACAGCTCCAGTAGTATGCTTTGAAAATTGTTGGCGTCATGTAACGTGTATGTGGTTTATATTTATTGGGATCAAACGTGCAAAATCACTGTATGGTCCTTTAATCAAATTATATAAATATATTCAATACAAGGTGTTTGAATATGTTAGAAGTTTCCATTATTCTGTCCATTCTCTGTATGGTACATGCTACAGAATTTGTTTTGGCCATTACCAACCACAGTACACATCACTATATAGAATGTATTTCAAACTGAATGTAAAGTCTTTGCACGTGTCTTAGTGGGTATAGTTAAAGGACAGCATTACTTTTCAATGGCAATAACAGCGTCTTTTTTTATGAAGGCCATGTACAATACATGTTCAATACAGGGAATGTTTTGAGCACATCTCCTGACATTCCATCTCTCTCTGTGTCCTTCACGTGTCCTTGTGTGACAGTCTAACTGCAGTGTGCTTCACCGTTTCTGTGGGACGTATCTCTGGGAACTCAGTGTGTGGGAGAGGACTTGTGCCTGGCTCCCTGTCTATCTGTCGCTTATCTCAATCATGCACACTCCTGCCATCCCTCCCACCGTCACCCAATCTCTCTCTCTCTGCTGTCACATGCAGGAAAATATCACTCTTTCATTTAGCTCTGCCACCCTTCACTTTGTTTTTCGAACAAAAGGACATTGTTTAATCTGTCACTCAGATGATGACTGACAAGCATTTGGGGTATTTGTTGGCTTAATTCTTCTGAAACCTCTTTAAAAATTCATCCCGGTGGCTGTGGCTACATTCAGTGCCTTGACAATTTGTTCATAGCATCTGATCAATGTTGAAAATATTCAAATTGTTCATGTAAGCTGCCAGTTCAGGAAGCTCAGGAAAATTCTGTTGCTGAAATCGTCATGAATGATCATGGTTAATAACTGTCATCATCATTTTCTAACGAAATAATCAGGAATGTCATTTTAGCCATAATCATGCAATCCCAACAAACACACACTGATGCACATGCATACACAGGGCCACTCACAAGCACACACACACACATATACCCAGACAATCTCATCACAGCTCTTAGCTGGAGAGAATTCCTCCTGATTGAGATTTCTGCAGTGCCAGAACTAATTAACAACGTTTGATTGTCTTGTCGCAGAGGTGGAAGTCATTACCATCATATTTCCCTGTGTATGCAAAATATGACGCTTAAAAACAGTAGCAGATGTTCACTATGTGAACACACTGTGGGTGAGTTTAATTCATGTCTATATACCAATCAAACAGAACGACGACGACATTGTTGGCAACAACAAAGAGGATACAGAGAAAACTTCTATGTCCTACCCAGCTGTGGTAGGTTTCACATTAATTATTACAACAGTAGAAGTGAAACAGATGATTCAGTGGAGTCAGTAGTTAATGTAGTTGCTTTACAATCAACTTTCATTTTCTATTCATCTGACTCCATACACACTGGTTTTTCATTCACTTTAAAGTCTTTTCAACATTTTGTATGGGATGGAGCACACTAATTAGCCTCAATGCATGCACAGTCCTGGTTGCTGAGAAGGAGGCAAACATTGGCTTTGAAAGACTCTGCATTAAGAAGGGAGGATAACAGGAAGTTGTTCATCCCTCTCCTACTCTTTCTCCAGTGATCAATCATGGCTCACATTTTTACAGCTTCTCCTCAATTTGCCCCTACTCAAGCCCAAAATTAGTCTCACAGGCATCAAATAAACTCCATACTACACACAGACAGGCAGCCAAAGGACAACAGACAACTGATAGCCACACAAAATGCACAAACACACAGTAATGAGAAAGACGGGGATATGGAGCTAACAGAATCCAAAAGCACAAACCATTTTCACATTGCTGTATGAAATGTTCTCTCAGGCTCCACTTGGCAGACAAAGTAGGCCTAAATGATTTATGAGAGCTATGAGCTTGCCAGTTGTTTGTTTTAGATAAATGCCACACAAAGCAAAAACTAACAAACCTGATGATGGCTAACAAAGAAAGAAAAGTTTTATGCCGAAAAAAGCACCCAGTTTTCCTGAGCTCCAAATTGCCATCTCAGGCGCCTCCCAAAGTCAAACCTGCAGGCTAGAAGGTAGCTTTTCAAGAGAAGTGCTTGGCATTGAATTTTAAGTGGGATCCCTGTACCTGGACTTACTTACCTCCTGCAGCACGTTCCCTGCGTCCCAGCACCAACACTTGGCCGACTGCCTCGGCATCAGATATGAACACCTGGTAGTCCTCACCAAACATCCCCTCCCCCTCCATTGCCAACAAACACCCTCTCTCCATCTACTCCACCTGCACACCCAGCTCAATTCAGATCAGCACTGTCTCCACAAAACCTCTACAGCCGTACTACCGAATGATGTCATCTATAGTGATACTATACAATAATAAATCCCCTCTCCCGCCTCAGTGATTGTTTATAAGAACACAGATAGAGAGGTTAGCTATTGGCCAACATAGGGTGGCTCACACATTTCATAGTAAGCATACACAAAAGGAGAGATCCATCTTGCTCTACCTCACACACACACACACAAACACATACACACTTCACTATACATTCTTTCAACATCTGCGCCCTTCATCAGCAGCATGCTTATTCACAGTCAGGATGGGAGACGAGTGCTTGGGGCTGCAGAAGCACTTCCCTTTTCCTCTGCAATTTCTCTCTCTCTCTCTCCCTCTCTCTCTCTCTCTCCCCTTCATTCTTTCCCTCGATCTACCTCTTTCTATCTCTCCCTTTCTCTGTCTGAAAGGTTTCTATGAAAGGCCTGAGATGAAAGGCTGCCCTCAATGACAGCGTGATTGCAGAGACAGCACTGGCAGCCCATGGTGCTACCAGAATTGCTCTCAGACTCGCTCCGCCCTATAAAGATGCACACTGCTGTGGACCACAGCTTGTGACTGTGCAACAGCAGAAAGATGTCAGTTCAACAGTCTCATTCTTACAGAGATGGATATTCTATTAGTGTAGAGATATTATTATTTACTCAGGCAATGTACAAATATGCACATTACCTAGTATCGAGATGTTGTAATGTGCAATGACACACATTAAAACCTCTACTGAAAAAGCATGGTGATATAAACACCAACCACAGACAACAAAATAAAGTGACACCGACAGGACATACCGTATAAATCCTGAAGGCTCCAATTAGCTTTAGCTTATGCACACACGTGCACAGCATATTATGTGCATGTTCACACCATCAAGCATGCACAAGCAAATGCTTATACACACCGTTTTTCTGTTATGATATACTCTGATCCCACTCTGCTAATCTAAAAGCAAAAAGCCTGGGGACTGGAGCAGGGAGGAACCAGCAGGACAGAAATGTCTGCTTATGTAAATCTGAAGAAAGCAGGACACAACAGACAATGGGTACAAGACTGCCAAAACTGCCAACAAGATGAAACTATATCTCTGGGAATGGCGAGACATAAAAAAAAAATCTATATCCATCTCTCTTTATAGGGAAAGGAAGTGTTCCTGTGAAATCAAAGATCACTTTAACTTTTTGTGGCAAAAGCCACCAGAAAAGCAAGGTTTGTAATCAATATGAAGGCTGATATGATCTGTGTCTACATAACAATACTGCAGCTGCCAAGAGGTAAGACATTGCACATTTGTTTTGTGACAGATGCCATTCAACAAATACTAATGATGCATATCGTGAAAGAATTTGTTTTATTTTTTTATCCGAGACTAACATCTCTGTCAGTGTCAAAATAAAATTATATTTTTCAGCCATGAAGTCTTAACAAATATGAAACTAACAGTCCTGCTCTGGCTTTTCTCTAAGATTTTGAAAAAGCAAAATCCAAAACATGAAAATATCAAAAGAAAAAAAAATTAAATGTCTAATTCAGGCATTATAATATCACCCACAGAAAGCACACAGAGGCCTCAATGTGTCTTGGTTACTATAATACTGCACCCCTGTCTGTTCTATAATAATAGAGGCTGCAGATCGATAATGCAGAGCGATATTGCTGTAATGTAACCACAAACCTATTTTTCTTCCAGTGTAAGGATGAATATAAAACTCAAAATCTGTCACAGACGCTTCAGCGAAAGTGGATAAAATCAATTGAATACAACTGAAGCCTCGATGTGTGCCAGTACATTCGTTCCTGTCGTGCAATGTGAGTTTGTTGCCAATTAGATTTACAGCAACCGGCGACATATGATAAGTGTGAGTGAGCAGAAGCCAGCTTTCTATCTCGCATATGCACAAACTGGGAAATGGGTGCAGAAAAAGACTGCAACAGTCTTTTGCTGCACCCATTGCCAGCAAGAATGTACACCTTCTTAATCCCAGAGACAATGTGAACACACCGATACACACTTGCAGACGTTTTATTCATATAAACAGTGGTTTTTCAGCTCAATTCTCCCAAACACCTCTCCCATGTCTTGTCTTCCACCCTGGCATGAAATTTCCTCTTATAGCTGCTATCCAATTAGAGTGATTATGTGTCAGAGAGGGAAGTTTAATGTGATTACTATGATAATGACAGTGGAAGACAGACCTGACAATCTTCTTCAAAGAGGCACAGGTGCAAAGCTAGGCCCAGCGATCTCTATCCCAAGTGTAGGATTTGGCACACAAGAGCCAAGAATATGTTGCCATACGGAGGGGAGAAAAAAAGAAAAAAGCCAGCCCTTGACTTCCAGTGACAGTAATATGCATTTGATATGAAAAGGAGATACAGGTGTCACAGCCGGCTGTATCTTAATTGCTCTTAGCCTGATATACAAGAGAAGCTTTGGGAGTTGATATCAGCGGCTTCCATTTATGAGGTCTGCAGGGTGAAAACAGTACCTGGAATTCATTATGCTGGTTGAATGGCTTGATCTTAATTCAAGCAGAGCTGAGAACGTTAACTGCAGGTATTACAAGCAAACATTAGCATTAGCAATTTGATACCACTTAGAAGGCCAAAGTTGAAATCAGCTCTTGGAGTCTTTGTTAGGTTTGAAAAGTGACACTTTGCCTCCATGCTACAAGCTTTCAGACCAATAGATATTATATAATTAAATCAACGCACAAAACATTTTGATGTACTGAACTGCAAAACTACCGTCCTCTGAAAATGTCATCGATAATCAACCTACCAGTGATCTGATGGAGCTCGCAAGACCGAACATCACTGATTGGTCAGACACAGCTTCCCCACAAATACAACTGCCATTTGTAAGTAACAGCTTATTTTTGTACACAGTGACAGAAAGACCTTGCTGTTTGTTGGACCTCAGAATTATTCACAACATGAAGCAGTGAATAGACGAATGAATGAAACCAGAATACAAAAAAAAACAATCTATGAGGAGAGACTTACCAATAGTTTTGTTGCTAACAATATACAACTGCAAAGTGCCTCAGGATGAGGAATTGTCCCCAGAAAGTAAGTTGTGTTTTCATGATGTTTAAATGACGTGGTTGAGTGTAGATGTCACTTATTCTAATTTCCATAAGCTTCATAGGACTTGAAGAACCCATGTACTTCCCACACCGGTAAAGTCATTCAAACTGGTTTATAAACATGGATTTCCAAGGTATTCTGGAATCATAAAGGAGGTGATTTTCTTTACAGTTATGGACTTTACTGAAATTTAAGTGCATCCTGCTACTCCAGAGGAAAGTCATGCAGACCCCGTGGGCTCTGGACTTTGACACCACAGATGCCAGCATTCAGAGGGCACCCTGTCAGGTGGAAGGCAGAAGAGATCGGGCATTTTTGTGATGTAGGAATAGGCTGCACATCAGTGAGGACATGGAGAGGGAACAAAGGACAGCAACAAAGCTGTGTGGCCCCTGGACTCCTGCGTCCAACACCCACCAACATAGCAGAGAAAAGAGCAATCAATATGAACTCATGCTATGCCCAGGCAGCTTCAGGTGTATTCAACCGTGAAGACAAGAAAGGAGGGAGAGGGAGAGAGAGAGACAGAGAGCACAGGAGGAGATGAGCAGAGGAAGAGAGTGATGAGACACATTCTGAAGGCCAATGCTGCTCTCTATTGTTATTAAACAGCTCCGTTACCTCTCTTTGCTGCTCAGTGCTGATGTTCTTTTTCCCCTGACCTTCTCTAGTTAGATTTTTATTGTAATCTCATCCCAAACAACTTTTCAGTTGTAAAGCCTTTGCATGGATGATTAATCATTTCCATCTGGTCCACACATTGCTTTCAATCATATATCCATTGTGCAAATAAATCTTAATTGTTTGAAAGGTTATATTATGCAGCAAACAAATTGGAAATGAAGAACTTCCTGTGTGTGCACAGGTGACCAGCATCTCTGAGGCCTAAGTGACATGAAAGCGGCACAGCTTGGCTTCTCTGAGAAATCTGCAGCACATCTCATCAGTATTCAGCTATGAATCATTCAAACAGTCGACTGTCTTTACCACAAACAGCAGAAGAGGACACACAAACAGAAGAATACATACAACATGCACATTCCCTGAAAATGGTGAGGGAAATTTTTGCATAAATACAGATGCATTGTGTGTACCCCATAAAGCTCCACAAAAGCTATGCAAATAGCAGTACTGGAATGCAAAATGGAGAGACGTAAAGTACACACAGCAAGCTCTTCCTTTTGCCAGCATAAGGTGAGACCTCTCTCCTACAGATCCCCATTTACATGCTGTGCAACAACTGTTTGTGGTTAACATGCTTAAACGCTGCAGAACAGTCTACTAATGTAGGAAGGATCAATGTTAAGTAACATAATTCTCAGTGTGTGTGTGTGTGTGTGTGTGTGTGTGTGTGTGTGTGTGTGTGTGTGTGTGTGTGTGTGTCTATCACAGCGCACATGCTCAGTGGAGATGTAAAAATATAAAGGCACAACAACTTTGTGTCCTTGACATTTCATAGCCATACTTGTCATTGATTCTCTATTCGCTTACAATATAACAAGCAGCACTGTGCTATGACAAACAACAGCACAGTCAATGATAACCCAGTGAGCCGTGGAGGATTTGTCAATTTGTGCTCAACTCATCTAGGAGTCAGCATTTATTAGCCACATCACTTTTAATGCCTACTGAGGGCTCTATCCTCTATATAGCACTACAAAAGCAAACGTGTCTGCAAGCCTCTGCCTTACAACCAAATGTTGTTTTTGTTGTTTTAATGTATGGCAGACAACACACATGCTCTTTATGCGATAAGGGCAGAATTAATGCATATAATTGCTTACTGCATCCTCCAAACAGTATTCATTAGTAAATTCTCCACGGCATTCCAAATGTTTCATGGTTCTCAAGTCGCACTTAACACGGAAGTGAGAAGGCAACAAAACAAGCAGTTCTGCAATTTTTTGAGGCAATCATAAGGAAGACACAAAGCAATAACAAAAGGTCCACAGTGGCTTCAACAACTGTTTTCTGCTGTTTTCCACAGATGAGAAACACAATGGTAAAAAAAAAAACTAAAAAATATAGCTTTCCTGAGCATACCAAATTAGTATTTTTGCAAAGGTTAATTCAAGTCTTATTCCAAGGTGAGTGTCAGTGGAGTGTATGAGAGGGGAAGAGCTGAGTGACTGATGTTGGTAAAATGAGCTGACATTGCCTGCGACACCTGAGCAAGCATCAGATATGTGCAGGGATGCATCTTCTATATCTTAGCAATGATATTTATAGCAATATTCAGGAGATGAATTCAATAAAGAAATATCATGGGTTTCTAAATGTGACAGGCAGTGACCCATCTGCGTATGCTGCTGCGTCTGTCTGGCAGCAGAAGTAGGCTGCTGCCAAAGTCTGGACCTTCTCATTGCAGCTCTGCAGCTGCCAACGTGGGATTCTCACTGCCATCTAAAAGGTGGAGCTGATGTTTTACTGTAATGTCCTCTGATGGGTGCTGGCATCCTGGAGCAACAAAACACAGCATAAGACTAGACAAATAACCAGCCCTTCATTACGCAGCCAAGCAAAACACATGCCAAACCAAAAGGAACAAGCTGAGGGAGCTGCACTGCTGCACACACTTAACAACTCTGTGAAGAATGAGGTAATGGAACAATTTGTTGTCGTGAAACTCAAAGCTTCTACTACAATTACCAAGACAAACAGACATAAAAATTACGTGTGCCAACACAGAAACAGGGGTATGGTGAGGGTTGCTGCTCTTTGTTTTTCAAACAGATGCTGGAAGACCAGTTACTTAATGTATGATCAGGATGATATTGAACGTATGCAGAATGAGGTTAATACATGGAACATCAACGTGAAAGAACAGGTACATGCATTTATTAGGATCGTGTACCTATCCAACATCTAGTATTTATACAAGACATAACCCTATAGCCACATTTTTTTATAATTACATTTCCCGTAACTGTCAGTCTGCTTCCTAACCGCACCTCTACAGCCTCAACATCCAGCTCTGTGTGCCTCTTGTTTCCTAGTAACTGTGGGAGGAGTGTAGGGCTTGGTGCATGGAGGAGCATTTCTATGCGTCAGGTGTCTGTCAGTTATGTGTGTGCACACATTTGAAAATGATTCTGTGTGTTTATGCATTTGATTTTCAGTGCATGGAAATAAACAGGCTTCAATTCTAAATTATAAGACAGGATAAACGGAATTTAAAAAGACCGCCACCATGAACATTCTAACCTGCAGGCAGAGCACTGGATTTGACAGTAACTACCTCTGTGTGCATTCCTTACAACTTCTATTATTGCACAAGGTCAAACGTTAGAAGGCAACCCCTTGCAAGGCTACACACAATCCCAGCAACCTATCTAGTCTTATTCAGCACAGCCATTTTCCTCTACCTCTCCTCGCTGCAGTTCAGAAGCCAATCCATTGTGGCCGTATGCTAACACCATCCCTCATAACGCATCCCCTCCACAATCTAAGGAAATCTCAGCACCCTGCATCCCTACTTGTCCTGTTTTCGCGTTGCCTGTCTTATGTCTCTGTTGTCTGTGATAAGTGTTTCAAGCGGCCAACGTCATGCTTTGTGTTTGAGCCTGTGGTTTCCCATTAATACCTTAGACTGAGGAGATAGATGCCACCCAGCTAATCGATCAGGGGACGCAAAACACAGGCAGCATCAGATGGATGAGAGTAATTCAGGTAAGACTCAAGAGAAAACAGAGATCTGACCTTTTCATACTCATCGCTGTAATAGTTTATGACAGCGGGTTGGGCTCATGCATGGAATTCATATGCAATGTTTCTGCACCATCACTGATACTGTAGTGGCCATATTACAGCAAATCCATCATTTCAGCTTGGCATTACTGGATAATGCAAGTCCATATCAGGACCTGAGCCAGTTACAAGTCATTACATGTGCATTAATGGGCAATAAGATGGGAATTGGTTTCCTCAAGGAAAGGGTAGCTTCTAAAGAGGAAATGAAGAAAGAAATGAGAAGTCAGCAGCTGCAGCAGAATAGCCTCTGCTAAAGCAGGGACTTGTAATCACATTAAGAAGTGCAGAACAAAACACACCGTTAATAGTAAAACACACACACACACACACACACACACACACACATAGGTACATAGCCATACTAAAATTAACTAGACATTTAATTCATACTCAGTATACTCTAGAATTACACATTGAATTAAGAAGAAACTGGAACTAAAAGAACAGAAAGTAAGTGAAATGAAGGTTCAAGAGTTGACTGGAAGGAGTAAAGATGGGAAATCTAAACGTTAGCCAAAGCCCTGGGCAGTGCCAACATTTTTGATTATTCGGCACTGATGCTTCACTTCACACAGTGATACTAAATCACTTGCTACATTTGATTTGTCAGCCTTCGCGTCTGAAAGGGGCAAACAACAGTCAGGGGTGTCAGGGAGCAACAAGGAACAGCAGAAAGGAAGATGTTGCTAGCCAACAGAGAGCAAGACCGGAATGAAATGAGAGTTATTTGGATCCAGTCAGCAGCAGAAGGAGGCTAATATGACCAAAATCATCAGCGTCTGTGCTGCCTGATTTGTATTCCTGCCTAATAATTTTGGGAACAAAAATCAGAAGTGATGGGAGGAGAATGAAGGAGGGGATGGCTTAAGTCAGAACTAAAGGAGACAAATGAGGAACATTACAGCTTTTTCTTGCATCTCATCATCTTTCCTGGCTGCCCTCTCTTTCTTCTTCTCTCTCTTGCTTCTGGAGACATTTTAGGAAATGACTGTTTCCCTCTTCAAGGTTTCTCTGTTTCTTCACTATTCAGCAGTTCCTAAATTAATCTTTCATCCAAAGCTATTCAAAATGTAAGTAAATCGGACCCTCCCTAATATAAAATGCAATCCCCTCTTCACTCACAGCTGGCATTTTCGTAAGCGATTCACCTCAACTCTCTTTGACCCCTTTCAGGCATTCACTCGGTTTTAAATGTTTAATAATGACCACAAAAGTCTTGTCTACTTATCAAAGCAGGAAGGAGAACAATGCACATGATCTGCATTTCCTATGTTTAGGCTACACTGCAGGCACCATGTAGTGAAGCAGATGTATTTAAATCCGACACTGTGTGCCCCATTTTTGCTGAACACTTTTACAAGAGCAGCGCGTATGTGCTGCTATTTCAGTCACAACAAAACACCAGCTGAGGCTTGGACTTAGACCTATTCCACAAGAAAAGGTGGTGTTTGGCTTTGGAGTTGTGGATGCTGCCTGACAAGTGAAAAGCTGGATTGATAAATAGCCTCCAAGTATCCAAAACTTGTCATTGGGCTCATAAGTGTTTTCCTACCCAATTTTTCATTTCTAGACTACAACAGCCCATAAAATATAAAAAATGGGTAACAAGAATCGTGGAACTTCTTGCTGTGAGACAACAGTGCTCCCCTAAAGAGAAGAAACAACTTTTAAAACAACAATAGGACTTAACTGCTTTTTTTTGTTCATTTTTTATGAGGGACAGCAGGGGTTTTTTGCACCTTTTGATCATCTATCATGGGATAAATGGGATTCTTTTTTCATTGAGAACAATATTACTTTTGAAGAAAATAATAGAAACATCATAAAATGCCAACAAAATTGGTTCAGTCAGAGACCCAAAGATGCTAATTTCTGATTGGCCAGTCTCCTCCAATCACTATATTTCCTGACGTGATTGTCAGTCACTTTAAACTTCAGGTAAGTGCAGCTTTATCGAATGTTCATTGAATTTATTATACCTGGACAAAACAAGATGTCAAATCCCGAGAATAGTGATACACCATGCAGCCTCAATTATTGATTTTTACTATTATTACAACAAGTTTCTTTTTGAAATGTTGTGGATTACACGTTTCCTGTTAAAATTTATTAACCATAAAAGTGGCAGTGCGCTACACTCCTGTCATCTAGCAAAATTAGTTCTACTTTCATAAGTTCGCTAACATTAGCTCACTTACTAACGTCATGTTAGTGAACTTGCTATTATGTGAGTCGGTTGGGACTCTGTACACAATTTCAAAATTGTCTAAGGTCAGGAAATGTATTGATTGGTGAGAAGACTGGCCAATCAGAAATTAGAAACTTCAGGTGTCTCTAATTGGCTAATAATTGTGGCATTGTAGTAACGCTGTGTGCCAAGTTGAGCAAGCGCAATATCAAACTTGAGCGCACAGAGAACAGAAATGTTGAGAGAGCAGCAGCGATTCTCTGAGCAGACACAAAATATATTTTTGTTTGCTCAAATTAAATTATGTGCGTGCAAAATTTTATTTTCTTTGCTCAAAATGTGAAACTGCTCGCTCGAAATGTATTGTTTTTGCTCAAAATGTGAAATGGCTCGCTCGAAATATGGCACAAATGTATTATTCCATAGACTATATGCAACAGTCGAGCAAACTTTGTGCCAACTGTTTCATCAGAGATAAATCACAAGGTGGGAATGTGGCATATATCCAGGATATCTTTAAAATATCACTTGTATCTGAAGACAGCTTAATATTGCCCTATGACTGTATTCAATTTTCTAGTTATTACCGGGGCAATCAGACGTATTTGGTAGGTGTATCTGTGTGTATGAGTGCATATGTGAGCAAAGAGAAAGCACCAGAGAGGGCAACCAACTGACTGTCTGACTCACTTGACAGGCTCTCTGTACTGACAAGGCTTACCTCGAATAAATAAGCAGATGGCTGTTGTGACATGGCTGAGTGGCAAATTACAATATGTAAAAACTGTGTCAACATGGATCAAGCTACATGACAGAAATGATGATCACAACTATTCAGCATGTATTACACAGATGTCTGCCAAAATGACTGTAAACATGCTAAAAAGCTTAAGGTTTGGTTGTCTCAGCAACTGTCAAGAGCCTCCATTTTGTACGGTGGAAAGGAATCCTTCTTAAAATGGATGCTAATCCAGTGTAGGAATGATTGAAATATCTGCTAATACTGAATTTCCTTACCAAAACTTACTAAAACTAAAACTAACATTCATGCTTGTAAGGCTACATCAAACCTGCAAAAGTTTGGTTTTATAACTCAATATATAATCTAAATTCTGCATACGTAGGGTAAAGGGTAATATATGTAAGATGCTGCAATCTTAGCAAAACTGACTGCACTAGTACTCTGTGTGATGTCAATAAATCTGTGTGATTTCCACAGGCCTGATGGGTAGTGGAGGTATGGTCATCATGGTGTGCCTTGTCGTCAAGACACAAATTATGCCCGGTAATACAAGATGTCCTCCGAAGAAATTATATGTGGGGGCCTTACCAATCATAATATTTCACAATGTACATTCCCACAATCTTGTCATACTTTCCATAAGATTGAACCAATACATTTATACATTTATAACAACTGTTACAACCCTATGGTCTAGGGGAAAGGGAAGCAACATAAAAGCCGATGGAAATGGCAAAGAAAGGCAATTTATTGTTTCCACACAAAATAATAATGATAAACACAGGACTGGCTAACAACAGTAACTGAAATTTAAGGCAAACCACCAACTGGGGAAGGAACAGAGGTGGTGCCAGAAAACCAACCATAAAATAACAAACAAAAGAGTTTAACCGATAACCTTCCTTTAATAAAATAATAAAAAGTAACAACAGTGATTCACAAAAAAAAAGAGTGAAGTGGCGACACCCTACAAGATTTTCCTTAATACAACCGTGCCTAAATTAACCAATCAGATGTTGAAAAACCTAAAGAAAAACACAAATCTGAATCATTGAGCTATCACAGGTCACAATAGCAGATCCTAATTACACAGCTCTCAAAAAACCCTCAGAAAACGAGTTGGACTGGCACAAACACACAGCCAGCCATCACAATGAGCGTTTGTAATGAATTTAAGCAAGTCCAGGGACCGAGCAGAATCTTCATTGGTGGAGGGGATGAAATTGTCCTCCAATCAGATGTGTCCACTGCAGGAGAAGTCGAAGGTGCATCCCAGAGGGAAGAAACGGGCCAATCGAGGATGTGGCTCCACCACTGTTATCCCGCCTCCGTTAACCAACCAATTGGAAGAGCGGCCCAGCACAGTTTGTTTTGCATATACAACAAGCAAGGAGCGGTTATATGGGAGAGGGAGCGGAACAGCGAAAGAGAGTGAAAGAGCTAAGAAATAAAGAAAACACGTCAACGGACCTCTTACACAGTGAGGGACGTAACAACAACATTCGGTAGAAATGTGAATATTCTCTACTACATTCTTCTGCTGTAAGCACAGAGTAGCTCTTTACCACCCGGTCTCTGAAATAGTCAGAAAAAAGCTTTATTTGAATCAGGGTCCATTTTGTTGCCCCTATATAAACTACTTGAATCCACAATAAACTGTAGCAATTTGGATGCTGAAGCTTTTAAGGAACACCTTAAAACTGCAATACTGTTCCAGCAGGTCACTGCAGGGCAACCAGAGCTTTTGAGTGGAGAAGATGTGGGAGATAATGAAGTAAATATTGGATATTTGGACCCACTGCGCAGTTACTTAAGAACTCCTCCATTATGCTGTACAAGATGATTGGTGTAATTTTACAGTCATTTTCTGCCCTTGTTGGAACTCCTTAGAAATAGATGCAGCCACCTTGGCTGTTAGAGGAGGCCATGAGAAGCTGCATGCACCAGCTACTTCCCCCCCTAGTATTAAACACTTTATTGAAATAATTGATTAGTCATGATGACTATACTTACAAACAAATCTGTCAACACCTACATGTGAATACAAAGCAAATATGTGATGGTTTAATGTGTAAACATACTAAAGGCTGCTCACAAATTAGCAGTGGTGAATTTGCAGCACCATCAGGTGGCTTTCTTTCCTTTTCTGTGGAACGCCAATGACCTTTCCATTGCACAACCAGCAAGGGAATAGCTTTATGTGATGTAAGTACAAATGCCAAAACAATGGAGGAGAAGCTTTAAAGCAGCAGAGAGCAGTAACGCAACGTAAATGTTAAATCATACAATGATCTTGTCCAAAATGCAATAGGAATGTGAAATGTCAGCAGTCAGAGAGAGCTAACAGTTTGTGAATTAGTATGTGTGCTCCTAGTTGAAATATTGTGTTAGCAGCTAACGTTATATTCATTGCTAACAGTTAGCTTCGGATTTTGCTAATGGTTAGCTTGATACAGAGCTAACAGTGCTTTCTGATGATGCGTCTTAGTTTGGCGTTAGCACTGTACTGCTTGTCCTGAGTAAGGTGAAGAGTGTCAGTTATTTAGACAGCGAGACAAGAAATACCACATATGAAAAGTGCGCTGAATTTCTATTTCATTATACTTTAAATCTTGAGATTTAGCAAAACTTTATTAAAGCTAAAGATGTTCATGTTGATGATCTTTGGGAGCGTATGTTCCCAGGGTCCTATGTTCCCCAGTTCAATATTCTGTTAACACATTAAGTGTGTGTTAAGAATAACCCTAAACCTAGCCCTAACCATTATGTGCTCTATTGTGTGATATTTAGCTGGGGAACATAGGACCCTGAGAACCCAACATAGGAATGACCACAGGGGAGTCTAGCTATGTTCCGGGGTCCTATGTTCCTGGGGTCCTATGTTCCCAGGGTCCACAGAGTTGGGGAACATAGGAATGACCCCTGATTTTCCAGACAGCAAGGTAATATCTAACAGACTAATTAGTGTTCTTTTCCAAGACAGAAGGTTATAGAATCCTTAGCAACAGTAATTTTAACTGAAAGGGAAAAATCAAATCAAGCTGTGAAAAAGTTTTTTTTCCGTTCTATTTTAGGCTAAATACACTTCTACTTTTTTTTTTTTAAACCATCAAAACAATAAATTTACATGTATTGCTCATGCATTTCAGTCCAGCATTGTGCACATCAGATTCTCTCCTGAACAGAATTAAGGCATGGAAACATGGACCTTTGATAAATGCATCTAATATTTAAGCCCTTGAATCATTAATGACCTTCATGGTGCTTACCAATGCAACTGCGACAGAGTCGTCATATACAGTACAATATCCTTTGGAGTAAAATTACCAAAAAAAAAAAAAAAAANAAAAAAAAAAAAAAAAAAACTACAAAGATATGTTTTTAATTTACAAATTTAAGTTGAAATTAAGAAATCCCTGCCAAATGGGACTAACAAAAAATAGGCCTGGAATATCAAAGGAACATGCCGGTAATTTTGACGTATGAGCCCAATTAATACAACCAGCATACACATTACATTACTGCAAACCATTTTTTTCAAACATAGTACCAGAGTGGCTGCTAATTGGTTTCAGTTTGTTCCAGTATACTATTAAAATCAATGTAGAAATTTAAAACGTACTTAAGGTAAGTAATCCACTGCAGCGAACAAAATGTCTGTTAAATTCTTAATCCAAGCTACTTAATTTAACTGTGTAGGTCCAACACAGAGCTGAACAGAAGAAAATGTCTCTCCCTACATATAGCCCCAACAGAAAAGACTGCTTTTGCCAAGAAATAATCATGTGTACTTATTAGCAGACGAAACATTGAATTTTACAGTGGGTGTCTCACCTGAGCAATTGATTTTGAAAGATTAGGGGATTTGGCAATATATCAAAAATATGGGTACTATTTATTGGGCTCAAACATGCAAAGACACCGGTGTGATTATTCAAGTCTTTCACAGTTCTGTGGTGATAAATTTTTCACATTTACATCGGAGCATCAGTTTCCTCCCAAATAGTGTACATACGTATATTATTGTTCCACTCTCATACACAAAATACACTCTTGCACATTTGCATGTATTTGGTCATATGAGAGCAGTAGCCTTTACACATTTTCACCATGCTGTGACAAGGACACTGCATGAAGCAAACCCAACATAAGGACCAGCTTGCTGGTTTGGACAGAGAAATCTGGCATTTTCCCACCACACATTCTTTATGTCCTCCCTGTTTATGCATGAAAGGTTATGCCCCAGAATGTGTGGAATCTGTATATCATGTTAACATTTTGTTTATTTTATTTACTTCTCCATCAATAACATGGTGGCAAAGCTATTCCCAGCAGGGTCAATTACTTGAGAAATGCCCTCAAAACAAACTGCTGCGCTGCCATAAACCATTGCATCATCATCAGCCAATCACAAGACGACATTGAGTGGCTTTGTGAGGCAGACCTAGGGAATAAGCAGGTGCATAACTAGAAAACAGAGACACAAAGAGACACAAACATGCTGAGATCCACACACTGTATCATGCTACTTTCAATAACATGTAAAAGCTTAGAGTAACTGGAAAATGATTATCAATTGTAATCCAATCTGTTTTGAACAGACTCCAACAAAAGCAAGAATACATCATGATTCATTTCAGGCTATATCCTCCTTTACTAGATAAATATCTGACAGGCACATAACAACAGGACATGTATAATCCACCTGTCTATTGTTTGCTGTAATGTAATCCTAGATGAAACTACGACCAGACCAACCAAGGTGAGGTTTTTAGATAAAATTGATTATACACCAGTGCAGTGTCCATTCAAAACGTGCCTGTTCAGAACAGGCCAGTGTTGTGCAGAGAATTGAATTGCATCCCTACTCGCAGACAATGGATCATATATGTAATCCAACACAATATTTATGCCTTTGAATAATATGGCACTTCTTTGAGGCAATAACAATAATACCTACAGTATGTCTATTGGGCAGCAGCAATTCAGTTCTCCATTCTTCTTTATTTCCTATTTCTGCCAAAAAATGCATCCTCTCCTTTCTCAGACCTGAGGGTTACATTCACCAAGCTCACCCTGTTTCATAAAAATAACCCTAAATATGAGTTTTTAATGCCATTTCATTCCTTCATCTTCAGAAAGTTATTTACACTGGGGATGCAAATCTCGGCAGAAGTGGGGATGCAATTTTCAGCAGGGATGCAGATTTCAGCACAACNCTGGGGATGCAAATCTCGGCAGAAGTGGGGATGCAATTTTCAGCAGGGATGCAGATTTCAGCACAACTTTATGGCGCACACGGACTTTATGATGTGCACCACAGCCTGCCACAATTTTGTTCTGCACGTCCTTGTGAACTAGCTTTGTTTGCAGTGCCTGTGGAGCGGAGCATACGCTGCCATGGCCGGAGTGTATCCTGCCGCGCTGACTACTTTTTACCAGCACAGCTCAATTTGAGAACCGCTCATCCAAACAACTTCACACGCGACACTACACATCCTTGGGTCCTGAGCAAGAAACCTGCCGAATATCAACTTCATACAGTGCCAGGTTAGAGAGATATTGGTGCCAAAGACAGACAGAGATTTCTGCCTTTATAGTTAGATAATGCTTTCTGACCTTTGATCCGGGCTGGTGCAGGAGCAAAATTCTTGTAGACATTTGTGAAGACCTGGTGTAAAATTTCCAGTAGTGGTCATGCATTCCAAAGAACACACCTGGCACGCTGCACAATACCGTACAACAAACACATTACACACTGGGGGTCAGGATCTGGGAGGGCTGATGTAAACCTCTTGTGCTTTACACCCTCTTGGAGAAATTCAACTCTGGCAAGTGAAAAGAATCAACTGTCAACACCAGTGTCGTGAAGCCTGATTGTCCACACCCTCCACCTGCCAATTACAATAATATAAATATTGATTTATTTCTTCCAGAACCCTGTTATACCGATACAATGTCTGCACAAATGTCAAGGAAAATCCTCATCACACCAAAACCAATTCAAGTATTTAAAAAAAAGATAATGCAGTAGGCAATGGGCTCAAAGGCGAAGACATTTGAGGTCTGACATAATTCATTTTGAGTTCCGATGGTACTACTTGGATTTACATCCAGTAAAACACAACATGCGTATATATCATGTTCTAGTAATCACCCCTTGTATGTATGCTATCCTGTCTTTCATCCACATCCATATTTTCGAGTCATATAGTATAACATTGCCTTAATAGCATCTCAGTCACTCTAGGCACCCCATCAGCCTCAGTTCTGGCTTTGCCTCTTAGAAGAGGATCAGAAGATAGACAGGCATGTGTGATGACATAAACCTAAGCTGAACGTGGGTATAACATGGAGACATAAAGCTACCAGGAGCTTCATAATGGCAACATAACTATAAGCTTTATCTCTCTAGCAGGCTAATACTGGGTTTAGCGTTTGACTTTGCTTAATCTATTCTTTATGGTTTAGCTTAGTAGTATATACTGGTACAGCTATGAAATGGGCTTATGATGGTGCCTCTATTTTCTGTGACAGTCAGCGGTAACACTCTGACTACTAAATGTAAACAGCATACAGCTGTCATGAACAACATGGTAAAGCAAAGCCTGGTGTGCTCGAGTAAAGGCAAATCACTGCTTTCTGTGTTGAATTCAGCCTATCCGTTAGGCTGCAGAGGCAATCGCACTCAGGTGCAGTCCAAAACAACCACACGGAGGCCGTTTTGGGTTCTGTTCGGTTCTGTTTGTGGTATGAACATGATCCAAACCAGTTCTGAACCAATTACAATGTGATCTACTTGACCTATTGATTGTTCTAGAACCAGAGAGCACTATAGGTGCACATGGTTAACATTTGCTACACTTTTGATTATCCACAGTAAATCACAAGCTACTGAGAAAATATTGTAACACATCCATCTTACCAAAGATGTCTTCAGATTAACATGTTGAAGGTAGTCTTCTTTGCGTAATGTGAAGCAATATGGGGTTTTCTAGAAGGTGTTGTGAAATCAAATTCAGCAATTTGCTGACATAGCTGTGTTTAGTATATTGCCCAAATGATGACGATGACAAGAAAAATGTCCCTAGTCGTTGTTCCATGAAATGTAGCTATCCCAGAGCAGTACTTCTTCTTGTATTGATTTTGTTACTTCCAGTCCCAGACATTTCTGGCCCATGAGAGGAGCTTCCATACAGGATGGTTTAAAGGTATATTTGTTAATTTAAGGTACCAAAATTTGCCATTATTTGCAATTCTGATGACTGCAGCTTAATACAACTAAAGGTCTTTTGTTCCAGTAGATTATTCTAAACTGTTGTTCTACAGAAAAACCATAGCTCAAATATTCAGCCTATTTCTTTCTCTATTCTTGATAAAAGACAGCCATGGGTCAGTATTTAGAGTAATCCTTTCCAATCCCTTGAAGACAGATACTTACTGGCTGACACTGACAGAACTCCAAGGACAAGCTTTACAGTGATAAAGCAAAAAAAAAAAAAAAAAAAAAATTCAATACACATAGACCTTTGAGCAACCAATGGCCAATGCAAAACATCTCATGTGACATCGTGGCTTGCTTTCACCTGTGTCCTCAAGTCAGTTTCCCCAGCTAGGAACATGTAAGAAAGAAATTAATTCTCATTTTAGCAAGAAACATTCCAGAGTTACAAGGTCAACAACAAAAACAGTACAACAAAAGTGCTGCAGCCAAGAGACTGAGAAAATAGTCATCAATATTCCACACCAGATATAATAGTTTGAAAAGCCTGAAAAGCTGCTGCAGTTCGCCACAGACAGATTTAAAGCACTTTTTACTATTCTACTGCTGATCCCTTGCAATCATTAAAAAGTGACGACCTTCTTACTTACTCAACACTGCTGAAGAGAAATGTTGCTGCCAGTCCCCATAAGACCTCAGCATCATAACCTGGCCATGTTTTTGCCCTCTCTTTCCTTGGCTTTTGCTCTTTCACACTTCCTTCAATTCTTTCATATCCCCTTTCTCGCTCTGTCTCCTCTCCTAACTAAAAACAAGAGAATCCCTGTGTGGCAGCTAAGCTATGAATGAAAGGGAGGGGGGACTGCAAAGAAGAGGAAGAGTGGTAAAAGGTGGTGGTAAATTCCCAGAGCTGTGCAGTGATGCCCTTCGCTCTGAAAAGTGAGTGTTCATCAGGGATGCCAGCCATCTCTTTTCCTCTTCCTCTCACCCCTTTTTCTTTGCATCTTGATATTGCTTCTCCTCTCTTGCTTGTGTGTCAGAGAAGCATTTCATCCCAGGAGTATTTCATTTCAACATGACTGAAGTATGTCTTCCAGAAAGCATATATCTAAATTTGTTCTTTAACCCCAATATCATCTCTACTCTTAAACTGTCATTCCTCTCCATGCATATACGCATATATACACACCCTGTCACACATATGCCTGCCTCTTATTATAACCACTGAGGCCTTCACTCAGTTTTCCAGTACATCTCCAGTTATAAATTTCAGGGTGCAATGCTTGCAATTGAGAGGGAAAAGGAAGGGAACAAATGATTGAAGATTAAAGAAAAGAGGGAGAGAATGGGAGAAGATAGAGGTCTAAAGGAAAGAGAGAGAGAGAGAGAGAGAGAGAGAGAGAGAGAGAGAGAGCATCACATGAAGGAGTTGACCCACCCGTCCATTCATTTGCATCATCATCATCCCCAATTCACTTAAGGCAATGATGCCTCGTCCTTGCATTAAGCTACATTTCATGATTACTTCTACCAGTTATTTTGTTTTTATTTTGCTGTTTACTTTGCTCTCCCTTGTTTCTTCTCCAGCTCATTCGTTTCTGGACTCACACACCCCTTGGAGGTTCCCAGAGGTCTACCATGTGGCTGGAAGCTGCAGTTGCAACTGCTACATACATCACAAAGATTACCCTTAGCCGTCATATCTCTCTCTCTCTCTCTCTCTCTCTCTCTCTCTNCACACACACACACACACCACCTGCTTCACTGAAGGTAGTTCTGTTCCCTCAAGTCCCCTCCCCTTTCCTGCCGGTTCCACCCAAGGTGCCTCCACCCAGTGTTCCCATCATCTCCAACACCTCCGTTACATCTCCATATTCCACATCACTGCCTCTCCCAGGGTGCCTCACTCCTACCTGCTACCCATTAACTGAGGCTACCCTAGAGCATCACGGTCATCAAGCAATGCTTCTTCACACGCTCTCTGCCCAACCCCCCATCCCCCTGCTTTCACAGAATGTGACAGGAGGACAGCCAGCTGGTTGGACAGAACAGCACTCAAAAAAATACCTGTTACACAAGTATGCAAGGAGATAGGGTTGACATGCCTTGGGATGGTGCATTGCCCATGCTGCGACACGGACCGCTGCAGCTGAAAGTGATCGCGTTTCCTGTTCCCCCTCCTCTTTTTTCTCTCCTCCTCCCTCCTCCTGTCCCTCGCTTTCTGTTCTTCACAAAGCGTTGTCTCTCCTTCCTCGTGCTGGTCCCTTCTTCCTATTCGTCCTCTCCTTCTTCCGTCCTCCTTCCCTTTGTCTCGCTCTCTCTCTTACTCTGGCTTTCACTCCCTCCGCTGGAACCTCCTTTGTGAGATGGCTGTGGTTCCTCAGCAGCACTCCTGACAGCACTGCGCGTGTGAGTACCAGCACGTGTGTATGTATATGTGAGAGAAACAGAGGCTGGGTGGAGGAGCGTCAGTGTGTGTGTGTATGAGAGAGGCGTATTCCTCAGCGGTATGTGGAAACTGTGTGTGCCGGTGCAAGGATGCTCAGCACACAGCTACGAATGAAGCAAAAAATTTTGCCCGTGGTAAATTCACACTCCCTCTCTCGCTTGCTCCATGCCTTATTTGCTCCCTATTACCCATCTCTCTCTCTCTCTCTCTCTCTCTCTCTCTCTCTCTCTCTCTTAAAGACACAGGCAGCACACTGCATTGCTACACGCCTAAGGCACATCTCATGATATGGTAATAAAGCGGAGTCCAGGGACATGGTCCTGTGTGGGGCTCAGCAGCTGAGCTAGTAGGGGGTGGGTGGAGAAATGCTTGAAGCATCTAGTGTACTGAATGGGGGAGGAGGGTGCTGGTGAGGTGAGACAGGGGACTAGAGAGAGAGAGAGAGATAGAAATAGATAGACTGGGAGGAAGAGAGTGAGAGTTGGATAGAGGAATAAAGAGTGAGTGAGAAAGAGAGAGAGAGAGAAAGTGTGAACACTTGAAATATCCCCTAGAGATGACAGCAGCTAATGATGAAGCTGTGTTAGGCCTGAGGCGAGGTTATAGTAGATTGGCATAGCAACTGAAGTGCAGCGGCAGGTGAGAATGGCAAGGACACCACAGGAAGGCAAACTCAATATTTCTATGGCCTGTGGCTCTGCCCTACTGGATGTTTGTTTGCAAGCATAAATTATCACTCTTTCCAATTCTAAAAACAACACAGTCAAAAGCATAGATTCCGACAATTTGTCAGCCATTCAAGAATGCCCTTAAAAAAATTGCCTTTTGATGGTGAACAAAGGAGAAGAAAATATTACCTTGAAGGGGCTAATAGAAGCAAATGGAGGAAATATTCCACAGTTTTGATATTGAAAGGTCAAAGATTTGTAGCAAGGCCAGAGGAAACAGCCATTCATTTGTGTATAAGAGAGAAGATTCAAGGTATTTGTAAGAGATTTCAGGGTGGTATTTATAAGAGAAATAGAGGTGAAAAGTTAGTCTTTCTTGAGCTACAGCAGCTAATAGATGGTGATAAATTAAGTAAATGAGAGGGAGAGAGAAAGAGAGAGAGACAGAGATGAGATGAGATGAGATGAGATGAGATGAGATGAGATGAGATGAGATGAGATGAAAGAGGCTGGAAGGTACCTATTTTGACCCTTTGTCACTTTGGTGATTGATTTGAGTAGTCTTTTATGCTTTCACCATGCAAAATAAATATATAAATGTCCAAATGTAGAAATAAGGTTAATAGAAATTTTGGGATTTATTCTACAAAAAAAGGGAAAAATGTAAGATGTAAGAACATTGTTGCCTCCAATTAGACACACTTGAATGTGTCCTTTGGCACTCTTTATCTTGGGCCTGGAGAGGTGTGTCTGACACACCTCACCAGGCCCAGGTAGGTGTTCTCCAGGAATGCAGAGAGGAGTCAAAAACTGACACAACAAAAAGGTTACTTTTGGCTCTACCATTCCCTTTGTGTTGACTGATAAATAATATATTATCAGGCTGCTCATGACTTACATCATACTGTCCTGTCCATCATGTCCAGCTGGTTTACAGGATGCAGTGAGGATATCAAGCCCATCATCTGGCACCTATTTGCCTTTGCTAGAAACAAGCCTGCAAAACCATAAAACAGCAAAGATTCATGTATTCATTTGCAAATAGAAGGAAAGTGTCCACAATTTTCATTTTTTAAATAATGGAAACGTCTTTTGCAAAAAGCAGTAAAGGCACGCTGCAAATAGAGTGTATATATGCATATATTGAATATAGAAACACACAAAAGATGTTAATGTACCTAAGAGACATCAAAAATTTCATCTGACAAATAATTTCTGGAGCATTTTGACCATGTAAACAACAATAAATGTAAGCAACAATAAATCTCATATAGAGCAAAAAAAAATGTGCAGGCAAATAAACGGTGTGAATAAACTGAGATTGAGTGTTATTCTAAATGCTTAAGTATGTAAATTGGAATGTCGTCTTGTATATTACAACTTACCTTCTTCCCTAATCCAGTTGATCACATTTTCCATTACCCATGTGATGATTGTTATTGGTGGTATCTGATGATTGATCCGGAGGTGTTGGCCAGGCCAAGCTGGTGAATTGCCAGGTCTCCTCTGTTCTCCCACACCTAACTAACCCTAACCTGTGAATGAGCCACTCCTGTGCGCTCCAAACACCAGGACATTTTTCGGCACCTCACTCCTGTCCAGATGTTTTGTGTTCCCTCCCTCGTAGTTCTCCCCATCTTTCATCTGTCTGGTCTGTAACCCCTCACATTTTATAAATTAACAGACTGGTATAGAGAACACCAGCTAAGAAAAGTTCAACCATCTGCCATGTGGAGTTCTGAAGTGACAAACGAACGCCCTCCTAAAAATTGGGAAAGACAGACATGAATCTTAAGAAATATTGT
This sequence comes from Lucifuga dentata, assembly GCA_014773175.1. Taxonomy (NCBI): domain Eukaryota; kingdom Metazoa; phylum Chordata; class Actinopteri; order Ophidiiformes; family Bythitidae; genus Lucifuga; species Lucifuga dentata. The sequence continues at coordinate 132,804 of VXCM01001172.1, read as the reverse complement.
TGGAGCAATTTCAAGTGGAACCCTAATTAATAAGAGTATCATTAAATTATATGTCTGAACTTTAACTTAGCTCCTACCTAGCCATCTTCCTCCCTGACCCAGCTGATTATATTTTCATGGAGAAAGTCCATTGTCCAAGTGATGATTGTTCTGATGACATCAGGAACTTGGGTTAGAGTCCAACTATTCAACAACACTTTAATCAGCTATAAAAAGTTGCTATCTCAAATTCATTCACAATTTTCAGGTGACCTCCTGACGTACATAGGAATTCACCTGAAAGAGCTTGTTAAGCGTTAATATGCCAGAGTCAAAGAGACTAATTTCCTACTCACTGAAAACTCAAAAGGACAAACCCCCAATTTGTCACAACCCAGCTCACAAGCCATGACAAACAAAAGGCTAAATACATGGTTTTTAAGGTAATCCAAATGATTAAATTTATTGACACAAATGCTAATACAGTATAGTGGAGGATAATCAGTATAATCAGAGGTGTATATGAGTGGCTTTGCGAATAATGTGGTGTGGATGGTGTTGTCTAGTGTACAATAAGGTAAATAAAAACCAAACCAAAATAAAAATGTGATGCAAGGGGCAGATGATAAATGCATCTGGGAGACTGGCCAGGTGTCCCGGTTTACAGTTTAACTGCTACTACTCTGCAAACCAGGACCTCACAGGAAGAGACCAACAATCAGACATGGAAAAACATCAAGACTACAGGCCTTGACAGGTCATACACCTCTACAAACTCGCTGTCATCTTGTGGATAAGGAGGAATACACAATTCACAAATCCTATGTGCCACGCAAACTGTTCTATCTGCTTTGTCATTTCCAGTTTATTTTTGAATTTTGAAGTAAAAACCTAGCTGCATGTGTGATGGAGGTGTAGGAGACCCACTGTTTTGGCTTCTCATTTTCCTCCGTAACTATTTTCACCAGAAAGTGTGCACAGAAAATTTGTGACTAAATAAATAAATAAATGAATAAATAAATAAACCCTGTGGCAGCTGTTGCAGTTATCAGCTGTGGATAGCTAAACGCTAGCTTTAGCTACATCTTTATGTGGACGGATTTGGATGAGATTTGGGGGACAGATATTGTCGAGATGAAGAAGTGATTGGATTAAATTTTGGGGGTGATCCAAATCATAATCTGGATCCAGGATCCAGAAGAAGTTTTTAGCCTATAAAATTATTGGCAGAGGTATGCGCTCTGAGTGCCTTCTTGTTTCATTGTTAATTCATTGGCATTCAAATAAAAATATTTCTACAAAATTATCTCAATTTGGGTTTACCATGCAAATTTCCATGGAAACAGTGACCAAACTAGTGCCACACTGGCAGCTGAGATGTTTGATGCTGAAATAGAATGGGTGTTCCTAAACATGATTATGTGTTATATATCACCAGTACAAACAAAACTGTAAACGACTGCAGTGGGCTTAATACATCATCAGCCCAAAGGAGTTGTCCGCATGTTACTGTAACTGCTATGATCTGTAAAATGGCTTACCATATTAATATCCAATACATCTATAATTAAGCAATGTTGGAGATGAAGCAGGGTTGATGTGGCAACATGAGGACTTGGGGCTTTTAGAACTGGCTTAACTTGTTGGTCCTGAGCAAGAAGCTGCTATATTGCAGAGGTATAACCTGCTGAGTAAGTAGTCTGGAGTTACAATGAGTGCACTTTGCCTCTGTTTTATAATGAAATAACATCTGCGATTACATTATGGGCTCTAGAACCGGACGTACTGCTGTGCTCCATTTGAGGGATTTTAGCTTCATCAGACATGACTGCTCAAGCTTTATATTCATGGTTTTGTATAAAAAATTTTTTGGTTGTCCCTAAGGAGGGACAACAGGGACACAGTTTGTCCTTGTTGTCCTCCTTCCTTCTCTCCATCTGAGCAGAGGGAGCTCATCGACCCAGAAATCTTTTCTCCAGCACAGTCTGTGGCATAATGGATCTGCCCTCGCTTCAGTGAGGTTACTGGGGGAGCTGGGAGGGAATGTCAGTGACTGAATGCAGGAAGACAAGATAACCTGGACATGCAGGGGGCAAGGATGTTCTTAATGTATGTGAGAAGGAGAAAAGGTAACTGTCATAACACATCAATCATCTTTCAACCTTGCCTTCTCAGCATGCATGCATAAACACACAATATGCACTCACATGTGCTTGCATACACTAATACTGGTGCACACTTTTTTTTTGGTCCCATTTTTAACCTTCATCCAATAAAACTTCTTTCAAACAAGTGCATTTTTTCTAGCAATATGGGTATGATAATATCTTTATTTTAAAATAAACAAATACATTTTTTTTTTTTTTTNATTTTTTTTTTTTTTTTAACACAGAGAGGTCCCTTAGTGATGCCTGGGTCCTAGTCCTCTCAGCTATATGGCCAAATGGATGGGCTGGCCCTGGGTGAGTATTTTACATCACATGTTGGCTAGTCCTTGATCTCCTTCTCCCTTCACCTATTACATTTCATTATCAGTATCATTTGATTGATCTTCAGTGGTTCCTCAGGTATACAAGTGTAAAATAAAAAACCAAAGGTATGATTGAGCTCCCCTGGGATGGAGGTAAAGGAGAGTGAATGAAGGATTAATATGTGGTTACACTGTGGGGNGGGGGGGGGGGGGGGTGTAGTGTCACAACTCAAGGTGAGACTTAAAGGATCCACAGACACCAGTTGCCAAAGGTCAATTAGAGTGCAGTATTTGTGCACACAACATAATTCTGCATAGCTCATTTGAATTATTTCAGGTCATTTCAGCTTGATTTGATTGTGAGACTATGAGACAGCGTGACAGGAAAGATGAAATGTTCTAGTGGGAAAATTGCAAATTTGTTGAACCACTGAATCCAGAAACCACACATTCACCTCTACTTAACCTGAATTACAAATGTGTCCTTTAAGAGCTGTTCAAAATAGAATTAAGCATCTTGCAATTCTAATATAAAGGACAACTAGCAGCTACTGTTAGGTAAGACATGATGTGTCTGCAAGATTCTGATCATCAGTCACCTCATGACTTTGAGCTGATGATGATTAAGCTACTCTTAGATTAAAAACAGCCCTAGCTCAAGAACAAAACTGGAACTTCAGCCCGATTCCTCTACATCCATCCCACCCAATATGTGTGCTCCCAGATAAATGAAAATCTGTACCAGGGTCCATGTCTTGTATCTTGCTCTTCCCTCTCCATGTTTGCCCAGACACTCTCTATAAATAAAGTGCTGTTTCCAAGGTAACAACTCTACAGAGATTTAGCCACCTGAAATCTAGATGGAATAGAAAATGAGGGTAAAAGTGGTCTGCATGGCACAGAAGGCACTCTGCCAGTCAACAAAATGCCCTCATCCCCGTTGCACCATCAGCTGCACCCTCACCCTACTTACACCATAGGACCTCTATTCCACTGGCCCTTGGGACAATCAGTCTGTATTAGCCAAATATATCATTTTTATCTGATATACCTTAGGCCTGTGTTGGAAAGGCCTATGATAGTAGGTAAAATGACTCCTGTTCATGTGTCAGGATGGTGCGTTTCGTATCTTATGTGCAGCTGGGTGGGTCACTGTGTTGTAATTGTCCTAATACAAAGTGGAAAATGCACGAGCTCCCTCCAGTGGTGAGAGTATGAAACTATCAATGCATGACACTTGTACAGTAGACCTGGAAACTGGTTGCATTTTCTTCCCCATACTGACCTCTACAGGAAACTGGCGAGCCTCTCAACTGAAGGTCATCACAGATAGTAGGGGCAAGTAAGCAGATGTACCAGCTGCGTTGGGGACAGCTTGCCCATGACTTTCTCTGCAACCATTGCATTGGGTGTGTACTAAAAGTGGGAAACATAGTACTAAATGAGAAGAGGACACACTCACTTAACACAACATACTGGTGGTTTTGCCTGTTTGAGCCCAACTTACATACACATTACATTACTCCAATCATTTTCCAAAACATACTACTGGAGTGGTACATTTTCAAATTGTTTTTCTTAGCTTCCAGGCAGCAGTTGGCAGGGTGGAAAGGGTTAATGAATTCAGCACACCCATCTTCTACCAGACTTGTAGGCTTCAGCACCAACACTTGTTGTGTATGAAAATTCTACTGTGTAATTTATTTTAGACAGAGCAGCATTTATTGGGCCTAAACATGCAAAATTACAGGCATGGTCCTTTATTGTGCCTGGAGTGAATTTCTGTATTAAGTCCACTAGATGGAGCTCCTTCAATTGTTGTTTTTTTCTCTTGTGCACCAAGGAGCTTGTGATGAACTATTTAGGGTCTTACATTACTTAACTTCAAATTTAATGGACCACTCAACTCAGACGGAATTCATGAATCCAGAATACTATCCTTAATGTGATGTGACTATCAATAATGTCATAAATTCTATCATTCCAGTATAGGTAATCTATACTGCTTTTGCTTCACTGTCTCTTAGCAGGATGGGGTGCTTTATCACTGAGGTCTGGTTTACATAGACTGACAATAAAATGAAAACATTTGACAAGCAGCGAAACACAAGAATAAGGAGAAAATATGTCAGGTGTCTCATGTCCCTCTGACTAAGAGTCATTTTGAGCTTTTGATACCTGCCTTTAGATGACTGGAGAACGTCCTGGTTACAGATTCTCAGGTTATTCTACTGCAGCAGGTAAACCAGATCACTTCCATCCACTTGGGTGGCGTTGCAGTGGGAGGGAACATACAGTAAAAATATCGAGAGAATCCAATGAGGGTGCGGCAAGCTGATGCGTCCCCCAAAGGGCCCTGCCTCCCAGCGGACCTGGGCCCGGCGCACTGGATTCAAAGTCTGTGTGTGGGGCCCCTTAAAGCGGTGCGCCGACCAGACGGCACAGACTTTCTCCGTTACAGAATCAGCGAGATGAAGAGCAGCGCCAACCCGGCACCATGCGCTCCAGGCTCCCAGGGACCGCCTGCTTACTGCGACTCTTTGCACTTTGCATCCTCCTCTCGCACACTGCAGCTTATTTTGGGTCAGCCAATTTTCCTTGGACTTCTTTGCTAGCATTAAATAGTTGCCTTTGTTATGAATTCACAGAGGATAACAAAATAGAAGCTTCATATGTACAACTATTTAGCCAAGTTACGCACGCGTAATTACGCACAAAATATTCTGGTTCGTAACCTTGCAGTTAGTAGTTTGTAAGTTGCCATGCTTAAACAGGATGTGTTTATTTATTTATTTATTTCACTATTTTGGTTTATTTTGATTCGGGCACCTTTGTATTAGCCTCATTGAAATATATTTGTACTTCACTTGCAAATTTTGCAGAACCACTGTGTTTTGTTTGTGTGCTTTGTCGGCGATAACAATTTCCTACTGTAAACAGACCTATAATATAATAGGCAAACAAGCAGAAAAAGTATTATTTGATCCCCGTGGTCGCCTGTATTATCTGGCAATCAAAATTTACAGTCAGAGAAATAATGATTTTCATGGCGCGAGTCACATCTTTTCATTAAGCCTAATAATGTCAGAGTGGCAGAATACTCAGTTTAAAAATTATTTTCCAATAATACTGAAAATCTGTAGTTTATTTTCAGTTTTGAAAAAATATATATTTGTCCACAACTGACTTTGTAATTTGCTCATTTTTAAAATTTCTTCAATTTCTTTTTTTTTTTTTTTTTTTNTTTTTTTTTTTTTTTTTTCCTTACTCTAAGGCTCACAGGTCGGGAACCCTTAGTGTTTTTACCAGGTCCGTTTTCCAGTGACCCCCCGACAGGCAAAGCCCACCTGAAGCAGTGCGAGCAGATGACTCTGACCAGGCGGCAGAAGCGGCTGTGTCGCAGGGAGCCTGGTTTGGCCGAAACGCTGCGGGAGTCGGTGCGCCTCAGCTTCCTAGAGTGTCGGTATCAGTTTAGGAATGAACGCTGGAACTGCAGTCTGGACGGCAGGGGAAGCCTTCTGAAAAGAGGTAGGATGGTCACACTTCACGCTTAGACTTTATATTTTAGGCATTCATCAGACCATCATCCAGAATGATGTGTGTGAACAGGTGGACTCTGGATCTTGTTCAAGGGTATTTTAGCAGGAGACTGCTGGATTTTAACCTCAGATCTTCCATTTAAGAAAGATAGAGTCTCTGCAATCAGATGCTTCAATCTGACCTTCAATCAGATGCTCCAGTATGACAAAGCATCTTCCCTACCCAAGTGCCTATGAGCATGACACTGAGTCTAACAGTGTTGAGTCTTGTCTGACTTTCCTGTGAATGGGGCCAGTGTGCCCACATTAGTAGGTTATATGTGTCTAATAGAGACCTTCAGTCACTTCAAAACAATAATCGGGCGTGTAACATCTGCCTGTGAGTAATAAAACAGAACTTATTTGACCTTGTTCAGACACAATAATTTTTACTCCCAGACTTAAGTTATGATAGCGTACATTTCAGTTAAGACCAAGCTATTATTTATCTATAACCAAAACAACTGAAAAATAATGACTTCTTACAGAGCAAACTATGATAATGATATGGCTTCACCAGCTGGGCAACAATTTCAGATCAGTTAGACAATATATTGTATTTTGAATTATCAGTATTTTGACTCATTTAGTATTTTGATACATTTGGTGTTGTACAGAGATATAATGGAACATCAACACACCTAAACTTACCTTACCACTCCTTTTTGCTCATCTAAATCTTCACAATGTAAACTCAAGAGTAGAATCAAGTGGATATCAGGCAGACTTAACATACCACATAAAAATCTTTTATGAACAAAATGCTAATTTTTGCTTATATTGATAGTTTAGCTCAAATGTATCTGCCTTTTCCTTACCACATCACAGGTGCTACAGCACAGGAATTTGTTTCACTTATTCTATTGTCACAGTACTTGAAGCATTTTGAGACCTTAGTTCTGCTACTTTGGAAATACTTATTCATTAATTACTTTTGCAACTGTGAATTCTCTTGTATTTTTAATGAGAAGTAAAGTAAGTAAGCTGCATCAAATTTAAAGTCAGAGTCATTCTGGAATACCTCTGTAAAAACAAAGTAATTTTTAAAAGTAATCTCAGTAAAAAGCTACTCTGAGGACCTTTCATTTTTATCTTATGGTACTCAAGACATTTCTCGCAGATCCAGTTGTCTTTTGGCTTTAACATAAACTTCAGAAAACTTTCCGAGAAGTTGCTTACTTCTACTTCAGCACTTTTTTGCATTACTTGATACAATTATTGATTGCCACACATTTTAAAAAAATAAAAGATACACTTGACTAAATCACTATAATGCATCGCTTAACTCCCGTATGGACTTACTGCAAAAAGAAAATGCATTAGGATCTTCAAGCCCTTATGCATATGGATATCAGTGTGGGGGAGGACATGAACAGGTCAGCATAGAGGTAATGAGGGAGTAGAGAGCCAAGAAATGTGGTGTGGTGGAGAGAGTGCTCAAGCCCCGTGGTTATTTTTATCTCGGGAAAGCGCCCATTCCCAGAGGAAAAGGGTGGTGTGATTACCCACTTTCATCTGGGAAAATCCTTCCTAGTCAAAATAATAATTAATTGGATCAAAATATACCCTGGTGCTGGCTCTGGTGAAGCAAATAACGGTGCGTTACCAAAAGGAAAGACGAAGAAGACGAATTATGACACAACTAAATTTGCAGAATAATTCTGTGGTTGCAGTAAACCATGACAACGTAGTGAGCCCTTTGTAAAATGTTTGGCTTAAAGGCTTACTTTATGGCACAAAAGACATTGTGGTTATAGTAAACTATGAATTAATGCCACGGGCTGTCTTCAGTTTTGCACTCAGAACACAAAGTTTTTGATGCCACAAATAGCTCTGAGACAAAAAAAAAAAGTACTGTTGTCTGTTTTAATTCCTGTTTTGATTTCTTTTATAATCAAATCAAATCTACCTCTTCTAAAGTTTTATACATTTATCCCAGCATTTAAGGAGACCGCCTTCCTATTGGCAGTTTCCTCAGCGGCGTTGACCCACGCACTAGCCAAAGCCTGCAGCTCAGGGCGAATGGAGAGATGCACGTGTGATGATTCCCCTGGTCTTCAGCATCGAGAAGCATGGCAATGGGGGGTCTGTGGTGACAACCTGAAATATAGCACCAGGTTTCTCAAGAAGTTCCTTGGCCAAAAGAGGGTCAGCAAAGACCTGAGGGCTCAGGTCGATGCCCACAACATCAACGTCGGAATCCGAGTGAGTAGAAATAGAATAAAAGAACTTTTGTATGAGTAATCTTGTAAGTTGAAGGTGTCTCCTAAGCCCAAGGCATTAAAAACATCACGTATACCTGAACCCCACTTTGCTCAATTAGTTAGTCTGCAATTTTACATGGACAATTATACCTCTGACATACTCCTGTGCCATCAGAGGATATAGGGTTGTAATCCTCACCTGTATATTTTTCACAGTGCCAGCCAGTCTAACGCCCCCTTATTTGCTGCATTCGCTGGCCTTGGTGGATACAGAGGCAGTGGGTGAGGCAGCGTAGCAGGGAGACATGAAGGCTGTGGGATCGTTGGAGCCAGGTGTTCTCAGGCATGATAAAGCTTGCTGTGCGGGCCTGCTGAAAATTAAAGGTCTCATGTCAGAGAGAACGATTATAACCATAGCGTCTATTTAATATACGAGCAAGCATTTTTTCCACTTACTAGATCACTGTGCTCTTCATAAATCCACCTGATGTTCATAAACCACCACTGTGTAGCTCCAAAATAGCAGACCCCAGGGCCCTACTCCTGTAGCTTGCACCTAAGCTAGGGGCCAAAGCGTGCGGAGACTAGGGAAAAGAAAGAAAAATCCTAACAGGAAGCGCTATTAAGTGCATCTATCTTATCTCATCTTTATTGAGTTAAATGTTTTCCTCAGTTTACACCAACGTGGCTGAGAAAAGACCAGGAGCTGTGTTAACAAAAACATGAAGTGCTTGGCGTCTCTCCTATCTCTCAGTAATGGCTCTCTGAAGCCCCTGAGGGGTTCATACCTGTGGAAGGAGGAATTGAACAGAATTTTTCAACCCACAAGTACCCCCTAGGTCACCCCTCCCTTCCAGAATAACCCCTGTGCTATATGACCTGTCTCTGGCCCCCACCAAAAACAGAAGCGCTCAGGCTGAGTGAGTGATTGGGCTCTCATCACTGACCATCAAGCTCGCTGAACTATTAACCTAAATCAGGGGCAACATCACAAACAGCTGCTACGTTTTTGGCTTGCTCTGAAATTCTTATCAATGTTTTCCATGAGCAGGCATGCACAAAGAAGAGGGTGGAGAGATTCCACTGTCTGTGCTGTTTGTCACCCATGCCTCAGGCTTTAGAAAAGAGAGACAGGAGAAGCAGACAGAGCTAGTTTCAACACATTGGAAAAAAAAAAAAAAAAAAAAATCCGCAGGCGCTGTCCGAGTGAGCGATGTAAGGTATATGAAATATGGCATGCTGAACAGCCTCTCTCAATCCATTATGTCAAAAATTTTGACTGAGCTTGGCTAAAGGCTCTCTAACCGCAGACCACCACCCCTAACCCCCTTCCCATGACACCCAACCACCCCACCCTGCAGGAAACTTGCTCACTCTGTCCAGATAGACCTTCCAGATAAGAGGCCAGGTAATGAATCAAACTGAGGAAACTGACATCTCGATGTTTCTCCCCTCCCATGACTTTTTCTCCCCTCTCAGGCGGTGAAGAGTGGGCTGAAGACAACCTGCAAGTGTCACGGTGTCTCTGGTTCTTGCGCCGTACGGACTTGCTGGAAACAGCTGTCTCCATTCCATGATACAGGGCGGCTGCTGAAGTACCGGTATGACACAGCAATGAGGGTACTCAGCGTCACCAATGCAGCTACTGGGGAGACGGAGCTGTCAGGGCCCCGTCGTCACAGCCAGAGCCTCCGCACAACTGACCTGGTCTATCTGGAAGACTCCCCCAGCTTCTGCAGGCCCTCCCGTTACTCACCAGGTACAGGGGGCCGGTCATGTGCCAAGGACACCAGCTGCCAGAGTCTGTGCTGTGGACGGGGTTACAACACAGCCATGCACCTCACCAGCCTTTCCTGTCACTGCCAGGTGCGCTGGTGCTGCCACGTGGAGTGCCAGACCTGCGTCAGAGAAGAGGAGGTGTATACCTGCAAAAACCCATAGCAGAAGGAGACAAAAAAGATTTAGAGGGAACAATGTGAGGACTTGCTTTTTTTTTTTTTAATAGAAAAAATAATCAGTGTGAGCAAGTGGAAATGTGTGCAAGAGAGAGATTTTAGATGAGCATCACCCATCGTCTTTTTTTCACTACAATGTCCCCTGACTGTAATCTTGTATAGGCACTGAGAGAACTCACACCTGAGCATTTCAGCTATGAGTTGCATGTTATTTTTGGGAGGTACATAGAATAGAATTTGGACTTATAATGCATATAATTTCATCAATTTGATATAATGCACATCTGCTTAGGTGAGGATGTTTTCAAACTATTCTGCTTTCTTTTGCTGGATGCACTGAAATCAAACTGTTTTGGGAAAGAGGGAAATGGCCGCCCTCTGGGATGAGCTCTTAAAACAGGTACTGAACTGTACTGGACTGGATGTCTCCAGCAGTATGTCAACCCTGTCTGCGGGGAAACTCTGACAGTGTATGTGTGTGACTGTTGTATTGTAATTACACCGGCCCCTCCCACTTAACTATTTATTGTATCATTCATTGCCTGTCAAACTGCTGCTTTATATTTTTACCTGCTTGTAATTGAGTATTGCCAGTGAGGCTAAAAAGAATCTGCCTGTCTGTCTTTCTGTCTGCTGTAAAGACCATGTAAGGGTTGGTTTATGTGTAAAAAAAAAAAAAAGAAAAAAAAAAGGCACTTATGTTGGTCATGCTACATATGATAAAGAGTATATAATTAATCACTGATGTTAGAAAAATATTAATACAATATATTTTTGAAATCTTAAACAGAGTCACTGGAAGCCTTAAGGGATGGTTAATGCCACTGATGTAACTACATTCTTTAATTGGGTTATTGTGTAAAGAAACAAGCTGGATTTCAGTTGCTGTTATGGAAATGTCTATGGAAATCTCTACATGTAGCCTAATGTGTGCTCAACAGAACAAAGGGAAATGCACGGGGGGGGNTAGTGGGGGGGGTAAAAAGGATGGGATGATATGTTCCCATACTGAGGGAAACACCAAGCCCTCCTTTTCAAACAATATGCTATCCTTTCAAGTTTAAAATTGCCTGCTTAAACCATTTGGTCTTGAAAGTCTCATTTAAGCACATCTTTGTTCTAAAATGGGCCAATCATGCTCCTCATTTTCCCAATTAAAGAAAATAGCAATGTTTACTTCCTTATCTTTTTATCCCAGGCCACTTCATTGGTCTGTGAGTGCAGGTCAAAAGTGCATGTTGGACCCGAAAGGTTCATTCCATTTGGACAGTTTATGTCTTAGTTGAGTCATTCTGAATATGAATATAACTCATATATATATATATATATAACTCAATATAGCTCATGTCAGGGCTCCAGGCATACTTATAAAGTTGAGTCATGAGTTTCTACCTCACTTTATCTTCTGGCAATCAATCAATCAATTAGATTTATGATCAGCAGAGATGTTCTCTGTGTAGATACCTGTCCTTTCTTTTGCATTGTTATAAAGACAAGCTCATATTTTAGATTGTTTTTTATTATTCTTTTGAATTTGGTAATATATCTCCATATTTCAAAACTAGTTTTTTATGTTGTGCATTACATTCTTATTTAAAACAAATAAGATTAATAAATGGACATGCATTTGTAAGAACTGTGTTTGTCTCGTCTTGTTGGGTTTGCCGCCGGCTGTTGCCCTGTTCTTCTCTTTTCTCTCACACACACTCCGCACGCAATAGGCAAGCAACTGTGCTACACCTGTCTGAGACTCTAGGTCCGTGCATCTATCGTGCCAAACCACTTCCTGCTGATACTGCCCTGCCCTCCTTTTCATCTGAAAGCACTGTGGTCTCACTGCATTGCCCTCAACCACTCAGTAAAAGCAGAGGGGAGGGTGCAGGACACGCTTACAGGTGTTCTGCCTCTGGCCAGCACACCAACCATGATGACAATAGTAATGGCGATGATGACAAAGATGATGACTCAGAAGAATGCCGTCTACAAATGTATACAGAGCATTTGACCCCAAATTAACCACTCGAGAAAGTTAACGCTCAGCTCCTCAGCATGACGAAGAGATCAGTTTATGTGCTATTATCTGTGAATCATAACCTTCCACTCATTTTACAAGATGAGTGAATCTGCAGCCTACAGAGAGCTATTGTATGAGGTATTTTTAGTGTGTGTTCTCGTGCTTTTGATGTTGCTCTCTAATTATTATGATTACACATTATTATTCGTAATTAGAACATCATAGACCCAGGATCTTTAAAGTGAGACAAAGAGTATTGAAGTAAATTCTAAGGCAATTACTAGTTTGCTTGCAAGTTTGCAGATCTTATGGTATTACTTCCAAATTGGCTTGTCTATTTAGTCCTAAATTATCCTTTTTAAAAATATATTTACTGTGACCTTTTGGAATATTGTGTTAAAAAATCCAATTGTGTCTCCAAGATGATGCTTCAAAGCAGGTATGTGATTGAGCCAAAGGTCGGTCACTAATTTCAGTCACAAGGGGCAAGTAAGGGGAAAGGGTCACATTCATGTCAGAGATTATCACTGTAATTGGAGAAAAACATGCATCTGGTTAGGTTCTCCTTATCTTTCCTTAAATCTAACATGGTCAGTCAGTTATATGATCTTTAGGCTAGAGATTTTTAGGACTCCATTGTATAATTCACTATAAAGCATATTCTTCAATTCTGAGAAAGTTTTTTTTTTTCAAGATACATGTTTTTGTCTATTTTGTGCATTAACTGCCTGCCTCAAAGAGAATAAAGTTGCAGGTTTAAGTAAACAAAATACTCAGACTGAAGTAAAAGAAGTTGATATGGTAAGATTATCGTTTCACTCTGTTAGTGTTAAATCATCATATTGTAATATTGTGGGTCAATATTTAACCTTCTTCTACACAAATGCTATCTATCAAATAAAGAGCAAACTTCTTTTTACCAGAGCTTTGAGAGAGGAATGAGACAGAGGAGTGTGTCAGGGTGGACAGGGTGGTTTGAGATATATTGAAAGACATAAAGGAAAAGATGAAAATGGAGGGATGAGAAGGAATACTTTGTAGCCCCAGGAAGCCTATCCCCTGCTGCTGCTGTTGTTGTTTTATAATGAACTTCTAAAGCCTTCATTTCCCTCACTACCCTGAGTGGAGGGGGGTGCAGCAATGGGGAGCTGCTGAGTCCACAGCCAGACTCGCACGCACAAGCCCCCAGGGTGGCTTCTTTGAGCAGGGTGGGGGGTGACCAGAGTAGGGGCGCAATATGGAAGCTCTTGTTTCTGTATGTGTGTGTGTTTGAAACAGTCCTGACAAGAGACAGGTGGGGGCAGAGAAAAGTTTTTGCATATGTGTGTGCATACTATATGTGTGCGCATACCTGTGGTCACTTCAATGGGAGCGATATGGGAGTGTGTGTTTGTAGTCAGTGTTCCTGTGCGGGTGTGAGCTACAGTCAGCCTGCAGTATGCTGGGATTGCTCAAACTGCTCGCTGTCACCCTGAGATGCCGCAGCAGCATGAATGACATAGATAATGTAGGGTGACGCTGGCGGTAACACTATCTCTTGTGTCTGTGCTGGCCAGGTTCAGGTACAGGTTACTATCCCAGCCTGGGCTGAGGCTGTGCACGGTGCTCTGATGGATGAAGATGAATAGGTGCACAAGGGCTGGGGCATTTTGAGATATGTATTAAATTTGCGTTGCTTGGCAAAAAGATATTATCCATAGCGAGTTACATAGCTTTCAGGTTTATACATCACTTATTTGTGCAGGAACAGTAGATGTTAACTGAAGCATAGAAGGCTAGGTTGATACCTTGCTCAAGGACACATAGCACAGTCCTGTCCTGTAATCGGAACCTCTGAGCCCCAGGTCACACATCTAGACCTATAAGTCTTCCTCCTTCAAAGAGATGATACTTAATGATAGCATCAGAGTTGGGCTGAATTCCCACACCCTGACATGGCGGTGGAAGAAAATTAATTGATGAAGAGGATGAGCAGAGAAATGGATTTGGTGAAAAGACGAGAGAGAGAGAGAGAGAGAGAGAGTTGGGAATACGGCATGGGGTAGGAATTTGGAATGTGAAATGACTAATGCAATTGCTCAACCCACAACAAGAACATGCACTGCCTAGAGCTATAACAGGGCTGAGTGCATACCTCTATGGGGGGGCCTAACTTGGAGGCTGAGGTGGACTGGGATAATGGTTGAGTTGTTCACTGTGGGTGATGAGGTACAAAGGTATACAGCAGGAATACTGTGTGTATACAACTGTGATGGTCACTTGAGTGGACAGCGGTGTTGAAATGATGGACTTTCAGCAGACTGGACAGCTGGCTTGAAGGGTGACACAAGCAGGCTGGAGAAAGACAGAAAAAAGTTTATTAAGGGCTTGGCTAACACAATTAGCGCTGAAATCCTGCAAATACAGCCAAGACTAACAGATGAAGAGCTAGAAAAGGCACTAATGAATACCTTCGACAAGGCCGAACAAACATAGACAAAGTTCTTCCTCACACTTATAATAAAAGTTTTTTTTTAACTGATTCCATACGGGTGTAATTCTTCCTCTACATTTGACTGATGCTAACCTCTAGGATGGTGAGAACATGGAAACATAAAACACAAAAGGACTAGGACTAACATGTGGCTTCAAACCCACGACCTTCTTCCTTGAGGCAACAGAGCTAACCACTGTGCTAAGATAGGAAGGGAAGAAAATATTATATTAATAGGATTTAATTGCTTTATTTGTTTAACAGTTTTCAAAATTGTCCAGATCCAAACCAAACTGTACTTACTTATTTTGTCATTGACACTGGTGTATTTGTTTTTTTTAATTGACAAAAATATCAAAAAAAGGCCTACTTAATAATGTTAAGGAGTCATTTCAAAAAAATCTGTGCCCCATCCTTCCACCACATTTCATCAAAATTGGTTCAGAACTTTTTAAGTAATACTTTTCAGAACTTTCTGAGTAATCTTTTCAACAAAGCAACAAACCAAGGACTCAAAGGAAACAGGTGAAAGCGCAGCCTCCTTGGTGGAGGTAATAATGCACAGATAGAGCAGCATAGCAGTAATGCTTGAGAATTCATTTTGAAACAGAAAAGTTGTCCTGCAAACCCACTTATCCCTCTTCACCAGTCTACAGTAAGCCTCTAATGGGAAACTACTGGGGGAGGCTGTTCCCATGAGCATCGCTGCCGCTCCAAAACAACACCTGCAGTGCTCACAGCGGGTTTACATTGCAGCATCTGAGACAGGACACGATAAGACCCCATGCATCTCCGTAAACATATGTTACTCCTCTGCCTTTCTCTCAGCAGCACACCCACCCACACACACTGACCTTACTATTACAACCAAAATAAAACATTCCCACATCAACAAAGTCCAAGGCAGAAAAACAAAGATAAAGCACCAAGCTTAGTTTTCTTTCAATGAGCAGTGTCTGGAATGCTGTCTGCGTATATTTATAATATCTGTAGCTACCGATATTACAAATATTACAAATAATATACTGTCCTGTTGGCTCTATTTCCAAAATTGCCTGAACTTATTAAAGAATTGCTTTCATTAAAAGCTTCAGCTACACAATCATGTATTACCACAAACTATTATCTTTTGAGCTCTGTGAACCACGCACTCTGTCTGACTGACACAAGTGACTCAGTCGTGGGAGTGTGGTCGAGCGTAGGTGCATGACTGTGGGTAGGAAGCTGTCAGTCAGTGTAATCGGCCTGGCAGGGGAAGCCCAGTGCATTGCTGTGTACCATGTTGCTTTGTGTTCCCATCCTGGGTGAGCCGTCATCCAGCCGCAGGGGTGGACAGCATCTCACATCCTTAAAGGTCTAAGTGTCACCTCACAGGTGGTATGGCCATGGGGCTGTGCGTGTGTGTGTGTGTGGCTGACAGCTATATGATCTCTATGGTCTCTGTGGCCTGAAGAAACAGAACAGGGCAGGGAGGAAGAACAAGGAGCAAAACAATAAAGCTGATGGAGAGAGCGTAGAAGTTGGCATTAACTGAAAATTACCCTAATCGGATAATTTTCCCTTTCCTCATTGGGCAGACATTCCTCTCTCATGTCTCCGCTTCAGAAAGTAGCAACTGCGGTCAGAGGACCCCTTTCCCAACAGTCCCACTGAAACACTGGGAGCTTATGAGTTTTCCTGACATCTCTGACAGGCCCTCATTTGCTTTCATTCACCGTCTCATCACAGCTTCAAAGACAAGTGGATCATGTCCCTCAGGGGAGTGAGAAGATCAGTGTTCCTCCAAAAAATGATTGGTATCCAAAGTTATGGACCCAAGGCAATTTTGCTCCTCATAATTGCTCTCTTCATTCTGTCTCTCTTTGGATTGTAGAGTTATGGTGTATTATATTGCCTGGAAAACACAATTAAGTATATTGTATTTAAGTGATTCAATAACATATCATTTTCTCTTAATGAACAAAACTGTGGTGTGTGTGTGTGTGTGTGTTGGNGTCATAGAGTACAGCGACCACTTTCTTCCTCAAGCGAACAATAACTCTGTTGCCATGTTGTCTAACCAGGAAAGGAAGACTGATCCAGCACTAAGTTTTGTTTGGTTTCAGGAAGACCCCCAAAGGGCCAAACCTGGCATCAGGAAATAGCATCTTTTGATGATCCAGAAGAGAAGGACACACACACACACACACACAGAGAGAGAGAGAGAGAGATTCACACAAAGCTAATTTTAACANTTTGATGATCCAGAAGAGAAGGACACACACACACACACACACAGAGAGAGAGAGAGAGAGAGATTCACACAAAGCTAATTTTAACATTTCATCGAGTGACCCTTAGTTTAGTACCATGTGTGACATTTTTATATCAAACTAGCTACTCGGTGGTCAGTCGGAATGGTGTGATCATTCTCCACACCTGCAGTCTGGATTTCACTATGTGCCCATGGTGCTCAGGTGTGGGGGGAAGAGCAGTAAGCTCATCTCATCCTTTCCCTGGGGCTGAAAGATAAAGGACAGACAGAGAGAACCCCACGACCTCAGGAGAGAGGTAAATGTGCCTCGTGTATTGTGCTGAAAAGGTCTAAGGGAGGACTTATTCTCCTCTTTCTCTACTTCTTCTCTATTCTGAGCAACAGGTTAAAGCTATGCACATCCATCCACTGCCCTGGGGAAGTGTTATGACAACCAAAAATGGTGAACAGCGAGAGCAAGAAGTGGCATGAACAGATCTCGTGTTTTCTGACATGTGGGGGTGGGTGAAAAGGACCTCTGTTGAGAAGTCTCTAGCCTGAAGATACAACAATCAACTCAAGTACCATCAGGCAGACGCAGCAAACTGTCTGGGCCAACTTATGACTGCTGTGCTGGATGAAGTAAACAAATACAGCTATCACTGGCAAACGGGAGCTCATAACAGCTCACTGCACTAATTGGACAAAGGATGCTTGAATTTGCTTTGCTCCTGGTTGTATTGATTATCCCCTCCTGAGTGAGTAGACACCATAGAGATGGAGCGTCGAGGCAAGATGATTGAGACGTGGTTTTGTTAAGGTGCCAGGCAGCGCCCCAGGATGATTTTGCTCCCACTAAATCACCAAGGAGCTATTGTGAAATTTACACACTTAGTTATGGGAAATCCACTCATGCTTGTTTCACACAGTACTCCATGACACAGTCTGTGATGTGCAGCCTCACAAACAACCCATCTCCTTCATCAGACGTCCTCTCCACAGCCACTTCTGATCTCACCTCAATATGAAAAGTTTGATATCGTTAGTTTTGGTGTCTCTGACCTCGGGCAAGAAGGAAGATTCAAGATGGACAGATTCTGACACCTATCTGTGTGAAAAAAAAAAAAAAAANAAAAAAAAAAAAAAAAAGGATAGCCTAATTAGATCGAGTCAGGGTGAGCTGACAAAACCCAGCCCCGGGACATGTTTCGTGAAATCTTTCCTGTCACATGTCTACATGTCAACAGATGGTTCTATGTTGTTCTCACAGCTTGTTTTGGTAGAGAAAAAGGATTTGTAGTATCACAACTGTCAGTGACTTAGCTTAAGGGAATGGCGGTACACTCTCATACAGCCTGCTAAAAGAAGATGGGAAATTTAGCATCAAATGAACACTGCTGGAACATTTTTTTTCTTTATCTTGTAGATCCTTTTTTTTTTGTAACAAACGTGTAGTATTAAAGTCTGGATAACAAGTCTGGATTGTTTAGGATAAAAAAAAAAAATCAGGGAGAATGAGAAACAGTGCTGTTTGTTGTAGCTACTAGTGACACTAGGTGGCGTTTCTTCAGCCTGAGCTAGTCTGACTAAAGCCAAAGATTGTAAATGATTTCATCGAACATTAGTGTTAACCTTGACGCATTAATATCCCAGAAATACCCTTACCATAGCTGCTGATGTGGTCCATAACCCAGTACTTTTGTAGTGTCTGAAAATGGGGATAAAGTGAACACTCTTCATTTTATTTCCCCATCTTCGATGACGCTCCTCAACTTCCGCTTTCCTATTTCAGTACACAAACACTGAACTGATGACGTGTGCACGCCGCTGTCGTAGACTAGCATGCTAGCTTAGCTACCTGTCAGAATAAAGGTGTTCTTCTTAAAAAAACACGTCGCAAATCAAAGTGAAACTTAAATCGTTCATCGCAGCAGGGAGAATGGAGACGCTTTACCATCAGACTAACAAGTGAGACAACTTTCCTCTGGGAAAACTGCCCAGATGTTAACTAGCTAGACCAAACCAGCTAATTTTTAGCCAGTTAACCAGCTTTACGTTATTATAATAAGACTGTTGATCATTAAAACTCGTTGACATTCATGAAATTTTATTAAAACTTTCAACAACAAAGGCGCTGAGCTTATTTAAAGATGGTCTTTCGTTAAGTGACTTCTCGTATGAGAAATATAGCTTTATGGTTAGCAGCGTCAGTTTTGTATTCTTGATTAGCTTGACCACAACTTTATCAAAATTGTTGCCAAGAAATAGCTATGTCGTAAAAAATTGTAATTGGTATATTTGTAAATTAGGGGACTACATGTTGAAATATAAATAAAGATATTAACTTAGCTCGTCAGTTCATCATGTGTTGGTTTACAATGTCTGTCTGCTGGATCAGGCATATTCAGGAGATCCAGTCTCTTATGGGAAACCTGGAGAAGACAGATCGCCAGTCAGTACACTGTGAGTATGTTTATTTGTACCGTAAATAGTTGTTTATTTATTTATTTTTTTTTTACATTGGGTATTTTTTATACACGGTCAGTACTGTTAGTAGTTTTTATACTGACTAGTGAGTTGTGATCTCAGTGACACGTCACACTGACCTGTTGTGAGTCTTGGTATGATCTTGTTTCTGCATGTGTATTTGGGAATTTCCCTTCATTTTTAATTTATTTTAGATTCATTTCAGGCTTAATTTATTTTCTTCATTGATTATATGTGCATTTTTTAGATTATTGATTAATTTAAAAATGAAGTTTCTAGTACAATGATGTAAAACAGCTGTAAAACAACTGTACAACAGTGCTACAAACTTTTTAGTCTGCTTCTTTGGTCTGCTTAGATGATTTTCTGTGGTGGGAGGTTGTAGGATCTCTTCTGGGCCAGGCTGGTGCCAGGACAGGAAACATCAGGGTGGGGACAGTGGGATAGATTGGAGAGGGCTTCTTCTAGATAATGGTGGGAGCCAGGCAGCTGACTCCCCCACTCCCATGATGACATCAACTTGTATTTTAACACATGGAAGGATGTAGCACTCCGTAGCTCAATAATTTACTGACGAAAAAGTGGCATGGGGACAAATGACACTGCATTTATTACAACATGGTCTGTAGTGCTAATAACTTTATGAGCCAAGTGACTGAAAAAAAATATAAACTTAAATTTATTCACCAAATATTTGTCGGCTCCATTTGATCAAATGTGAGTTATTTCTGAATCAACTGTTCATAGGAAGTTTGAAGACATCACCGAGAATCAGGGAAATGATGGGATGGGAATTTGACACTTTGTTGACAGTTTACAAGATTATCTGAAAAAACTAAATAAATTCAATAAAATTAATCATTGATATATTCAGTCTTCAGATATTTCCCAGATACTGTTTGTTTCCACCCTGGTAGTAATCTGAAAATTGAAATATGGTGCATAATATATTATAGATCCTAACTTCAAACAAAAAAGCAAGTTTCTTTTATCAAATTATGATTTTTTTTTTTTTTTTTTTTTTTGTATGTTTCTCTCTATCAGGTCATTTATAAAGTTCCAAACGGCAAACAAGAGAAAATATTACATTGTGTAGTCTTTTTCTTCTCGTAATTCCACCAGATTGTCTTTTTTTTTTTTTTTNAATTCTTTTTTTGCTTCTTCTTACCATGCAAGTGTTAGAGAATGACCTGCAAGCCAGAATCGACCAGATCTTCAACTACTTGGAACGCCTCGAGATCCTGGCCAGCAAGGAACCACCAAACCGCCGCCAGAATGCCAAATTGTGAGTTTGGATTGAGTTAGTTGATGATGACCCTAAAGCCCCAGAGTTGGCTGGCTGAGCCATATCTCATAAGTCATGGGTAGAGTGTAGAAGATGAGACAATCAGCCCTGTCATGCCCTGTGGCGATGTGGCTCTATGAAAACATTTCCTCAGAAGCTCCGTCATCACCAGCATTCCTCCTGCATGGGCAAAGATTCATTTCTGAGCTGGATAAACAGGCCCCAGGGGACGTAGTGCACCCCGTCCCACAGCACTCCTCTGATCTCAGCACGTCTCTGGTGGGGGCCAGAGGGCAGGGCAGAGTCTGGATGACGCTGTTGATCTGGGCCCTCAGTTGTTTCCTCTTCATTCCAAACACATGAACTTTGATGGAAAGAGGTGTTCATGCCAACCAGAACAATTATGAATAGTATGAGTAAAATGATGAGATAATGTTACATTATAAACTGTATCATACAGGCGTCAATCAAAATTGACAGTGTTTTGCGCAGTTGTGGAGAAAGCTTTTTCTCCACTTCTTGATGCTTGAGATGAGTAAAACATTCTGTCTTTTGTCTACCCTCAGGCGGGTGGACCAGCTCAAGTATGATGCTCAGCACCTCCAGACAGCCCTGCAAAACTTCCAGCACCGACGCTACGCCAGAGAGGCCCAGGAGAGAGAGAGGGAGGAACTCATGAGCCGCACCTTCACAACCAATGCAAGTCAAATGTACCTTAAAGCAGGGTGGGAATTAAACACCGGAAGTCCAGTAACAGCTGTCAAACTCAGTCTGCAGCTACTAAATCTGGCAACCACTTAGGTGTGTAATAAAGCCCCTGAAAATTTAAATTGGCGATGAAATTGTGATGACATTCTGGGGATCATTGAGCCGCACAAAAAGTTGCTTTTCTGCATCACAAAATATGTAAATATCAAGATGAATAAGGGTTGATTTCAGATGTTTGCTCTCGTCTGACAGGATGCAGACACCTCCATCCCCATAGATGAGACCCTACAATTTAACTCCAGCTTGCACAACGCGCACAGAGGGATGGATGACCTGCTGGGTAGCGGCAGCGGCATCCTTAATGGCCTCAGAGATCAAAGGGGTACACTGAAGGTGTGTGTTTAGGACTCGGCACAAGATCTAACCAAGGAATGCTCTACCTGGCGCACAGAGGATTTCTAAGCGTTTTCTTTACTAGAGAGAAACTAGCATAGTATGATATATATTCAGAAAAAGCCTTCCCTGGATACACACAGGTGAAATATTTCATTCCCTGACACGACATCGATTACAATAGTCTCATTGTTAGTGAGTTTATCCTCAGTTAGAGGGTGAGTCTTTGTTTCCAGGGAGGAGATGGTCTTCCTGGTTTGGCTTCAGGCCTCCTCTTATCAGGGTGTGTCTTGATCAGCACTCGCGGGCCCGTTGTCTCGCCGTGAGAAACTAATGACGAAGTGGCGCGTCAGGGAGGGTGTTGGCACTAAATGTCTCTCAAATTAGACAAAATTGAGGTGAGATAACGGCAGTGTGGTCAAAGCAATGCTGTGCCTCCATTGTTCCAAACATTTTGTCTTTTAGTGTGATAATTTGCGCTGACATGCACGTCTGTTTTGGCTCTGCACAGGGGACCCATAAGAAGATGCTGGATGTGGCCAATATGTTAGGGCTGTCCAACACGGTAATGAGACTGATAGAAAGACGAGCCACCCAAGATAAATTCATCATGATTGGTGGCATGCTGCTGACCTGCATCTTCATGTTCCTGGTTGTCAGATACCTGGGCTGACCGCCATCCATCCACAATAAACGGTTTTTGAAAAACTATGGACTTCCTTGCACAACAACCCCCTGTGACAGTAGGGACAGAATTGTTTTTTTTTTTTTTTTAAACATCAGATTATAAAATCATTTTTATAGCGTATTTTGTTTTCTACCCATAGTTCTTTGGGGGCACCTGGAAAATTGTGAAGGTGAGGATGACTTTAGGTATTTACAGTATTTTATTTCACTTGCAGCTCCAACGAAGCATTTATGATTCTCAGCCTGCTGCTCTTCTCACATTTGCAGTCTAATCCTTAATCAGAACCACTCTTATCTGTATATCTGAAGTTTTATACTTCCAAGTAAGCTTTATTTAACTTGCATTTTCAACAGCTATACTTTTTGTTGTTCAGTGATGTTAGTGCTCGTCACTCTTCTTGGTAAACACGATTCCTTGAGAAGTACCGATGTAAAAATACTGTTGTAACCTCACGATGAACCACAAGAATAATACTCCCAGCACAACCCAGTGTTGTACTGAGTTAATTTTATAAACCTGAGCTGAAATTGCAACAAGGATCTGTTAAGAAAAGCAATCAAAGCAACAATTATTTTGTAATTGTCAGTTTTTGGATTTATGCTTGGGTTTAGTCTCACTATGTGAGTGTGATTTAATTCTCTTCATGGAATAAAACATTTACATTTTCTTGGTTTATCTCATTAGTGAATGTGATGATATTAAGAATAGGGTACAAGGAAATCTGTTAGATTTAGTTGGACAGCTTTTCTTACACTCTGGCAGATTATTAACTTAATTGCACAGGCTGCTACACTTTCAATATGCATTTTGTAGATTTACTGCTTCTGTATGTCTATCCAAGGTTAGTAGGGGCGCCACCTAGTGTTTTAAATCAATCATTGACCTCTGTAGGATTGCTTGCTTGATTTTTTCTAAATGTCTTTGCTGTTAGTGCTTGTTGGTTAGAAGCTCAATTGTTTACTAGTTAATGGTATAAACCCTACACATTATGGAAAAAGACACATGAACTCATGTTTTTATTTGCTGAAGCAGTAAGAATTTTTTTAAAGACATACAGTTGCTACTGTTTTGACAGATTTACCATCCAAGCTCAAGTAGCCAGGGTAGTTTAGAAACAAGCTTGATAAAATACATATATCTCTCTATTTTCCATCCAAGCCGTCATTCTGCTTTTCCAAAAGTAGCTTCAAAACTCTAGAATGTTAACAGGTTAAACTACAGCAGTTTTATTTACAAAAATTACACAAAAGGAAAAACATAACCCTTCTTTTGAAGAACATTTTGGAAAATAATTTAAAAACAAAAATACAATTATTGCAGTATACAACAATCTTGTTAAATGATGCAAAAGCACCATCTGAAGTACAGATTTCAGTGCAAATCATTCAGGTGTACCCTCACCACAGAAAACGCCTGTAATGGCCATTAAAACCCCTGTATCATATTTCCCATCTTTGAGAAAGGGCTACTGGTGACAATGTTATACCTTTGTCCACCATTAGCTATAATTTCACATGGTTATAGGTGGGGCTCTTTACATTATACACTGATACATGTACAAGTTACTGCAATACAAAATATTTTGAGACCAAGGATCCAATAGAGAGCAAGCAGTCATATGAAAACATAACAGAGTATTTATGAGTTAATTCAGTCTATAAGTTACATCACAGTCGAGGCTGTTCATGTCTGGGACAAAACCCTCTTCCTGCTCCTCTCATAACATGATTCTGTGTATAGCTTCCGCCACTGTCTCTCTGACTGCCGAAAATGAGCAAAAGCCAATATTTAAACATGGAAAAGAAGAGACTCCAGTGATTTCTCTGACTAGTCAAAACAAATGGGTGCTGAGCAAGTCGATACCAACGTGCTGAGGAAGTGTCCTTAAATATTCACACTGTCTTCAAAATTCAGGGCTAAATATGAAAAAAAAAAAATCTGACAGGAGCCAGAAGAAAATATTAGTGTAAATTTGAAGGAAACACAGGCAGCACCACTTGGTGGCTACATTTTGCTGCACTGTGTAGCTAAACAGTGATTTGATGACAAGCTTCCTGTGTTACTGCCTGCACACTGTGCACAAGACGTGCGTAAAACCTGAAACCAAACAGTTTGGTCTAAGTCTTTCTTCCAGTGGTTGGCTGAAATTAATATGCTCCTTCATTCCCATCACTCCTCAGGAGCCATGGTTAGGTGGGTGCTGGAGGTCCTGCCCTGAGAAGATTGGGTGCAAGAGCGGGTGGAGCTGGAGAGCCGCTGCTGCGGCAGCCTGTGAGGGCCGGGGTGTGAAAAGTGTGGGGTAGAGGGCTGCATGTGGGACATGGTGCAGAGCTAAGGGGGTGTGGTGAAGCGCAGATGCTGGGATAATGTGAATAGGCTGACCAGAGAGGAAGGCTGTGGGGTGAGCAGGAATCAACCCAGCATGTCCCAACGAGTGTCCCAGTGAGTGTCCCAGAGAATGACCGAGGGAATGGCCCAGGGGCGATAGAGAGATGGGGGTAAGGTGGTGCTGGGGAATATGATGAACCTGCGCCAATTGGGCATGGGCAGGGTGTGGATGATGGGGATGTCCTGGGTGGATGCCCATAGCTGCAGCAGTTGCTGCATGGTGCTGCAGGATTGCATGCTGCACTGTAGTTATGGAGGTACCAGAGGCTACAGACACAGCAGGCTGCTGGATGTGGATCTGTTGCAGGGCTGGGGGAGGGGGCGCTGGGGCCATGTTAGCAGCCGCTGCAGCTGCTGCTGCAGCTGCTGCTGCGGCGGCGGCTGAAGGAAATGTTTTCACCTGCTTGGCCAAGAGCTGCTGCTGGATGTGCTGCTGTGCAGCCTGTTGTAGCTTGCTGTACTTCTCCATTTCCTCTGGTGTGAATGTAATGGGTTGACTCTCCAAAGGAGCCAGTCCATCCTCCTCAGCCTCCATGCCATCCTCCTCCAAGGCAGGTGGAGGGTAAGCAGTATAGGCATGCATTGGAGGCTGCTGTTGCTGCATCTCAGGCATGAGAGATTCCATCATGGGGTTTTGAGAGGCATCCTGTGCTGCCTCGCCTTGGTATTGAGGCATCATCATGGAAGGCTCTTGTTCAAACAGTGGCTGGGTTTCATGGTGCACCTGCGTTTCTGTGCTTGGGTGCTGTGCCTCTTCTTGCACCACGGTGCTGTGTGGAGCTTCTTCAACCTTCTGGACTGGTGGAGCGGGAGGCGGTGGTGGGGGAGGGAACTCCCTTATAGGTTCTACTAGAATAACCTCACTTTCACCCTCAGAGCTTTTCCCTGCTGCTGATTTTTCACCTTCATCAGGTCTGGTTAGGGGAATTATTGGTAGTTTCTTCGCAGCCTGCAACTTACCAAAAAGTGGAAGCATGGCTTTGTTTCCCAGGATAGGGGGTAGTTTGGGACCAAAGTAACCCTGTGGTGGGTCCTTAATCTTAATCCCAGATTTTGTCCCTGTGGAAGGATCATCAGATCCTTTCTTGGACTGCACCTTCTCCAGCAGCTGGCGAGCAGTGAGGGTGTTTTTCTGCTCCCCAGCATCTCGAGATGCCCCTGGTCTCAGAGCCTGCGAGCTAGATGAATGAGTGTTACGGTTGAGGCCTCGTGAAGAAGTTGAACGTGGAGACTGGGAGCGGTAGATTCGAGAGCGGTTGAAGTCTCTGCGGTGTGTGTCGCTGTCTGCACGACTCCTGGGGGTCCGTCTGTGTGGGGAGCCTTTGGTGGAACTTGAAGACCGGCTTGCAGAGCTGTGGCTGCGGCTGTAGCTGCGCCTCCAGGATCTGGCACTGCTGCTGCGGCTCCAGCTGCTGGAGCTTCTCGAGCTGCTCCGGTGGTGCCGCCGGTGCCGCTTTCTTCGGCTGTAGCTGTGTGAGCGCGAGCGCGATTCTTCTGAGGAAGAAGAGGAGTACTGGTGTCTTCTAGATCGTCTACGTCCTCGACTGCCCCTTCGCTCATATTCTGATTCTGATGAGCGTTTGGAATGCCTCCGCCTGTGACCCTCCGTGCTATAGCCACTGTAGCTGTCAGAGTAGCTGCGGCTGCGATGGCTGTAGGCACTGCTGCCTGCTGAGGAGCGTTCAGAGCTGCTGGAGTACGAGTGGCTACGGGAGGTTTGGCCACGGTGGTGTCGGCGACTGCTGCCCCGTTTTTCACCTCGCCTTGATGAACGGCTACAGGAACGCCCGGAGTCCTCNCGGCGACTGCTGCCCCGTTTTTCACCTCGCCTTGATGAACGGCTACAGGAACGCCCGGAGTCCTCACTATGGTGGCGGCGCTGTTCTCGGGGACTTGATCTGTGATGACGTGAGCGCTGGTTATTAGAGCCGCCTTCCTCTTCACTCTCACTGCTGGGTGGTCGGCCAGAACCAGGACTTTTTTGGGCTGAGGTGGAGCAGGAGACATTCTGGGGTGCACTGGAGTCCGTTTTTTGTCTCTTGGTGCCACTGTGCTCCTCTGAAGCGCTGGCCTTGTCAGAGCCTTTTCCAGCACCTGCTTCCTCTACTCCAGACTTGCAAGGCACTTCCTTGGTAGCACGTTTCCTCTTCCCAAGCTCTACTACTGTAGCTCCTGCTACTCCAGTGGTCAGCTGAACAGAGGAAGCAACTGCTTTATCTTCTGCTTTTGGTTTTGCTTTCTCCTTTTCATCACCTGTTGGCTCATCTTGATGTGGAACCTTATTTTTGCTCTTCTTTCGTTTGTGTTTTTTCTTCTTTTTGGGTTTCTCTTGTGTCACCTCTGTCTCTCCCTCTGCGTCTTCTGCAGCTCCTTTTTCTTTTCCCTTGCGTTTTGAGTGCTTCGCAGACTTCTTATGCTTCTTCTTTTTCTTCTTTTTCTTACCACTGCTGATGACAGTTGTTGGTTTTTGCTCGTCACCTTCTGATTGGCCAAGCTCTCCCTTAGCTGTGTTCTTATTTTTGTCAGTGCTGGTCCTAGGTTTAGTGGTTTCATCTACTTCACCCGCTGAAGCAGCCATCTCTTGTCCCTTGTCGTCAGCCTCTTCACAAGCCTTAGGCGACTTTGCTGCTTTTCCACCACGGACTCCTTTGTTGCGGGACAGTTTGAAGTCAAAATAGAGGGGATTACAGCTATAAGACAGGGAGGGCTGAACTTTTGTAAATTCAAGGAGTTCTGATGGCCACTGCAGGGTAGTGCTCTCATCTTTGCTCAGAACAGGGAAAAAGGGACCTGTGGGGATTTTAGGGCCAAAGTTTGGATCCGGGGGATCCGGGACGCTCTCTGCTTTGAGTGCGGGGGAAGCTGATATTGTAGAAGCAGTCTCCAACGCACATGAGGAGACCTCTTCAGTCTTTACTTTTGCTGATGGAGGACCTGGGACAGGAGTTGAAGTGTCATTGCCTTGTTCTTGCTCATTCTTGCATTCTGTAACAATGGGTTCTTCCTTTTCAGAACTATCCTCAACCTCTTTCTCCTCTTGCCCTTCCTCCTCATCTTCCTCTTCTTTACTCTCCCACTGATCGGACGCCTTCATGAATAGCAAGAACTGGAAGTGAGGTTTTACACGGCAGTGAGCTGGAGGTACATAATGATAGTACTGGGGCTCCTGTCCAGCGTAGCCATCTTCCTTCTTCATCATCATCTTTAATTTGTTTAGAGTGGAGGCTAAAGAGCCTCCATCATCCTGCTGCTGCTCTGCCTCATCGGTCCCTGGTACACTAACAACCTCTCCTCCTTCGCCACCTCCTGCTCCTCCCTTGGTGATTTCTGTGCCACAGCCTGAAGTCTCCTCTTGTCCTCCAGCTTTTTCTCCATCTTGGCCATCCTCTTCCTCCATTGCCTCCTCTCCATGATCAGCAAATACAGCCGCTGCTGTTTCCAGTTTCACTGGGGCTTTCTTGGCAAAAGAAAAGGACACACTGACTTTGGATGCACCAGTGGGGGTTGGTGAAGAGGAGCTGTTCTTTCCCAGAGAGAAGCTGATTGTTTGGCTCGGCTTTGGGGAGGCTTGCGCCGTTTTATCTCCCAATGATCCCTCAATGGCGCTGTCTGTCAGGGCAATGTTCTCAGGCATAGTACTGTCACCATCTTCTGTCTTCTCTCCATCTACAGCCACTGTAGTAGTTTTGAACATGGGACCACTTCCTGAAGTACTGAAACACAACAGAAAAATCAGTGTGATGTGGGACTAAAGTTTAAAAGGTCAACAATGAAGAGAAGGATGTAAAATTAAGCTAGCAGCATCATCATAAAGGTCCCAACAGTCTGCATTTATGAGTATTACAACCCAATTAAGTACAATTTTTTTTTCTATTCAAATAGGGAATTCCATATTTTGTCATAGCATCTCTTTTTAGGCCTAACTGTTTCACTCTTCCTGTTGTGTGTGATAGTAAGACAACTATCCATATGTGCATTCCTTATTTTGGCCTTACAAGTAGCTCATTGGCACCTGACATGTACTATCAATAATTGATAGTACATGTCAGGACATGGCTGGATTGTATGCTACAATCCAGCCAGCAGAGGGCACTCCAGCAACATATTCTTACCGGTCTCGCTGTTTCCTTTGCTCAGCCAGCTCATGCAGCCGACGCAGCATCTTTTCCTGCTTCTTCCCATCTTTCCGGGAACGAGACGACACATTTCGTGCAAACTCTCTCTGTTTCAGTTCCTTAAGCCGCTGCGTTGCATAAGAGCAAGACAGTGAGAAGAGAGAAAGCAAGGAAGCACTTAAGAACAAGAGAGAACTGTACTTTTGTTCAAGCAAAACAGGCCCCCACCAACAGGTACATATCATGTTAAAAAAAAAAAAAAGAGAGAAACAGACATTAGGCAGTATCCTCACCTGCTTGTGAGCGTGGTCGTAAGAGTTGATGTGATTATCAAATTCCTGGTGTTTCGTATACTGTTTGTCACAAAGCTCACAGTAGAAATTGGCTCTCAGGTCTTCCAGAGCCTTTGCAATAGCCTTCTCCTTTTCCATCTGGTCCTGTTATTGGTAGGAAATGAGGAGTGAAGACTTAATCAAAAATACATCTAAGTGAAAGTACAGTTACTGCTTTTAAAAAGTGTTCAAAAGTACAATTAAACAAAAAACTTATTCAATTATATCTAACAGAGGACTTGTAATGAGTTACCTTCTGCTCCTGGTTACAGCAGCATTCTTAGAAAAATAGGTTTTACAGCCAATAAAAAAAAAAAAGACTTCAGAATCAAGGCAGTAGNCATTCTTAGAAAAATAGGTTTTACAGCCAATAAAAAAAAAAAAGACTTCAGAATCAAGGCAGTAGGGTCTCACCTTGTATTTTTGCCGCAGTTCTTCCGTATCCTCCTTCTCCACTTCAAGCACTCTTCTCTTTTCTGTAGCATCCTCTGCATAGTCCATCTGTGAAGACAAACAGCAGTTACATATTTATGACAGCACACCTGAGCACAATTAAATCCAAAACACACAAATTTAAAAAAAAAATTGAAATTATTTTCTGTGTGAATCCACACAAAATGTTGGTAAATAAGATTACATTTCCCTTCACTGGAACTAAGGAGCCTAATCCATACCATGAAAATGGACCAAGATTCTTCCTCTATTGACCAGTTTTTATAGTTGGCACTATGCTTTCAGACAGGTACAGTTGTAATGGCATCCAACAAACTCAGATGTTTGTCAGACTGACGGTGAAAAAGTGTGATTGATCAGTCCAGAGAATGAGTGTCCACTTTTCCACTTCTGATGCTGCAGAGCTTTAAGCCACTCCAGCTCAAACGTGGGATTATCAATAGTGATCTCAGGCTTGTATATGGCCCTGAATAACAATTTTATGAAGTTTTCAATGATTCTTTCGGACAGTTTGAAAGTCAGTATCAAGTAAGGCAACCAAGAACAGATTATTTTTAGACGCTTCAAGCTTCATGTGTTGCTAATCCAGTTCTATGAGCTTGTGTGGTTGAGTGAGCTACTACTTTGTTCTAGAGGGGTAGAAATGTGACAAACTGACTTGTTGCAAAGGTGACACTGTATGACAATGCCATGGTGAAAGTCCCAGAGCTATTCAGTACAACCTCTTCTGCAAATATCTGTCTACGGAAGATGGCATGACTATGTGCCTGATTTTAATATACCTGCCACCAGTGTGTGCTGCTGAAATTAATTCCTTTTCAGCAAAATAGGTCAGTGATTATTTTGATTTTTGAGGCCTCATCTTCTGGTCCAATATTAAACCAAGTTCACAGGAGACATGGGAAATGCTATGAGCATCTGGGCCACTGAAAACAACTTCCACATGTGAAAACTGCTTGACGTCACTGCATTTCTATATTAAGTGCAAGTACACAAGTACATGACATAAAATAGGCATGCAGACCATCTCACCTCCATTTCCATTCGTCCCATCCCCATGACATCATATTTGAGGATGATGGGTACAGGGTCGGTGCGTCCTGTTGGAAAAGAGACAGAGACAGAACTAGGTCAGCTTTTGACATTTTGTTAATGGGCCAGCTCGAAGACAGCCTGCTTTTAGAGCATAGGGTGCTGGGGTTAGAGAATTTTGCCTTGAAGTGCAAAGAGACCAGAAAGCTACAGTGAACCAAACACCAGCCATTCTCACAGCTTACTGTGGACACCAAGTGCAGACCTGGCTGCTGATTGGTATGTACTTTGAGAGTCAAATTAGCTACGCCTATTGTATTCCTGGTGAAAAGGGAAGCAAAGGGCTTCGAGTTTGTTAGGCATTATATTTTACTGGACGGGAGGACATTTGTGTCATGCCTGATAGGGATAAAGAGTGTCAGCTTTAAGCCAATCTGTTTCCATATCTAAGGCTTTTCTATGCATCACTACCACCCACCTCCCCTCCTCCACCTTTCCAGTACTGCAGTCCTGTTAAACTAGAATACCAAGTTTATCAAGGACACTACAGCCTGAGGGATTGTGTGTGTGTGTGTGTGTGTGTGTGTGTGTGTGTGTGTGTGTGTGTGTGTGTGTGGTGTTTGTGGAGGAGTTGCACAGCTGTTGCCACTGCTTACTGAGCGTCACTGCGACATCCTCCATTAGGGCAAAAACACCTCCCAATATAAACTAAGGTCTACTGCATCATCCCTTTATGAAATGTCCGACTACTGGTTAACTTTTGCAAAATCCCCTTCAATATGCTCAAGCTTGTATCTCCTCCCCTGTCCTAGCCCCCCCCATGATGACTATAATGTATTTTCTTTTCCTCCTCTACTTAAGCTACATTATGTAAGCTGTGAAAAGAGCTAGATCAGAAATAAATTAACTGTAGAAAAACAAACCAAAAACAACCAAAAGACAGAATGAAACATTAAAGATATAAAACATAGAAATCAAAACTACTTTGGAGATTGACACAGAGTTGCTTAATCCACTCATAATCAGCCAAACAAAGCAGAGAAAGACAGTAAAACATAAAAAAAAAAAAAAANAAAAAAAAAAAAAAAGACAAGCACTGAACTACAGCAGAGTGACGTCACAGGCCAGGAATTGCCATGGTGACAGTGAAAGGGATGGGGATACTTACCTGGTTAAACAGGGGAATGGGTAGGAGGGATAGGAAGGGGAAGACAGACAGACAGACAAGGGCATCTCATAACAAAAGGCATAAAAAGAATTTGGACTAGTCTGCTGCTCCTGTTGCCAGCCAGATACAATAACCAATCTTACTAATGGAAATTATCAATTCAGTTTGGTTTCAGTTTTTTTTCCCCCCACATATTCAAGGTATTTGTTTTCCATTATTAAAATTTCAATTTATACCATTGGGCATATGACAAAGCTAGCAATAAAGAAAATGTGGATGGAATCATAATTTACGTAATTCCAATTTCATTGTTGTGTACTTAGTAATGCTAAATAAGGTGGGTAGTTAATTTATATCATATCAGTTCAAGGCTATGGCAATCATAATAGGACAGCCATTAAAGCCAAGTTCAGAATTTAGTTCAAATGAAAAGCCTTCATATGCATTTGTACTTCAAACTTAAAAAATGTAGGTGTGTTTATTTGCTGGCCCATTCTTACTTTCCTTGACAGAGGAAGGTAAGAATATCGTTTGATGGAAATATCTGCATCCTCCCTGTGTTATCTTTATACCAATCTGTCCTCACAGCCCAATGACATAGTAATTCTGAAATCATAGATACATGGGCATCGTATCATATAATGACCTGCCTGGACTCCCACTGCAGCGTCTGTCGAGCTGTGCAGGCTTTTCATTGAAAATCTAAGTGTGATTTCATTAACGAGGAAACCTTATCACATGAGGAAAGTGATACCAGGATTAACTGTGTGTTATAACAAAGGTCTCAAGACTATCTGCTGATGCTCATTTATTCTTGCTATTTGCCTAACAATAGTAGAGGAGTGAAACCACAAGAATGGTAGGTCTGTTAGCCAGCACACAGACAGAGCACTGCAGTGGAGTTCCCCGGTGGACCCTTTCACTGAGAACACCAAAATGGAGTCACAAAGCAGGCCCAGAATTAACGATCAATAAACAATTACAGTCAACCCAAACTATCACCAATCGTTAAACACAGTGACAATACTTCCACATTACCCATTCCAGTGGAAAAGAAAGGGACCAGACAAAAAAAAAAAAATGNAAGGTTAAAAAAAAACTGAAAACAAACAAAATGACAATGTTCTAAGAGTAACATGATAATATACAAGCAGCAGAATGAGGACTATTACAGAGAGAATTGAAAGCCTAAATAGCATTGGTGCTCTGATGATGGGAAAACAAAAAAAAAGGAAAAAAATAAATAAAAGGGAAAAACTAAAACAAAGTTGAAAAAGAAACGATTCAATTGGGGGATAAAATAACATTTACCACTAAGTTTACCATCAGCACAACATGGGCAGGATCAAATCGCTGTAAAAAAGAAACACCAATTGGTTAAGCAGGAAGATTGAGGCACATAGAGAAGGGAGGGTGGGGTTGGGAGTGTCGTTGTGGGGTTTAGGGGGAGTTCGTTACCAGAGGGGCTTCAGTGTGTCACCCCCACCACCACCCCGCCCCCCTCATCCCTTCACTGTGGGCTAGGTGCTTACAGGGATTTCCTCTCACCACTCTCTCCCAACCACTCGTCCAGTCCCCAGGCTCCTAGCTTGGCTTCATCTTGCTCTGTTAACTGAGTACCTGAGTACCAGGGTACCAGGGTACCCATCCCCCCAATGCCATTCAGTGGCTGGAATAAGTTACAACCCCAGCAGATATGTCTCTTGGAACCAAGAGTACAAACTGGGTATGATTTAAAACGACAGAATCTAATGGTGTATTCACTAGAACATGTGAAGACAAGAAGCCTGCTATCTAACAAAGTATTCTCAGGTTATTAAGGTAATATCTACTTTCGGAGTGTCTGATTTTTAAGGGCATTAAATATCTGGACTGTAATGATGGATGCCTCTAGGTACGACCACCATTTTCCCCCTTTGAGTGTTTTGCCTCGCAGACGCTTGTCAGCCCAGTTAGCAAGTCTCCCTGAGATCGTTTCATTATCTTGCTTAGCCCACAGCCAGCAAACTTTTGAGTTATGCTTAACCCCAGAACAGTGAACGCATACAGTATGTACATAAAATATACCTGGGAAAAAGGGGCAGCCAGGCTTTGAGCAGTGCTTAGAGTGAGTTCTACATTGCTGTACAATAGCAATGGGCTTACTAAATTAGATAAGAACTTTGCAGCTTTCTGGACAGTAACATTTCACTCGATTATGTGAATTCCCCACATTGAGCATATTACCTCCAACAGTGCTTAAAGCCCCAGATGAGTGTGATACGGTGGCAGGCAGGAAGGAGTGCACCTCTGGGACAAGCATGCTGTGCAGGAGGGGCAAAGGAAAAGGGGGAGGATGGGAGCGTGTAACCATGGGGACAAGGATTTTCTGGGTGTAGAGGACTGGTGAGGTTTTCCCTGTAAGTTGACACTATGGCCCGATCATTATCAGACACGCATACACACATCTCGGTCCATCATAATGGCCACACACATACACACTTTTCACAGGTTTGGAGGTAGATACAGGCAAACAAGCACAGGGGAAACTTGTCTACTCTGCAAGCCATTCAAAGTCTGAGCTGTGGTTACAGCCAATCAGATACCCAACAGCAGCCACAGAAACTCAAAAGAGGAAAAAATAAAACAACATAAAAATCTATAATATGTAGAGCTGATGATTCTAAGGGATGTGATGGACTCACAGATTCCTAAGTCTACCTTGATTTCAAGTAGAATTTTGTTCTTTGGTCAAATCGAAGCACTTTATTAATGAGCAGATTGAAATAAAGGTTTAGTGATTATGAAGCAAAAAGGAGGAAGCTCACAGAGGCCATTAGCCTACAGTACACTGTAAAAGGGGGTGTTACATTGAGGTCAACTGCAGAGTGGGAGAAAGAAAACACACCCACCCACACACATACACACACTGACATACAGAGGGGATCCAACAAACCTTACCTAAAAAAGGGCAAAAGGGACAAAAGAAGAATAAGAACAAAGTCAATACAGTGAAAAAACTTAAAAGGGGACACAATGTTTTCACTTAAAATTCAAAAAACCTGCTCTTTTAGTCAGGAGGATATAAAAAGAGTGGAAGATTATAGTGATTATCCAGCAGATTCAAAGGTGCAATTGCACTGTGAGCCTTCTCCTAAGTAGCAAATCTGAACACAGAGCTGAAACACTGGGCCACTAATTCCTTCACAACAACTGGACAGACTTGGCCACAGACTCATCTGCCCACCATGCAGGGATGCTTACATAACCACACAACAGCAGTGCCAGCGGCAAAAATAAAGAGCTCAATCACTCCCTGCAACTTGCCTCCTCCACACAAAGCACGTCACTAACACATTAAACACATTGTTATTCAGCTTTACAAGGCCAGATGAAAATTTTTTAAAAAAGTGATCGGAGCTCAGAAAGTACTGCTCACTTGTTAGCTCCCATTCATCAGCTTCCTGAAAATGAGGCAGCATCCTGGTCTACTGAGATACCTGGCCATAATTCATACTTTTTTTGTAATGGGTGATACAGAAAGAAGACCATATATGTCCATGAATAAGATGTGCTATGGTAGCGACAACACAGCTCAATAGCCAGTCATTGCTGATGCCCATTAACAGTGTCTTGACTTTTGGAAGCTCACTGTCACCAAGACATTTTCATGTTTCTTACATGAAAATGTAAAAAACATTTCTTATCCTCTTGAACCAGACAAAGAACGACACTGAGAGCCATGTTAAAGAACTGCCATCTGTGGACGATTAATGTCTGAAGCCATTTTGTGACATCTTGTTGTTTAGCTATAAACAGGGTACAGAACATACATATTCACATCTATAGTAAAATGCCTACTAAAGGATCCCACACTGCCCCAGTGTCTGTTTCCACTGTGAAACAACACTATAGGCCATATTTAAAGTTAAGTGAGTTTAAGATCTCAAATGGATGTCAGTTAAAGTTGTAGAAGTATTTATGCTTCTAAGCAAAAGCTGTCTCACATATCTCAAAATATAGTAGGCTGTTCATTTTGACTTCATTTTTTAATTTAAACAGGTTGCTAACTCTGAATACAGCCCTGTATGTGTACGGATAAGTATGTCAATAGCTTGTCTTTTAAGTTTAGTGTGCCCGAAACGATTCCAAGTCTTCGGCATACACCCACAGAATGAGTGATGTTTCTCATTAAAATACTGAAATTGAACACAGATGTTACTGTGGGGTGCAAAGACAGAGTACTGCATTTGAGCAAGAATTGCAACTGGATAACAATAAAGAAAGATGAAGGCATAGGTCTGGGGTTGTAAGGGCATGAATCCAGAGGACAGCAAAGGCCATGATGGAAGAGATGGACTAAATCAAACGCTGGAAATTCTGTGGAAAAACAACCACTATTCTCAGCAGACTGCAGTGAACTGGCTGGCCAGTGATGACATCACTCACTGACAATGCTATACGTCATTGACTTTGGCAGGACAGGAGAAAGTTAGGCTATGAAGAGAGTTGGGAAGCTTGAAAGAGTGAAAAGAGTGAGAAGACATTGCAATGGAAAGAGAAACATGCCACAGTTATGCACCACTGCCACTAAGCCAATGACCATAGCAATATGAACTAATGAGATTCTGACGTTGGCCAAGACCAACCCACACAAAATTGGCTCTGTTCAGCCTTCCTCGACCAGGCCATCCATTTACACCTGCACCCAGAAAACAGAACAAATCCGACTAAAGGAGCCATCTAAGTCTGAAGCTCCCTGCATCTTACAGAATGCATCAAATGCTAGTAAAACCAAATGTTGCAATGACAAATCTTGAGCTACTCTCCAAAGACAACCGTAATCCTCTTTTACATGATAAAATCTCATAGCAAACACAAAACAAGATGAATGCTAGCTTTGCCAAGTTACAGAAAACCAAAGGACCTGACAAGACCAGGTCTGAAATCCAGATCTTGTATACTACCTTAATACTATGTCAGGTACAATCTCAAAGCCACAATTCTCATCTGTTGAAATATAATGTATAGTCTGACTGGACTTCACAGGACCTGAAAACAGTCTGATAATCTGTTTGCTACATTCTTCCTAAGAGGCAGCTCTGTTGACATTTTTTTTTTAATGTAAACTTTTAAAATGTAAACTGTGAAAACACATCTGAATTTAATTGAAGGGTCAGAGTTCAGTCTGGACAAGATTACAGACTCAAGTGCGCTAAACCAAATAAACTGGCACAACAGCAATCCATACATGTGTAACCGCCCTTTTCTCAACTCTGGTGGTTCTTTTGGAGAAAAAGAGAACGAGCCCCCGAAAATTTCACTTGCTGTAGGCAAAAGGCATCGTGGGAACAGTGTTTACACAGTCAGGAAAATAAAGGCGATTCATAACCGCCCCAAGCCCCTGCCCTCTATTCTAATCCTGTCCTGTTACAGGGCCTCAGGGACATTTTCCTAAGTCTTCAAGTTCTAAAAACAACAGCACAGTAGCAACAGGAACAATTGGAATGATATTTCTCTAAATAATCAACTTCACATAGTAAGAGAACTGACAGGAAAGATCAGAGAAAGAAGGTTGGGATATAAAAAAAATGAAAGTTTGCCGACACAAATTTAAAAACTGCAAATATGAGAGGAAAATGACAGAACGTAGTGGCCCTGTACCACCAGCATATACTAAATAATAGAGGTGTACAGAGGAGTGAGTCCTTACCCTGCATGGTTTTGCCAAGGCCCTGTCCCAACTTCCAGCCATGTTTCTGAAGCAGCCGGTGCCCGATGTTATCCTAGCAGAGAGAACAGAAGAGAAAAAAACCAAAAATATTCCAATAATAAGAGGAGCTTTTCCCTGTGGGCATGGGTCAAAAAACAAGAAAGAAAAAAACAAAAATATAAACAAAAAAACATTCAGATCACACTGTCATCATCAGCACAACCACCACCACCATCATTGTTGTCATTCACATCACCTACAGCTTGTAACATCAGTGTCTTCAAGTATAAGGAGTGGAAAGGGTAGCTGGAAGGAGGGGGAATAGAGGTGGAATATTGAGAGGAAGGGGGTAAGTGTTTTACTAAGATAAAGAAAATGAGGCTATGTGTAGCCTGTAAACTAGCAACCATGTGCTGACAGTGTGGGGTAGAATGGGATAACCTCTCATAGGAGTGCAGTTTACAAACTTATTTATGGCAAAGTAACTGGACATGAGCATTTCTAAATTAGTTGGGATAAGTAAGACACACATCACATCCACTAACTCAGAAGTAAGAGGAGGAGGAGGAAGGAGAGGGCAATATATGTATCACACGCATACATATATGAACCACTACAGAGCAAGATCTTAGTACACACACAGAAAAAAATGACACAGAACAGGTATGGAAATCTTGCATTAACAAAACAAGGACCATAAACTCCAAGCTTGCTGTGATTCCGTAACCATGACAAGGGGAGCACCATGAAACATATGCAGCTGTCACAAAAGTAATAAACAGCAAGAGGAAGAGACAGAAGTGGAGCTAGTGAGCCTTGGATTACCATTACAAGGCCCAGGGGTGAGAGTATAGATGTGTGAGGGGATGCTCGTGTCTGCACAGGTGAAGTGAGGGAGACATTGTGCATGTAGCCCCTGAGATATACTAGTGATTGCTATTGTGCAAGTTCCTCTAGCATCTCTGGTCTGTTATCAATAGTCTGGTCCCAACCACACAGACATCTATTTGTAATCCATTAGCGGGCACCATTTAGGCCATTTAAAATCTTTTTCCTTGATGGCTCTCAAACTGCAACTCAAACTGTGCAACTGCAATCATGCCATCTACTATGAAGCATGGATCTTTTACATTTCTATTTTACACTAATGGTTGCTATGACAACTCGTGTAAAAGCTATGCAACCAGAAACCAGCAATGTGGACAAGATCAGGCAACTGATAATGAATCAAAGAGGCCAGAGATGAGTGTGAGAACACACACAACAGCAATTCCTAGCACATTGTGGGGCCAAATATGCATGTCTGAGACTGTTATATCAGTAGTATGGGTCAGCAAGAAAACAAAAACATTATGTGAAATGCAAGACCGTCCCAACACTACACACTACAGTACATCCTCAAGCACAAATAAACAGTGAACAATGAGATTTCTTAATAAGCAGTGTTTTTCTGTGATTGTAACTATTCCAAGCTTGTCTTACATTCACGAAAGTGCTGCATTCTACCAGAAAATAAACATACAAACCAAAAAAAATAAAAGGGATTTTTATAATCACAAGGAGATTGACATCAACTTTCACAAACAGAAAGTGAAGGGGTTGAAACAAAACAGAAAAAAAAAACTGCATGCAGCTTTTTGTTAAAGAGTTTTAACAAAAAGAAACGTCGGTGTTAGTAGAGCATGTGAATGACACACATACAGAGGGGTGGGGCGGACTGTGGGTGGGGTAACAAAACTCCAACAGTGTTAGTCTCAGTGGATCAGGCACAGAGAAGTGATGGCTCAACAGGGCTCATTTAGGTCTTTTGACAAAAGAGGAGACTGGGACCGGGGACAGATCAGAGCAGGCTGAGCCATGGCGTGGGTGAATTTCTAGGGTGGTGGGGGTGAGCTGGGCTTACATGGGTTAGTGCATGTGAAGGGAGTGGTAGTCACACACTCAGCACACCCTGCATCTCCGCCAATACATCTCAACTTGGATACACTTGGCTTAATTTTTTTTTCAACCATTGTTGGTGTTTGAGTGCAAACTGTTGCCCTCTTCTGCCCAAACCTATATGTTATGATGCAGATAACAAAGGTGTCTGCTGCACAACATCAGCTCTTCATCATGACTAAAATACATCTATCTTGAAGATCTTGCTAGTCTCTCAGTCCAAGAACGAGGCTAAACTGCACCACTTCCTGTTTCTGCTAGAAACGGGGTTTTCCTCCATTTCATTAAAATTTTCTAAACACACACACACACTCGGAGTTATCTGGGCATGGATATACAGGCTGTGCTTACTCTGAGTTACTGTCAGATTGTTTCCGCCGTGGGATAAGGGAGGAATCTGTGCTGGGTCTCACATGGTGGGAAGAAAACAGGAGACAGCCAGTCTGTATGAAGTCAAGGCTGCCTTATTAAAGACTATATCATGTAACATGTATCCCTGTGTGTTTTATGGTCATGCTTAGCAGCATTACACACAGTACAGAATTGTGTTTTAAGGCTTTTATAGAACACTTCCTTCAGTCTGTTGGATAACTTGTCCCCTCACTGCACTGTAAGGGGAAACTGCAGATTTGCTGCAGTGAACTCCTCCCTCCCCCAATACTGGGAATGTTTCTGTCCTTTACTGCAGTGTTATGCTCCCACAACACTCTACAGATGAACAATTATATTGATTTGAGGGATTTGCTGATCGTTTGCGCTAGCAGAAAGGAGGAAAATAAATAACTAACAAATACCCTGTACTATTAGCCTGAGAAACCAACTCTTGTTCTGCCCTACATCAGATCTAGAGAGCAGCCACAGCTTATGGGAGCAGATTTGTTCATTTTGCACAACCAAAATCAGAGAATTAATTGTGACCAAGGGCTGCACAATAAAATGTAAAATTTTGTAAGCTCACAGCACAGGAGCCTTACCTTCCCCTGACATATATATGCTTTGCTATTCTCCTGAGATTTCTAAACAAAATATACACTGCAAGGGCAGGTTGGGTGAGGCACCAGTGGCAACTGCTGATGCTAATAAAGAGATTAGATTGATATGGGCTCAGCAAAATGTCGAGGGCGGAGATGAGACATGGGCTGCGTGTTGAGCAACAGATGAGTGCACTGAAAGAATAGACAGACAGACGGATGAAAGCAACGACGGCGAGTCCAACAGCAGTGCAAGTGGAGTGAAGGCATTTCCATACGAACCTGGCTTTAAAATACTGGGCTGTCAAAAAAACAGTCACACGTGACACAACGTAAGAAACCGGCCAAACGCTTTCAACTGCAATTCTGCTAGCTTCTCTAGTTCTTAAATATGCAAATTTCTCTCTGCTTTTAAACAAACAATACTGCATATAAACAGAAAAGATAAGCATGTCAATAAAACCACCAACTGACTGTTAATACAAGAGGAAAAAAAGAAAAATGTTATCCAAACAAAACAACTACAGGAGGGAGTGTATTTAACAGTGTGCATTGTGCCGTCAGTGGCACGATGCATGGCAAAAGGGTAAATCAAAGATATGGGTAAGGGAAGTGATATGCAGGGGACCCCACTAGAGACCTCAGAGTATTAAAGAGTCGTAATGCTTGTGTGTATGTGACCATGTTTGTATGTGCATGTGTGAGTATTTATGGATATTAGCAACTGCTCTAGTTCAGATTACTGCATTTTTTTCTGGGAAGTAATTATTACTTTATCGCCATGAATGCAACACGGAACAAGTATACTAGCCCAGATAAGTAGAAAAAAATATCTAGATTATGAAACCAAAACTGATACAGAGCTCAGCATGTCCACAAAGAATGACAGCCTTTGGGGGTTTATGTTGTAAAAAGCAGGCTGCAATTAGTCATCATCCTCTCTTGTGTCCCTGTAAAATGTCTTTTGGCAAGTTCTTTTGGTAGTCAGAACTTGCTTTCTGCTGCTCCTCATAAACTCTTGCAGCTCCTTTGTGTTCAATGCTCCGTACATTCCTGGTCAGTCTCAGCTAGGTGTGACTAAATGGAAACAACTGACTCAGTGCTCCAAGCACCAAACTGCTGCAACAGAAATCTCCAGTCTAAACAGAGGTCACTTAGATTCATCTGACTGTTAAGGGATTTAAGATTTTGCTGGCTAAGTGATTGGTGACAAACACAGAACAACAAGACTCCAATTAAGCCACATTTTTTTTTCCTTGGCATTTACACTTACCTTATAAATTCTGAGGAGTTGAATTCAACAACTGGAAGTTTAGCAAAGTGTAGTCAAGTAAAGATCAAAATTTGGGATGGTCTCCAACTCCTTTAAAGCTCAGAGAATTCAAGACCCTTTCCCCCTTGAATTGTAACTGGAAGACAGTCTGCAAAAACTAGACTAGAGTACAGGCAAATGTTTTTAACCAGTAGTTCACATCTTGAACTGACAGGTTATATTGTGTTTGTTTTTTTTTTTTTNTTTTTTTTTTTTTGTTTTTGTTACTCCACTCTAACTCAATTGCTGACCTTAAAAACATTTGAAAAGGCTTGGTAATGACCTTGATCCCATCAGCCCTGCTACTCACTGGCTAAGAGCCATTTCTAAATGGAGAGCAGTGTTGTAAAACAAAATGTAGGTCAGGACTGTAAAAAGGGTCGAGTTAGTGATATTTGACCTTTTACTCGGGCACTTCTTCCCACCTAACAGGTGACGGGTCAAACTGTTTACTGTGTAAATGCTGTGTAAAATTATTTCAGGCAAAAGTGTGAAACTTGGGGTAAATCAAAGTGACCAAAAAAGACTTGTTACTACGAAATTGATCCTCCATATCCACCAGTAGCCTGTATACGTGTGCTCCTTAGATTACCGGCATGCATATGTGGTTTATGTGGCTCTGAGGCTGCCCGCTGCATATCGCTCTGGGTCAGGGTCAGGGAGGAGGGTGGAGGGTAGGCATAAGATTTGAAGGGGTGGGAGATGTGGGAGGAATGGATCGGGGNCGGGACATGTAGTGGTGATTAAGACAAAATGTTGAAAGGAAATAGTACTGAATGCTACCAAGTTAACACATGCAATGCAAAAACAATGTTAGAGAGAAAGAGCAAAGACCAAAGGGGGGAAAGACAGAAAGAGAAATAAGATCCCAGTAAAAAGTACCACAGACCTCTAGCTGCCTATAGATCACACACAATAAGTGGCAGGGGAGGGGCTCTGAGAAGCTGGGCGGAGGCGTTCACTGACGGCTCCAAGATGTAATTGCTGTTGACAAAATGCCACCATCTCACCAAGGTGGGAAGGACAGGCATAAGGACATGGTTCCACATTGTCGGTCTGTGTTATAACAAATAAATGTGACAGCGGATTTAATTCATTTAACTGTGCTGAGGGTCTACTTTGAAGCTGAGTGGGAAATTAACATAAATAAATGGTCCTACTACAAAATATAAGCAGCAGCAGCAGTTAGAGCTAATTGCTAAGATTAGCATTCAAAAATACTTTATTATTCCAAATGGCTAACATGCCACACAATAATGAAATGATGAGCATATTATCAGCCATTAACATGGTAGCCAATGACTAGCAGGCCATTGGTTAAAGTAAGAATACATTTTACTACAATAAGATACTTATGCATTTCTAAATTAAATACTTAATGCGCTCTTTTCTAAACCATGTTGGTTTGTTTGGATGTGTTGCTGTACAGATAAATTCCTCATCTGATATTTTAGCAGAACAGACATAATTTTACATTCAGCTCCTGTGGATGAAATTATTTGCCACTCTGTTTTGAGGTGTGGATGACCCAAAAGGATACGGCACAAGTGTTACTATTGGTGACTTAAGTGGTAGTTGAAGCACCTCTGATGTGGCCTTTTTTCCCCAATCTTGTGTGAAGAAGTGTGTACTGCTTCAGCACAGCCTCCAGCACCCCTCCACAAATAATAGCGCAGGAGCAAAAGAGCCACTCAAGCAAGGTGAACAGGCCATCTCTCCTTTTCCTTCATCCCTCTCTACAGCTGCTTGTGTGCCTGCGAGGAGGTATAGCAAAGCTTACATCTGCCCAGAATACAAATCTTTAACTCTATTTTTCTTTTGAAGTATGATGTCGAAATATTATCAGCAACACTGACTAAATTTTGCTTTTGCTGCTGTTTTTTTTTAAAAACAAACTTTTGAGACACAGACATGGTGTCATATCTAATATCACTTTAGCTCCAAATTTGATGTGGGTAGTTTTGTGATATTAGGCTAGGCTACTGTGTAGCACTTACTGCAGTATCATAACATACGTGAATGTCTGACACACCCGTTTCAAACTGGAATAACAACTAATACAACATGGTTTTGATCTTTATCTACCGATCTTATTTGACCGGCTCAGAAAGCACATCCGCAGATGTGAATTGACACTGTGGATTTCAGTTGGAGGAGTTTGGGCCTGCTCAACCGCAATGCTTCAGAGGCAAAAGAGGGGATGGAGAGAGTGGGAAAGACAGAAAGCAGAGAGCTGCCTGCGCTATTATCCATGTGCCTCTTCAGCGAAAAATGCAGTCCCAGTTGCACAAGCACCATGCCAGAACAGAATGACAGAGGGTACTGTACACCGAATCACTGTGTAGTAGGGAGGGAGCAAGAGAAAGATAAAGACAGAGAGGAGGAGAGA
Organism: Lucifuga dentata; assembly: GCA_014773175.1. Classification (NCBI taxonomy): domain Eukaryota; kingdom Metazoa; phylum Chordata; class Actinopteri; order Ophidiiformes; family Bythitidae; genus Lucifuga; species Lucifuga dentata. The sequence goes on along the minus strand of VXCM01001172.1, from coordinate 88,547 downwards.
AAGAAAATAGAGTGTGACAGTAGTGAAACAGAGAGAGAACAAGAGAAAGAAAGACAGTCAGAAAAGCGTTACAAGGACCCTAAAGATAGGAGTAAGAAAGCAGAGCGTGCAAATACAAACCGGGTCATTGCTGCTTAGCTAATAGGGGCCAATTCGCTGCAGGAGAGAAATGTCGAACACCCCAAGTTGTGTACAATAAGATAACTGTCCTATAGACACAAACACTAGACACTAACACATATACATTCTAGGCTACATAGACACACACTCACTCAAACACAAATGTTGCCATTCACACCATCTAAGGTCCATTCTCTTTTGCTTGGTAAATGGAGTGGATGAAGCACTGGGGAGGCTACATTTATCAACACACCAAGTTGACTTGCATCTTAAGAGCGGTCCAATTTGTTGATCAGAGGGAGGCTATTCATTATTTTATATATGTGGAGCGGTAAAGGTGAATAACACGACACTAAAAAGAGGCTTAGCATGTATACTTTTGATGGCTCCTGTGTAAGGAGCATTGCCCCAGCAAGAAAGCATGGAAAATTAGGATTCAACAAAGTTGTCGAGTACAACGTTTTCACACAATTTTAGAGTAATTTTAGAGCCTATGTCTAAAGGGCCCGAGGGAATGCATCAAATTAGGGCATTACTAAATTCTTTAAATGAGTTTAATGTAGATGAAGAGCTGAAATATTCAGACAACAGCCATTAAGGACAGTGCTTTATCCACTCTTCACTTTCAGAATCATGTCATCTCATAGTGGTATGATGACTAACAATGACTAATGGGAGACTGATACAAAAATCAAATGTTTATCTGTAAGTTCTACATAATAACAGAAGGACAAAATCTATCATAAACATGATAATTTAACTGTCACATAAGAAATGAAATAGGCAGAGGACGTGAGAAGTGGGAGGGACTTAAAGGGTATTAATGGACATGAGACAAGTGATTCTACAGGTTAGGAGGGAGTGTGTTCAAGACAAAAATTGGATGAGTCTACATGGACAAAATGGGAGTAAAGGGTGTGGCTCTTATTCCTCCCTGGACCAATCATCCACTCTCACAGCTGGTCCAATGGTGCAGGATGATGGATGCAGCCTTACCGATTCGATGGGCTTGTCCAGGGACGCCTGCTCCACATCCAACTGGCCCTCTTCATACTGGTCAAAGTGATTCCCGCCCTGAGTGAGATATTTAAGCTTGGGTTCATAACTTCATCTTAGAAAGACATTAGGAAAAAAGTCACGCTTGATTACTCACAAACATACAAAGAAATACAACAGACCTTCAATAAATCCAATAAATCTTTGTTGCTTGGTTTTCTTGACACTGTTACAGAATTGTAAAGGCTGTGTGTAGGTTCTGTAGTTTGTGGTTGTGTTGCATTGGACTGCATTGCATTGAAGGAGTATCTTTAAAGCCTGGGCTGGGGCCTACAGCGTTCACAGTGTAGTTTCTGCTCTCAGACAGCTCTCTTTAGCAGCAGAGGAGAAACAAAGGTCATATTTATGAGTCCAGTTTCTCCTGACCTTCAAACATGCAGAAACTGAAAGATTCCAAAAATAGTCAATGTGTATTATTTACTGGTTACTTGTAGCAATTAGAAACAGGAATTTTGCAGACGATAAAAGTCCAACTACAGGCCAACTCCATAAAAAGGATTTAATTTGGACTCTTCATGTGCTTTGGGGGGGTTTATGTGCAGAGGACACTATGTGTGTTTGACCATCTGTTATTGACGGCCTCCTTAAATTAACTCACCACACAAAACTAATCTATATGTAACAGCATTTTCTGATGATTCAAATTCATTTCACTGTGGAGATAATTCCAACATATGTTATGCACGAAGCTTTGCCCATCACTTTCCCTAGGGAATCTAGTATTGCATAGATAAGCAACTGCGCACATCAGCCCACAAATTGATGCCACAGTGGCAGCCATTAATTCTGATGAAACTGGACTCTGCATTAGCATGAGAGAAATAGAGGATTATGAGGACGGGGATTATTAGGAATTAAGAATTATTTATGAACAAATCAATGGCTCCACTCTTTCCTCCATTTCTCTACCTCCTGACTTTCTGCTTAATGTGTGATGAGCACAGCCCACACCCACCACAATGACTTCTTGTTTTCACTGCTGCTAACTTCCTCATTCCTAAGTACAAAATGCAACACTACCAGACAAGAATGATCTCCATGTTGTTCTTTGATGCCTTACAGAAATGGTAACAGTAACGTTCCACTTGTTCGACAACAAAGAGGTGGATGCTTCACTTCGTACCATCCCACATTAGGAAATGAGACGCTGCCTGCCATCTCTCTGGGCCCTCATAAATTGCCTGATGCATTTCTGCAACTTGAGCTTTGCAGCGTGCTAGAGCTCCAAAAACAGTGTTAATCAATGGAGCGGAAAGGGGCTGGTTGTGCTGTAGATATTACGTAGCCCATATGTGGGTGTTTCTTGTGCAATGTTGCTTGGCAGCAGGCGTCAGTGCAGAGTCAGAGAGAGAAACTTTCTGAATACTGAGCATATGAAAGCCTTCGCAGCAGATCTTTTCACAGAGCCTCACTGTGTTGAGCTGGAGCTGCTCTCAACAGACTCATTCAGACCACACGCCAATTCACCCTCCACTGACCAAACAGCAGAATACTCAACTCCCACCACACAACAACACAGCAGATCTAGATTAACAACTCGCAATATCACAAAAAAAAATTCTAACTTGTGTTGAGTGTCTTGGAGTGCCTTATAATTTTATTGAAAAAAAATTGTAACAGCACTGCAGCAAAAAGTTGACTGTTTCCAACAGCTGTGAGTCTGTGTGATACAAAAAGCATCACCAGGAAGTCTTCTTGCAACCAAATTTGCGTTATGGACTGAGGCCAGAACACCACTCACTTCACTGTCCTTGTTCATAAATCCCCTACATATTCTTTCATGCAGGCATAAATGACAGAGCAAAATGCTGTCCTCGGCAAAATGTAAGGGATTTGTTCCTAAAAGAAAAAGGGCATTTCCTTTAGGCATGGTACTCAAAGGATTCATCTAAGTGCTTAATCTGAACCACAGTGAGCATCGTCCTCATCCTTCACAAATCCCTGAAAAAGAAAAATCATAAAGCTGAGAAAGCCAGCAATATTTATATTGTAAAACTGATAATACACATGAATGCATTAAGGCTTGCTTGTAAAATTCTTTCTTGTTTTAAAATAATAATTTAAAAAAAAACATATCCCATTACATAAAAAACACTGCAGCCTTTGTGATGTGCACATTTCATTCTCTTATTGTGATCAATATGAATCCCATATATCCTTCAACCCTCATGCCCAATTAAATGGTTTCAGTGTCATGTAAACAGCATTTGTGTTTGGACACTGTAATTCCAAATAGCTAATTTGAGCACAAGGTTGGGTGTTTTAATAAACACATCCACATTAAACACTGTATGTTAATTGGCCATCAACTTTGCTATACAAAATTGCTTGCTAGCTAGCAAAGGCAGAAGGATATTGGTTCCCACATCGGTATTTATCCACCATGTTAAAGTGTCCCAGACCAAGATACTGAATTCCAATTAAATTATAAACAGCTGTTTGAACTCTTAACAGACAATGCACCATTTAGCTGTCCATTGGTGGGTTAGCCAATAACTACTGTGTCAAAGAGCTGTCAAGATCAAAAAAGTTAATCTCAGGTAACTTAAAATTTGATAAATTAAAAGTAAGACAGATTAATAGTTAAACTAAGTTCAATGGTACAACATCACCTTAGGGATCCATGAGAAAATTACTACAATCTGGCATTTAGCCCGTTTTGCAGTCTAGCTATGAATGTTGTGTTTGATTTTCAATTAACTTTGTTGTATGCATTCACAGAGCACAGATAGCCAAGTCAACACACATCCCACACGTTTTTTTTTTTCATTTATAAATACAAATGGTAATAAATATGGCGAATTAAAGACACAAAGAGCTACGATGCAGTAAAAGCTTTACAACACCACAACGTCAAGAAACAAAAGCATTAAAAATTAGGCTGCCCTTACAAATACAAAACATGCATGTTTTCACAGGTAGACAGTAGACAAACAGCAGCTAGTTACATTATTGACTAAGGTTATGTTAGCTATGTATTTACATCGAGCTCAGTCCCACTGCTATATCCAGATTCACATGCTGTAGGGTAGGTCAGGTAACAACAATAAATCCCTTGACCGACAGAGACTTAACTGTAACCTCATACAGTTTTAAGTATTGTTTTAGTTGTATTATAATTGTCAAAACAAGGATACGGTTGCTATCATTGACCAACATGCGTACAACTAACGTTAGCTCACTAGCCAGCTAGCTGTCCATAGTTAGCTTATGTCGATAAATAACCAATTTCCCCAAGGTCACCAACGAGCTACTTAATGTTGGCAGTTTAGTTTAGTGGTGCAGTGTAGACGGGCAAATGCAGCATTTATAATAACAAATAATTACCATTCATTACCCATGCTATGTTTCAAGAACTTACAAGCCAAGAGAAGTTAAATTCAAAGAACCACAGCGTACCAACATAGCTAGCTAGCATGCAGTGCTAGCACTCGACATGCAGACTGAAACGAACGATTCTGTTAGAAATGTTTTAGCTGCTTTAGACTTTATATTCCACATTTTTGTGCTTATATAACACGATATGATCTGCACATTTTCGTCGTACCCCGTATATTACCTGGAAATCACGCTCTTCGTTGAATCTCGAAAATCTGTCGGCCATTTTCTAACGCAGCAGCAGCAGCTTCTCTACTCCGTCTGTGTTCAGTAGAAGCGGGCGTCCTCCTGGGCGCTTCAGAACGATTCGTTCTTTGTGAACTCACCTTTTACTAGATTGGATTCAGAATGAGGAGTAGTAAATAAATTATTGCAAGACAGTTCTCTCTTTAAAAATAATACCGAGAGATGTGGCCATTTCTGGTTCGTGTATGGAAGTCAATTTATGCCACACAAATCCACCTCAAAACGTTTTTCATTATTAGCATTTTCTCTCAGAAATCTGGTAAGTAGTACTTAGCTTAAGTAAGTACGTACTTACTTCCTTACTTTACTTACTTACTAACAAATCTATTATATCCTACAAATACTATTTTACCATTTTATTATGTCAAGTAGTGTTTTTCTGTATAGTCCAAAATCTCTCAAAATGTCAAGGTCTTTATAGGTCTATACTAAAAGAGCCTAGACCTTTGGACATTAGGGAAAAGCCTTGAAAACCTTAACATAAAGAAAGAAAGAAAGCTTTTTCAGAAGGCTTAAAAACAGAAGTCTCCTCTCCTCCCATGTGGGGAAGCTACAAAGAAAGCTATATTGCAGGTACTTATACTATACAGCAGGTAAGATCGATAGGATTATTGACTTAGCTAATAATAATGGCTTTGCACAAGTATGAATTAGAGCCCATGTTTACCTTTATCCAACTACCTCTCTTAAAGATATACATCTTGAGCTTCCACTTCAACTTAAAGTTTAATATTTAGAGGAGGTGGGAACTTGGCCATAATGAACGTCCTTATATGGTCATATAAGACAAAGTACAAATAAGGTTATATAGGACATAGTTCAGAAGTATGTTAAGTATCCAATGAGTTCAAATGTACCTAAGCAAAAACGGGAGTCAAATTTTACATCTATCTTGAACGGAGAGACACCAGACAAACTAGCTGTCATAGCATCATGATAAAAAAAAAAGAAAAAAAGAAAAGAAAAAGAAACCCTTCTCGTAAGTGTACTGCCTCTAAATTTACAGCTGAGACGTTTTGAATAAATTTGTATTTCAAAAATGTACGTTATTATATTTACTTTTCTGGCATTTCCTACTTCTTTAATTGTAGCACATGAGAAACAAGTTAGATGAGGGGCACCCCATCAACATAACGAATTATTAATAACATTTCTATGAATTAAATCGGTTAAGTATATCAAACAGGTACTGGAGTCAAAATGCAATTTAGTCAGTGGTTTACGACCCCATCTTGTGGCCATTGCTTGTATATACAAAAAAATAAAAAAAACCCCAAAGAAACAGTAGATCCTGGTAAGAATTTGTTTGTTTTTTAAATGAAGTTATTGAGTAAGCATAAATACATTCAAATAATCAGTTCTTCAAATTTCTTTTGAACACATGACATTTCTCAGTTAGATGCTCTAATCCACATAAGAAGTCTGGAAAAATTTGGGATGCCTTTAAAAATGCACAGCAGTCTTCAAAAGCAAAGTTAGTAATGCGCATTCTCAGAAATACTTTTACCAGTTTTATTTACAATGTTTGTTCTAGTTTGTGTTTTCTTGTTTAAAGGTATTTTTCCCCACAAATTATTAAGTATTATGTTATTACTAATACCTTGTAACAGTATTTTTTTTCATACTGCATTAGCAATACACTTTTTAAGAGTAATGCTCTTTGCTCAAATGAAAAGCCTAACACAAATTTTTGCAAACACTTTAGAATAAATAGAAAAGAAAAAGCTCAATTTTTGCCTCCAAGAACTAGATTCTTTTACTCTAATTTTCTATTAATTAATTAGCCCAGTCTACAGCATCAAACGTGCTGACTGAAATCCTATTTTGCATGACTTTGAAGACAGCAAAGGCATTTTATTAGGATAAACGGGTGCAGAAAATGGATGGATGGATGGATGGATGGATGGATGATGGATGCTTGAGCTGTTGCTTCGTGTCAAGTAAAATCGGGTGCATAAAGGAAGTGGAAAGATTTTAGTTTCAAAACAAAAGCATGACATCCAAAGTTAAAAGCTACTGGAGTGCACGTAACAACAAAAAAAAATGCTTCAGAACAGTCATTAAATAATTAAAAAAATGCAATTATTGGGTTGCTCAGCATAGAAAGTGGAGTTGTTGACATAAGCAAACATAAAAGCAATATTTTGAAATTCATAACCGAAAAATAATTATGTCATTCTAAGTAGCTTAACGTCTGAAGTGAAAGCAGTCGGCCGACGCCTACTGGTTGTAAATTTGGTAAGAGAAAAAGCTTTATTTCCCTTAAAAATGATTTTATCTCACCAGGTAAACACCACCCTGGCTGCAGTTATGTTTGTTTTATTTAGATGGAATGATTTCTGATAATGTATCTTACAACGAATGGTCAAAGTATATCGGTGTAATATTTAATGATGGAGCCATGTTATGCGAAATGGCGGTGAATATGGCGAGAAGAAGGAAGTCGGATTATTTTATTAGGTTGAGAGCGCGTATAAACTCTCAAAAAAATAAAGCAGTTTGATGTTTTCTTTACATTTCTTTAAATTACTGAAAACAACGAAGATCATGTGTAGTTGGACTTTTAACTTAGCTGAACTTTGGTAGTAAAATAAAACTTTTCAAAACCCTCAAAATAGGCATATAGAAGTGGTACTGTAATTACAGTCATATATTAATAAACCACATCTTTCCTTGAAATTTTAGATTTTTCAGTGTCGGAGGTTATTGTTGGATGCTGTTACTGGTGTTTTGGAAGCCATGTGACTTTCTGATTTAGATTGCCTTTAAGGAAACGAAGTAAGCCTGTAATAAGCAAACCTAAACACATGGCACAAAGCCATATGATAATCCATAGGAATCCATATTCAGAAATTTAGATTACCAGATTTAGTGTCCAATAATGTTATCAGCTTTGATCTGCCATATTTGATCGTTTGCATAGGTCACACTTGACATTTACAACAAGGCCTTCTTCCTCTAAGCACTAAACAAACACATGCAGGTTTAGTTTGGGACTGCCAGATCCTCCTTGGCCCCAAGTCAAACTCCTGGCCTGCATTTAGGGCTAAGCAGGCCTGGCCTCAGTCCATCATTGAATGAGAAACCAGTGGTGTCCTGTCAGTCCAACTGTCATTTCTCCTTTCCTCTGTGAAGTATCGAGAAAATGCAGAAAAGACCAACATCTGTTCACTATACACAGTTATAAGAAAAAGTAGGCCACTATTCCTATTCAACACTGGAGTTTAATATAGCATAGTAAACATAAAATACATGTCAGATGACAAATTATGCATGCTACAAATCCTAGTTGCTGATGTTGTTTCTGGCTGTTGAAGTATTATGAGAATTTCTGTTGATCTGTTTCTGATCTTTGTTAAGAAATGGCATGTCATAATATTCTGGAATTCATAATAATGAAACTGACCTTTGAATAATTTTCAAGCCCTTTATGTTGAAAAAGTGTACTGATCAACAAGTACTACACACTAAAAGCTGGCTTTGGTGCACAGTGTAAGTTTGTAATATGTTGCACATGTCAGGGAGCAAAACCAGGAACCAGCTGTGATCATATTGTCTTCTCTGTTGTCCTTCTTTATTGCCAAGGGAAACACCCTTTACAAATAATACCCACAAATAACTTACAGAACATCATTAATTCACATTTGAAATGCATGTGTCACCATATTCGCGAGTAAGAATACAAAGACAAGAAAACAAAAATATGGTCAAAGTCTGTTTGTAAAATCATTTAAATGAAAGAAACAATAACTAAAATCAAAAACAAGGACATGGAGATGTTTTCATCTTGAATGGCACATATCAGACTTTAGAAGGTAGAAGTGGATGTGGTTTATTCTTTATTTGATAAAATTAATGTGATTGTAGATATTTATACTGTATGTTGTGCTGGTATAGCGATGCAGTATTGTGATGAAAGCATCACAATACTGTGCTGGTTTTTTTTTTTTTTTTTTTTTTTTTTTTGCTCCACTCTTTAAAAGATGGTTGACCCCTCAGCGAAAAGAAAACCTCAACTTGAATGTGATTGTATTTGCCAATTTACAGGCGATGATGAATAATACTTAGCTTTTTCTCTAGCAGCTGCAAGATCCATATTGACTTTTGCCAAGCAGTAATTTGTAATAATTGTGTCTATTCCTTCATTGCAGTTATCATAACAGCGTAAAAACAAAGAGGGATTGTGTGTGAGGACTGAGCACCTAAATCTACAGTTATAGTCATAGAATACAGATGTTTCCCACATTCTCTGGGCTTTTATTTAGTCCAGCACTGGGATACTTCCCTAAGAATTAGCCGGTGTTCCCTTCAGGAATGCTGGGATTTGTGTATTCAGTAGCAGACTTCAGGTTGAGTCCCCGTTAGCTGTCCTTACTAAGAGCTTTGGTATTTGTTACTGAGTGGGTGTACAGCTGAAGTCGGTGGCCATTGTTTACCCACTGTCTGCTGCAGTTGAGTGCGTCTTTGGCCTGTGTTGCATTGATATTTCCTTCATTGTTTTTTCTCATACTAACATAAAACTACATGAATATTCTCTTCATCTAGATGGTGTATTTTCATGAGAATGGACTATGACAGTTTGGTAGAATTAAAATTAGTAAGAGTTGGGATCTGTGAGCGGGCGGCACAATGGCTCGGTGGTTTGCACTGTTGCCTCACAGCGAGAAGGTCCCAGGTTCGAGTTTGACCAGGTCCTTTCTGTGTGGAGTTTGCATGTTCTCCCCGTGTCTGTCTGCAGGTTCCCTCCAGGTGCTCCGGCTTCCTCCCAACTCCAAAGACATGCAGGTTAGGTTAATTGGGAACTTTAAATTGACCATAGGTGTGTCAGCCCTGCGATAAACTGGCGACCTAGCAGGATATACCCCGCCTCTCGCCCAATGACCGCTTGGAAAGACTCCTGACCCTTAACGGGACAAATGGGTATAGAAAATGGATGGATGGGATTTGTGGTATGTTATTTTGGCAACTTGGCCTGGCTTATGTTTAAAATGGACGCCGACGGTCCATGCTGGCATCCGTGGTTCTTGTGCTTTCATGACGACCAGGCACTTCAACTTTGGGATTTTTGGTGGCACAGTAGGATAAAATAGGCCAAACTTTACCACCCCTCCAAACATGAAAACGAACCCAATGGAAACAGGAGTTGTTTCCATTCAGTCACCTGCAACAAAACATGGAGACACTGAAAAGAAAGTTGCTGTTGATTAATGACGAGGAGGAACTGCTGTTACTTGCATTGGCTGCAAGACAAAAAAGTTGTTTGGCGTTGTTTGTTTTTTCTATCCCTGTTTCTCTCTTTTCCTCCACACCTTTTCACTTGGCCAATTGTTGATGAAGATGCATTTACACTGCACAAAAGCCATCTGCTTTGTTTAAAAGATCGAGTGGTGCATGACCGTGCGAGTGACTGTCAAAGGCGTTCTCTGTGGCGACTGTTTTGATCGCAGTTCTGTCACATCTTCACTGTCATATCTGTGTCCATGTTATGCATAAACCAGGTTTAAGTAGTCATCTTACTGTTGTGTTTCATCATTGAACTTTATTTCAATGTGTTTTATCTTTTTGTCACTAAGCAACCTGTATTATTTCTTGTTAATGAAATAATACAGGTTGTGTGTTATGATGTGTGTTTTTCTGAAGGTCCTGTGTCCTGCAGTTGTAAAAAGAAAAAAAAGCTAGATAGAGAAACTGACAGCTTATATATTTGTGCTAAATTGTCTTAGTGGCAAATATTTTCCATAAAGAATTCCTAATAATAACAGATGTCACTTTTCACTGTTTTTGAAGAAAGGAGTAAGTAGTCCATCAGAATTAGGAAAGCCCAGAAAAAAAAACTACTGTTGGTAGTAGTTTTTTTCTGACATATAGTGAGGTATGTCATGATTGTGGTGACATTTAAACTCAAATATTCCACTATGCTACAAGCCAAGGTGCACACAAAGTCAAACACATCGTGTGTGTGTGTGTGTGTGTGCAGAAGGTCAACTGATCTGTGAATATGATCAACATAACAATTCTACTTTTGTAAATTTAATTAGAAAAGCAAACAGTTGTCCATTGTCTGCTTGTACTTGACTGTTATATGTTGTACTGATCATGTCAATTACAGCCTTACCGATACTGATACCTGTATTGGTATCTGAGAGTAAGAAAAATCTCATAATGATATATTGGCTGATCTCAATTTTTTTATGCATAACATGAACCTCCATTTTTGGGAAGGATTGCTAAAATCTAGATAATAAAGAATTGTGACTGCAGTATTGAGGTCAGATGGTTGTACAGTTAATCAATGAAGTTTCATTATTGAAGATGAGAATAGATTTAGAAGAGTAAAAATATAAAGTCACTGGAAGTTAAATCATTGACAGCTATATATTACAATAGACACGTAACCAAATTTAAGCTTGAGTTAAGAAAAATGAGTTCAATACATAAAAAATTAAAGGCTTTAAAACATTTACTTACAAGTTGTTATTTTTGTATATATGCTGATATACAGTCTGATTTGATATTTTTGTGATATGCTAATATTGGCTAATACCCATAATGTCTTTTTAGCACAAAAGTTGACAGTGCCTTGGAATAGAACTGGATATCGATTCTGACCTGAATTGATTTGATTTCGATTTTTAAACCCCTCGATTTGATTTGATTCTGTTAAAGTCTGGAAAAAAGATGAATGTATGTAAATGCACTTCCACTTTTTCTGTAGGAGAGTAGTTGCGTTATGTCACACAAGACTTACGCTACTAGCGTTGAATTAAAAATTAGACTGTTTAAAAGATTTTTTTATTTTATGAATCAATATAGGAATCGTTTAAATTTGAATCGCAATTAATTGAAAAATCTATTTTTTTTTCCCCCACTCGTACCTTGGAAGACATTTAAATAAGATGTTGTTTTCACTGATCATCAAAAGCATAACCAAACATTTGAACCTTTAAGCTTACTAGAGGGAAGAGGCAGAGTGAGTACACCAGCCCTGTTGGAGGGAGGGGGGAGAGAGAGAATATGGGGAAGTGGAGAAGCATTTCCCATAAGTCATTGTCAGCCAGCTCCTCCCCCCTGGTTGTCTGAGAGCCAGGATCAAGAGGCGCAGAACAGTGTGGCAGAGGCGAAACGTTAGAGAATCAGAATAGAGAATCAGAACGGTAGACAGACTAAGCACGTTGTGAATGTTAGCTTATTTAGAACGTGTATGGAGGAGAGAGAGAGGGGAGCTCATAGCGGCATCTGTCGGTAGGTGTACGTTCCCCCCTGGCCACACACACCCACACACATACACACACACACACACCCACAAGACAGTTTTTGTGATTGTACTGTAGGTATTGCGGCAGGTTTGTATGTATTTCCTCTTCNACCCACAAGACAGTTTTTGTGATTGTACTGTAGGTATTGCGGCAGGTTTGTATGTATTTCCTCTTCGCTTGAATTCATTTGGGGTGTGGTGTTGAGCTTCATTTGGAGCATTGGTGCATACGCAATGTCTTCAGAAGGAAGTGACAGTTGAATACTTTGTTGTCGATTTGTCTTGGAGTGCACAGAGTCAACACACGAGGTAATGACGACAATACCAAAGCCTAAAGATTTCTAGTTTTCTGTTCTATGAATGAGAATTTACTTGGATCTGTTGTCATTTTTTTCATAATGTTTAATTTCATCTCAGAATTGGCAGAAATTATGAGTGCACTTTTTCTTGACTAGATCACCAGATTAAGCCCCATAGTGCTTGTATCGTGCAGAAAGTGTGAAAATATAAGAGACAGGGAGAAGTTGAGATCAACTGTGGCACTGATGCAACGTGCTGCAACTGTAATGGCAGAGTTCTGTTATGCTTATCAGATTGTTACCCCTAAAGTGCATTTGATGCGTTTAACCACTGTTGAGTCTGTTTACCGTTTTCGCAGTTAGTCAACCAAGGCAATCTTCATTGAAAGTGTAGCTTTTCAGCTCGATTTGCTCTTTCCTCAGGACTACAGGCGACTTCCTCTGAATGAAGCAGGGGACTTGCATTTAACTGCATAGTTGCAACTGTCAAAACAAGGCCAGGGTTGAGTTTCCTGCCTAATCTACCCACAGGTTTCAGTAAATTTCCAGTTTCAGTTGCGAACCTAATTAATACGCCCGAGTCAAATATGTCAACCTTTAAACGAGCTATAAAGAAACAGATTATGTACTTTGATATAATACAAAGATTGTCATTGTTCCATTTTAGTAGGTACAAAGTTCTGTTGACATGATTAAGGATCAGCTCAAGTTAATAAAACTGTTTGTTTACTGTTGGCAACTCTGGAAATGACAAAATTATAGACTTCTGCTCATTGTAGAAAACTCAGTCAGGTCAACTGGATTCAAGTTTTTAATTCTGAAACGTTTCTCCATCCATCCAAATGGCTTCGTCAGTCATTTGACAAAGCCATTTGGCCATTTTGCCACAGTTCCCCCATGGATGGATGGTGAAATGTTTCAGAATTAAAAACTTGAATCCAGTTGATCTGACTGAGTTTTCTACAACTTATCTACCACCTGGATGACTGAGAATCTTCATCAAAACTTCTGCTTATTATTGACAAGCGAGTTTGACCACATACTCAGGACCATACCACCCATTTTGCATGTTTGAGCCTAATATATTCAATTTTCATACATGTAAGGTTACNCCATACCACCCATTTTGCATGTTTGAGCCTAATATATTCAATTTTCATACATGTAAGGTTACTGACAGTCGTTTCCCAAAGGATAAAACCAAATATCAGCTTTCCTGATATTTTGCAAAATCTCTTAATCTTTCAAAATCAAATATTCAAGTGATACACCCACCTTAAAAATTGGTGTTTTGCCTGATAATAGTTATGCAGCCTTATGAAGTCACGGTCATTTAAATGTTTCAATAAATGCAGGTCTTCTTTTGGGACTGTATACCCTGGTGGAGACATACATTCACTCCGTACGTTTTGTTGCACTTAAATGCTAAAATTACAAAACTTCAAAAAACCTGAATATACATCTTGTTCACGATGATGAATTACCTATCCCAAGAACTTTTCAAGTACCAACAAGTTGATGTTAATAGCATACCAGAGTGAACTGAAACCAATGGCAGTCTGGAAGGTAGGAAAAAAATGTTTTAATTCATAATGCAAAATGGATGATATGGTCTTTTAATGAAATTTGGATTAAGTGTTTGATGGTAATATAGGTAACAGAAGGAAACACAAAGTCAAACATTTGTTTGAATTTGTTGCCCGTGATTGTTCATGATGTTATTTTGTGTTTCCTTGTGGATCCAGCAGATAAAATGGCGGTGAGGCAGAGGATCTTCAACTCGACTGCACCATTCTCCGGGTCACCCCAAGCTGAGCTGAAGGGAACATACTCAAGCTGCTCAGCTCCGGACCAGGGGGCCAAGGAGGAGGAGGAGGGGAAGGACAGCAAAATGGACTTAATGGCTTGTTTTAACCATTATATAAATAAACTGCTGACACAAGGAACTGCAGAGCAAGTGGGAGAAAGGCCATTGAAGAACTCTACCTTCATTGCTCAGGCTGAATGTAATTATGTCCCTTTGACTTTTTTGAAATTTAACATAGAATCGTATAATCATGCCTTGACAAAGAATTGCACATTTACACCTTTCTCCCCACAGGTGAAACCCAGGACTCACAAGAATTTAGTCCATCCTGTTCTGAACGCTCCTATGTTCCCTCCCCAAACTGCTTCATGAGAAAGTATGATATTCCCTAATCAACAACACATTTCTTTTCCATCTCGGATTGAAAATTGTGATTCTGAGCTACAACCGGACTCCATTTCTTCTCTCTTCAGTCTGTCCTCAGAGCACAACAACGTGGCGTACCCGACCGCGGCCTCCGTCCAGAAGCCCAGCAGCTCATCAACGCAGCTCGCTCCCAGGAAGAAAACCCGGAAGAGACAGAAGCGCAAGGAGAAGAAGAAAGTGGAGAAGAAGAAGGAGAAGCAGCGACGCAGACATCGACTGCCTTCTGGAGTCCCTGAACAGGAGAGTGGAGGTTCTCTGGTCCAGATCCAGGTGAAAACACCAGTTATTCTTAACATCCCATAACATCCTGTACTAAGTCATTTACAGTGTAAAAGAGGAATCATTCAGGAGTAAGTAGTCTCATACATTATTGAGAAATAGCTGGAAAATACTTTTCTTGTGAATCACTTTCAAGAATAAATTGAAACATTCTTTGACGGTCTGGACCACTACTTCTAGACATCCCCATGCAAACATTTGCCTTCCTGTGTTGCCAAAGTGAATCACTGAATCGAGACTTGACTGATCACCTTGCTTTTTGCTTGCTTCCTGTAGGAGGAGTTGTTAGAGTCTCTTGATGGGAGAAGCAACCACAGTACTTCTTCCTGTAGCAGCGTAGAAAGCTCAGAAGTGCAGGACAGAGGGCCTCCTCCGTACAGCCGACAGATCTACAGCAGAGATTCCAGCTGCTCTCCTCTGGGTTGGAGGGACCAGGTCTGTGGACCCCTTTCCAGTCTGCATTCCTACAGGTGGGACAGTGACACAGACTCCCTTAGCAGTGTGGGCGACTGTGATCTGGCCCTAGCTGGCCTCCGGGGCAGCGTCAGCCAGGGGGACCCATGCTACGCTGGTCCCTTTTTTAAAGACGTGGAGAAGGATGTAAGGGAAGAGGAAGAGGAGCTATCAGCAGCAGATTCTGTCAGCAACGAGGGAATAATCTTTTACAATGAAGTAGGTCCCATTTTGTTATAAAATTCGGAGACTTATGGTTCAGTTATTAGTGTATGTACTAACTTGTTTCTCTCATTTCCTGTCAGAACATTCAACCTGTGGATTCAGAATACAAGGAGGGAAGTGAGTATGTTCTCTCCAAATTCATCAAAGAAGGCTCCTATGGTGAAGTGCACAGTGCTCAAGATGTCAACACAGGCTTCAGATTTGCTGTTAAAAAGGTACCACAGACCAGCTTTCCCTCTTTTTTCCAGCATCTATTTTTAAAAATGATTTGCCTGATTACTGACTCTTTTGTTCCACTCTCCCTCGCAGATCCCCCTGAAGAGGTTCAGCAGCGAGGAGGTGGGTGCGTGGAGTGCCCTCAGATCTCCCCGTGTGGTGAAACTCTTTGGAGTGGTCAGAGAGGGGCCTAATGTCTTCCTATTGATGGAGCGCAAATCTGGTAAACAAGCCTCGTTTTTCTGCACACATTACAACTGTCAGCGCTCACTACTGTTTAGCTGGAGGGCGAGGGTGGAAATTGTTGGGTGAGATGTGGTGAGCTAAGTGCAAACACGTGTAGGTGCAACGTAAAGATAATAAAGTTGAAATGTAAATAAGTATGGTTGTAATTAAGTGTTTGGTGGGTGGTTGTGGGATGCCAAGAATTTACTGTTGAGCTTCCTGAAAATATTCTTATCCAAATTCAACTGAACTAGATGTGAGATTCTACTTGATAAAACTAATGACATGCCCACTCTTACCCACTTCCTCTTTCCCTGACATCCAAACCCTAACTTATTAGTATGAGCGACAATTAAATCAGTCATTGTGTATTGGTACAATTACCAAGAAACGGTCTTTGGCCCTGACATGATCTGTTATTCCAGGCTCCTTGGCCCAGCTGATAGCGGATCGGGGCCGGCTGCCGGAGGACCTGAGCCTGCATTACCACTGGCAAGTCTCAACAGCGCTGGAGTATTTGGTGAAAAAAAAAGTGGTACATCTAGATATAAAGGGTGAGTCTGGCGAAGGACTTTTTAAAATGCTTCTTCAATAATTGTATAGAAAATCTCACACAAAAGCTAACGTTCAACTTTTATCTGAATTATTTTCCTAAAAGAAAAAAAAAACAGCTAATAAAGCTGTTAAAAATTGATTAGATTCTTAAGAGTGGGCTTTAGCCACAGAGGGCTTACTGAAGTTTGACACATACGACGCTCAAATTTACTCAGACATACATGTTATCAGTTGGGACTGGACCTACTTGATTTTACCTCAAAAAAATGATTTCATACATTGCTTTTAGTCAGGTTTCTGCAGTTATGAAAATCCTGGAAATGTCAGGGAATTTGAAAATCTTCAAACGGATAGTAACATTCTCCTCCTATGCCCTCCTAGATGTTACCATAATTGTACAGTTCACTCCCTAAAAGTCTCAAGAGAAAGAGTGTTCAGTGTTAGGAGTGCTAAGACTAAAAAAGTAACACCACATATCAGATTATGAACACAAAATATCGGCAAACAACACTTTCGAGATGAGTTTTTGCAACAGATCAAAGCAGAACAACTCATAGTGCAACATAAAAGTGTCAGCTTGACTTTTACTTGTCACGTTAACTGGTAGTAAACAAAACAGAGATAGTAAGTCAGATTTCTAATTGGTTCTCATCGGAGGAGCACTGCTGTGAGTCTTTGTGCAGCTGTTGTGTGGAATAGAAGTGTCATAGATACTGGCTAGATTTGAGCTCCAGCACCTGTGTTGTGAAACCAGACTACCGCAGAAAAGGCGACAAGCTGGGAATTTCCCACAGTGTGACTCACTGCTGCCGCGCATGTGCACACCATGAGGAGTGCGAGAGAGAGCAGGACAGAGAGGGGGATGGGAGGAGGAGCAGGAAGCAGTGAGGCAAAGAAAAGGGGTGAAACTACAAGGAAAGATAGCAGAAGACAAACATGAAATGGAAAAATGTAAAAAAAAAAAAAAAANAAAAAAAAAAAAAAAAAAAGGAGAGAGAAAACAGAGAAAGCTAGAGGAAAACCAAAAGTCAAACAGATGCCGGAAGGCAGACGAAACAAAAAATATGGGCTGTTTAAGTACAGGCGCCACCTTGTGTCTGTAGTCAGAAAAACAAGGAAGAAATCTTCTTTGTATGCTGTTAGTTTCCAGATTTTTAATTCCGCATTAAACTGTTCGCAGCTGTCCCATAAATTTCCCAGTTAGTTTCCAGTTTATTTTGTCGGGGAAACTATCGTGTTGTTAATTGTGTCATTAATAATCTACACAAAATTTCCAAAACAATTTGTGGCTCTAAACAGTTTTATTACTATCATATCTGTTTTCCACAGCTGACAATGTGTTGCTGTCTGAGGACGGAAAAGACACATTTCTGTGTGACTTTGGACACGCAGAAAGACTCGATAATCACGGCCAGAGCCTCAGTGGGTCCAAAGGTAAATACTGCGTTGAGAAGTTTACATATAGCTTGATGCAGTTTGACCACCTCCATGTCTAAATGTATTGTTCTGAATGCAGATCTGAAGGGTACAGAGACTCACATGGCCCCAGAGATTGTGAAAGGGGAACCCCGTGGAGCCAAAGCAGATGTGTGGAGCAGCTGCTGTATGTTACTGCACATGCTCAACGGGTGTCAGCCTTGGACACGATACTACACCTGCAGACTTTACCTGAAGGTAGCCTTCACAGTGAGACATAGCGCATAGCTACCAGCTAATTCATTGCAGATGATCAGTTGATTCCTCACAGTATTCACGTGAGACTTTGACCTGGCCGGTGTGTAATCTGATGGTTACAGATCGCTAATGACCCGCCACCTCTGAGAGAGATTCCACCTGACTGCAGTTTCCTCACAGCTGAAGTTATAAAGGCAGGACTTCAGAAGGACCCCATCAAGAGAGCGTCAGCATCAGACCTGAAAGAAAAAACATCCAGAGCTTTAAAAGAAGGTAGCTAATGCTGCAGTGCAATTTTTTTTTCACATCACTGTTCACTCATATGTAAAGGATTAAGCTATTTGCTTTATATGATTGCAGCTGGAGGACTCACCAGCCCAGTGAAGGGACCCTATACAGAGCCCCTGTATATTGTTAATAAGCATCCCAGCTCCCTGCAACACATCTATAGCAGACTTAACTCTGATGAAGAACATGACGAGAAAGTGCTGCCCTCGGAGAAGATTGAGGAAGTGGATGATGACGAAGAGAAGAAGAAAAAGAAGGCAGATTCTGAAAAGGAGTCTGAACAAAGCTCACCTCTCTGTCTCCAAGCACTTATCTCTGAAACAAGCCACAAGATGCTTAATGTCACGACCACTGTGTCTGAACTTGAGCTACGCAAACTGGAGCGGGGTTAGGATTTTCTCAGCATTGTGCATATTTTCTTGTATCAAATGTACTGTACGCCTGAACTGATGCCATCGTCTTCCTGTTTGTGTGCAGAGTTCTACCTGAGCAGTCTGTCCCAGCTGCATTCTGCTGAGATGCAGGAGCAGCTCTTGTCTTGTCTCAGCAGTGATTGTTATTCTAGTCGGGAGCCATGGGACAAGAGGGTAACCCACAATATTTCTCTGTTTTATTCCATGGTTGAGATGGGGGGGTGAAAAGAAGTAAATGAGGCTATGAATTAGCTACGAGCTGTTGAGATGTTAGATTGCTAATTCAAATCCTTGTTTAACAATTTGCTATGCACTCTTATCTGCCTCAAACTAATTTAGAGCCAACCTTTTTTTCTGTAAGTGCACCTCTCCCCCACATCACTTACACCCACTCTGGTTATTAATTTTGCAGTACTGTGGATACAATAACATGGTATCAGTGTACACAAAGAGGTCTTTCTTTTTGGGTGTTTGGCTCAATTTGGCTGAAAAGGCATCAGACTTACTGTTCCTCTGGTTTTCTTGATATTCCAGGACTCTGGCCGCTGGTCTTTGAGCCCAGGAGATGAATTCAGCTCAGGTGTGTTTTCCTACAACAGTCAACCGGATGGTCAAGTTTTCAGTATGGACTTGCTGGGTCACACACATATCCCACCACCCTGCTGTTTTGAGGGTGAGCTGAAAAAACATCTATTTTCTTTTAATATTTTGAATACTGTGCCCAACTCCCACCAATGCCACATTCAGTCATTTGGTTTGATGTTATGCCTTTCTCCTGTGTGATTTACACAGGAGTGGATGTTTGCATCAGAGACTTTAACAGGCAAAACATCCAGATCAGAGAGACACGTCGGGTGAAAGTGGGCCACATCGCCACTGGAATCAGCGATCAGGTGGGAGGTTGTCACTTCACACAGCAATTTCTCGAGACAGTTTTTCATGTTTGTGGGTCTCAGTAAAGAACCAGGTGGCACTGGTGTAAAGCTTATGTGTGCCTCTGCCCTGTAGATCTCTGAGAGAGTTTTCACTTTGGAGACCCAGGAGGGCCAGCAAATTGCTCACGATGAAGAGGTACAGGAGTCTGGATTGGCGCTCTGCTGTGTTTCTGCTCCAGACTTCAGCCCTGCCTGGAAATGGAGGATCAGAGATGGAGTGCTGGAGACCAGATAGAGCCTAAAGTTCATTTTCTATCAGCCTCAGTGTCATCTTGACTTATGTACATATTGCTGTTTTGCTGATTGGTTTTAAATGTTTGCATGTTGCCTTGTGCCTTTTTTGCATATTTTTGAGGGTGATTTTGCATGTTTAAGCGAAATAAATACTACCCGCATACAGGTTCCACATCCAAAACATAAAACTGTATTTTAGTTTTCTTGTTATTTTACCAAATTCCCTAATCTTTCAAGATGAAATGTTCAGGTGATACACCCATCCTAAAATTCAACATTTTGCCTACTAACACGTATGTATGAATGTATAAGGGATGATTGTTTTTAATTTCTTGATAAAAGCTGTCGTCTCCTGTGACCGTATTACTTGGTGGAGACATAGATTGTCTTCCGTGCAGCTCTGTGTTGGACTGTTTTAAATAATGTTACTTACACAAAAAAACTTAATAGATACTGTGTTTGCTGTGGTTGATTACTTACCTCAAACATGTCTCAAGTTCTCTACAACTTGATTTTAATAGCATGGTGGAATGAACTGAAACCAATGGCAATCTGAAAAATAGGAAAAACAATTCTAAAATGTATCGCTCCAGTAGTATGTTTTGGGAAATGGTTGTCAGTAACATAACGTGAATGCAGCTTGTAGATATTGGGCTTAAACATGCACTATTGCGGGTATGGTCCTTTAAATGCCACGACTGAGCATTATTTCAGTCTGTGAATGCTGTGTGAAATGTCCTTCAATCAGTATTGTCGTCGTTTGTGAAGAAAAAAGTCATCACTTTCTTGCGGTTTGCCAGTTTTCCCAGACGATGTTTGTTGACTGGTCTGTCTGTTCCTCCAACAGTTAACTGCAGAACAAGGTCATGCCTGGATATAAATTGTATGGATATTCATAACTCTGACTGAATGATTCCAAATGATTTTGGTGATCTCCCTGAACTTTTGTGTACTCCTTCAAATCACTTTTTTTTTTTACACAAATACCAAAAACCTGTTTGTTCTATCCATGTGGTCTTATGATGTGTATGTGACAAATAAAGAACCTTGACTATATTGCTTGTACCTTTGATGATGCACATCTGCTAGGAAGACAGTATTAAGCCCTTGTCTAGCGGTTAAAAAGGACTTAACATAAAAGTTCATTCTCTCAAAATCAATCACTCACCAAGCTACGAATTGCAGCTGTGTAGACTGTGTAGCTGTGTATACAGTGTTTCTAAATTTACAAGATAACAAAAAGCAAACAAAATCAAAAGAGCCATTTTCCTATATAGTATATTGCATTTACAATATTTACAAACTGGTATCAAGTAGTTACATAAAGAAATCACAAATTTGAGGACCAGGTGGAGAATGCTGCTAGCTGTCAATGCAGGAACTGATGGTCCAGTATTTTAAAGACAGCGATGTTGGTGGGACCCAATCACCTGCAAACACCTTCAGCTGCACCCACTGCTGGCCAGTCCACCTGGACAGATTGATGCAGGCGGGACACACACACACATACACACCCAAACAGTACAACTGGTGTCATAAAAGATTTATTTTCCATATTACAACAAACAGTGTCACTGCAAAAAGATTTTCAGGGAGACTTGAGACAAATTTCAGTTTTACAAACGTGATAGAAAAGGTGAAAATTTGAGAATATCAATCATATTTCATAGTAAAAAAAAAAAAAAAAACCCACCAAGGCACTGACAAATGAGAACAATGTATAAAAGCCTTTTGCTGTGTATACAAGTAGTTTGAGTAACTCATTAAAAATACAGTACTTCAAATATAAGCATAAAGTGAGGTAAGTGATCCATGTTGCTTTCTGTGTCTGCAGTGCAGCATTTTTCAAAGACTTCAGCTATGTCATGTCAGTTCCAAAGATGTCAGCCGTGTCATGTCAGTTCATGACATGACTACAATTACAACTAAGTAAAAGTGAGAACTTAAGCAAGTTCTAGCCACAATAAGTTGCTGGCGATGCTCAGCAGATTAAATGTTATGAGATATTCATTTAAATTCAATTTATTGTTTACATACTGATGTCTTACCAAGATTATGCCCTTTTAATCATACTGATTTACTTTGCTGCTGTGGACTTTCAGGCTTTATGAAGGGAGTCAAACTGTTATCCACCAACAGAAAGTTGAACTATGCATTTTCAGGAAGAGCAAAAATATTCTTCAATGCATTATTTCATTATTTCTCTTCCATATCATAGTCTGTTTATCTAATAGTCTTACTTGTTGATATCTGACCAATGAAACATTTTGATTGCCAGCAGATCATTAGTTACAAGAGTGAACACTCACAAATACATATGAAAATGGATACTCTAGCATAAAGACACCGTAATGAGATGGATGGAGAGATTGGGAATTAGGAACATGAGCCAAAATAAAACCTTAATGAAATAAATGCACAAATAAATGCTAAAGTTCCTCACAACTTATATAACCACAGAAACAAAATCATTCCATATATCTTTCAGCAAATGGGGGCAGAACAAAAAAATGCAGTGACTTATTTATTTGTACCAAGTAAAAAATAAATTAGTTAAAATGTGTTCCCAGTCAAGTCCGACCACCTCTCCACCGCATCTGTTGTGCATGTTATCATGCATTGCTCATCTCAACAGTGGCACAGGGATGATTGGTACGACCGTTCAATCCAACTTCCAATGTTACACATGAATGGGAGGCACAAGCGAAGACTGATTCTTCGTGTCCAAATAAATGTTCTTTCAGCCCAAACTGTTCACTCTGCCATAATTTCTCTCTTTTGTCCTTTGGATGTTCCTTCAACTTGCCTTGTTCCTGTCTGTTACCCTTCCTTGCAGTTCTTCCCATCTTCCATCTGTCTGCTCATCAACCGCTCACAGCTTGCGAATGACTAGAACAGTGGTGAGAACACCAGCTAAGAAAACCCCAACCGTCTGCCATGTGGGAGTGCCAAAGTGAGAACGAATGCCCTCCTAAAAATCAGGAGAGACATAAAAATTAACATCTGAGCAATCACAAGTAGAACCAAAACTAATCATATAAATTTTGGCTTCTTACCCAGCCACCTTGCTCCCTGATCCAGTTGATCACATTTTCACGGAGGTAGTCCACTGTCCAAGAGATGATTGTTCTAATGATATCAGGAACTTGGGTCACGAGAGCCTTAGAAGAGTGAGTGGAAGATGTGTCAGACTTTATGTCTTTGTTATGTTTATGTTTGGGGCTTTGGTATGCTTTGACATTACTTTTCCTATATACGGTATAAGAAATTTATATACTTGCAATACACATGCTATTTGCTACTATAGCCGATATAAGTGAGAGCTGCTATGATGGCAGGAGGAAAACAAACAATTAATTTTGAAAAAAAGTAAAATCCATTAGAATGACAATGATCCATTACACATACATAGCCAAAACTGGTCGGAGAAATCTGGCTAGAAATTTTCTGGCAAATATAAATTAACCTTATTTTGAAATAAAAATCCATATGACATCCTGGTTACCCAAAATTTTATTTACTGTACATGATGCAAAATGTCAGGCTTTGGGCTACATGATTCCAGTGAATTGCAGTGATCCATTTATTTTTATTTTTAACCTTTATTTATCCAGGGGTAGTTCACTGAGCATTGAATGCTCTTTTGCAGGAATGCCCTGTTCACACACACACATTCACACCGGGAAGCTATCCAGTACAACCACAGACTTCTCTGCTAGAGCTAGAGCATTTACGGCTTAGGTACCTTGCTCAAGGGCATTTACGGCTTAGGTACCTTGCTCAAGGGCACTTCAGGGGTGACAATGAGGGAGGGGCAGGCGTTGCTCATTGACCTCCCCAACCCTCATTTCTCCTGCCGGTTCAGGGATTGTACTGACAACCCTTTGGTGAGTAAAGCTCACTTCTCTAACCTTTAGGCCACCACTGCCCCATTTACTTTAGCAATCTGTGAAAATCTATACTTAAGTTACTTTTGAATCTATCTGTGTAATCCATTGTAAAACTCTTTACCATTTTAGCAGAGCTCTCTGCAAATGTAAATATTTGTGTATTTACCAGTGAAGGAATAGTTACCATGGTGGTTTCCAGAATGATATTAAGGACTCTACAATACAACACTTTTTTAATTTGTATGAAGTGCAATAGGGCTGTTTCACTCACTTTGATGACCAGTCGACAGGCAAAGTAGAACAGTGCAACCACCCTGCCCCAGTTGAATTTTCCATCTGAAAAGATCTCAAAGGCAACTTTGAGGAACATGTCTTTTGTGGGTTTGAGTGATGAAGAATTTATCATCCTAAAAAAAAAAAAATATATATATATATATATATACATACATACGTACATATACACACATAGCAAAAACAGGCAACATATGCTTTAGCAATCAGTGACAGATGTAATTTTACAATTATCTATAATGACTCCCTCTAATTCATAATTCATCCGGCAATGTAAACTGTTAGAAGTGATACCTAGATAACCTACCTTTGGAGTTCTACATTGCCATCAAGCTCATCTCCAATCTGCTGCAGGTACTGGGCAAGTTTCTTGTGGTTTGGGTCACACAGCTCTCCACCACCTAGCTGTGCCCGTGTAACTACAGTGTTAGAGTCCCCATGCCGCCGAACCCTCTCATAGATGAAACTGCACAGAGAAGCAAAGTTTGTAACAACTAAGATCTGACAATTTGCCATCTACAATAGTGTGTATGTGTGTGTGTTTGTACTCACTCTTTTAACAACACAGTTCCCACTTCCAGTATCTGATCTTTAGTATTTCCTGAAAGGCAAAGGTCACATCAGTGTTGAATCTAGATAAATTCAATACAGATTCACATGATTTGAGGCCACACTAAATAAACAAAAAACAAACAAACCATAACTCTTGTTTTACACACACACACACACACACACACAGTGTTTCAGTGTTTCCTTATAAACAAGAGCTGTATAAGAAGTCTGCGTTAGTATTCCTAGGTAATTAGCCAAAGTTAATTAGTTGAAATTTGACTACGTTGGGGATGGATAACATTAAATATGCAACAAGCCCTGGAAATCCAGTGATTTTAACATTTTCAAAGTGAAGCGATGTAACTTCCTGGTATCAATGTGGTTTTTTTCCAACGTGTTTTCTGAGTCACGGCTAGCTAACCTAAGCTACACATGAAAAAGCAGAGAAAGTGCTAAGGCTAGCTAGCGTCGCGCTAACGTTTACCATTTTGCTAACTCAGCTTAGATAATGTCAGTGTAAGCAAACTACAGCAAAACAATTCTTAATAGTTAAAGTATCAGATTGTACGTGTCTGCGCTGCTGTTAACAACACTGTCACAGTCAGTTTAATTTTATAATTTTGCTGTCGTCAGCTCCTACCTTGGTCACCTCCTCCCGGGTATGATGCCATCTTGCTTTTTGTTTGTATAGCCACTGCTTCCGTGCGGTCATGTGACAGAATTACTTTTTGTTTTTTTTCTTATCTTTATTAACAATATCAACAAACAGACATTTACGCGCCATTGAACATTGTACAGAAAATAATCTAAGCAGCATATTGAATAACAGATCATACAACCTAACTAGAGTTAACATAAGCAAAATATAAATACAACAAAAAGGCGTTAAATATAACAAAAGGGCGTTATTCACAATCACATACACATACAACTATTTGTCTGAAAAGCCTCGCCCTTTTCCTGACGCCATTTCCCGTACCTCGTTGTCTTCCGGCCGTCGCGCGCATTGTACAGGCCTCTTTACGACTCGGCTGGCNCCGTACCTCGTTGTCTTCCGGCCGTCGCGCGCATTGTACAGGCCTCTTTACGACTCGGCTGGCAAAGATGGCGGATGTACAAGTATGTTGAGAAAAACGGCGTGGTGAATTTAAATTGATATATTTACGCTTTATTTAACATAATTATGAAGCTATTTGAAGTTTATGCCTTTACATGCATTTGATACATGGTATTGAGCCGTTTCACGCCATTTAAACGTACATATTCCCAGTATGTCGTTACCGTGCTGTCTACCCGCGTGTAATGTAGAAATGGCTGGAATGCTAACCAAAGTAGCTTATCCTTATCTAGTGGAAAACCCTTAAAAGTAACACCGTATTTTGTCGTGTTGCATTACTGCCAGTGGCCCAATCACCATCTAAACAATTACTCTTGAGCCGAGATTATTTTTTGAAACATTATAGCGATAAAGTTCAAGTTTTAATCGTAATTGGAAGTCATCGATTTTGATGAGCTAGCCAGGGCCGACCATAGCATCGGGATGGACTTGAGTAGTGCAGGGAAGTACGGACGATAGGTTATTCTTTTTACAGGACTTAAACTTGCCATTCTATCTGTTGTCCAACAGACCGAGAGGGCTTATCAAAAGCAGCCCACCATCTTCCAGAACAAGAAGCGTGTTCTGGCTGTTGAAGGGGGCAAGGAGACCAAGGAAAAGCTCCCCCGCTACTACAAGAGTGTTGGCTTGGGCTTTAAAACCCCAAGAGAGGTAAGTTCAGCCGTTTAAGAACTTGATTCTCTGAAGCACTTAAATTCTGGATGTGTAATCAATTTCTGCTCTTTATAAACTGCAAATGATGTCTTATCTCACGATGGTCTTCCAAGCCTGCTGGGTTTTGACGATAGTGGATAGGGTTAGATGGAGGCAGATGATTCGCTGTGGTGACCCCTGAAGGGAAAGCCGAAAGGAAAAGAAGAAGAAGAAGCCTTTTGGCAAAACTGATGCAGTTATAAATAATACCTGACCTGAGTACTACTGAGATTTTGTTGGCTAACATTTGTTTAGCACAGATGTATTGGCACATAAATAGCAGTACATAAATTTACTGTAGATGGTTTATATTTAACCTACATATTTCTTTTCAAATGTAATAGATTTTATTATTTTAGTTACAATTTCTATTATGTTTCTTGGTAATTGATTTTGTGGGGTTGCTACGTAAAAAAAAAAAAAAAAANAAAAAAAAAAAAAAAAAAAATCTGTTAATATTATTGGATTTTTCTTCCTTGCAAATATCTGTTGGTTTAAGTCTCAATAATGCATAGCTTAGGCTCTCGACCTAATCTTACTGTATGGAACAGTAAAAGAAACATAAATATTGTCATTGTATTTTTGTTTTGTTTTGTTTTCCTGTAGGCAATTGAGGGCACTTACATTGACAGAAAATGCCCCTTCACTGGAAATGTCTCCATCCGTGGTCGTATCCTCTCTGGTCAGTATAAAACTTGACAGCACACTTAACACTAATCTGTAAAGAGACTGGTGCTGATGTGATCACTGAGTTTTTTTTTTTTTTTGTTTTTGTTTTCTTATAAATTCCCTCCTACACCTGTAAAATTGCAGAAGCTAATGTAAACTAACACAAATTCTAAAAATGAGAATAATCTTGTTGCTGGCCTACAAATGATGTTTTTTCTCACGATGGTCTTCCAAACCTTCGAGGTTGTGACGACACCGCCTAATGGCAACACTGATGTAGCCAAGTAACGTTTTAAGTGAAGTTTTCTAAATTGACCAGTGTTTAGATAACTGGATTGAGTGTATGCTGAACTGTCATGAAACTTTGAGTGCAACTTTAACATTGCCTTGAATTTCTAATGCTCTTGTGTCTCATCCAAAGGTGTGGTGACTAAAATGAAGATGCAGAGGACCATCGTTATCAGACGTGATTATCTGCATTACATTCGCAAGTACAACCGCTTTGAGAAGAGACACAAGAACTTGTCTGTCCATCTGTCACCTTGCTTCAGGTAATAACCCCTTGTGCTGATTATTCCAAGGTTAGAAGTTGAAGATTAGTCTAAGAATTTATGAAATAGTTCAATGTAACATAGTATTTTCATTCTATCTCAATGAAAAATGTCTTCAGCAAATCAGCATCTGTCATCTGCATAGCAATTAATGAAATTCTGTGGTGGATCTTTGTAGAATAATACATTATGTTTTGCTGCAAATGATGTTTTCTCTCACGATGGTCTTCCAAGCTCCGGAAGCTTTGACGACACTGCCTTGTGGCAATGCTGATGCAGCTTGGCTTTGCAATTGTTGTTCAGGAGGCACTAAATCTGGTGTTTGACAGAAGCACTCCTGCTACTCCTAAGGATTTGTTCCTGTCTGATTATGGGTGGTTTTTTTTTTTTTTTTTTTTTGCAGAGACGTCACAGTTGGAGATATTGTGACCGTTGGGGAGTGCCGACCACTCAGCAAGACTGTGAGGTTCAATGTCCTTAAAGTCACAAAGGCTGCTGGAGCCAAGAAGCAGTTCCAGAAGTTTTAGGTATATGAGGTGACTGAACATGAAGACTGTCAAATAAAAAAAACATTGTTTAAATTGCTTTTTTCTGCAGTTTTTCTTTAGTCTAAATGATTGATTTCTCTTAGGTTTTCAGAACTAAATTGCACATGCACAGAAAGACTTTCTTCCCTCGGGTTTGGTTAATGCCGCCATTTAACCTTTTGTTAGTACTTATGTGCAGAACTATTAAAAATGGACTGTCGCAGAATCCTGACAGAAGTAAATCTGTTGCATTTTAAAGTGAAGCCAGTGGTAATTAAGAACTTACTTGCAGGCACCTGCTGAAAGGAACATTAACTTTAAAGGTCAGATCATTAAAAAATAAATGAATTTGTGAGCTCCTTGATCGATCTTTTGGGAAAGCAGATGCAAAATTAACCTAATGCAGCTCCATCTGGAATTTTCAAAAACGCACCAGTGGCGCCACACTAATTGCTGCTGTTAGCTAATAGCTTAGCCAAAAGCTCACCAAAGCTAGCACAACAATGGTTGAGGGAGCATCTGGGTCATTCCAGAATTGGAGGACATTCTAAACATCAACAGTCATTAAAAAATTACTTTTTTTCATATTTACTGTTATATATTTAAAGAAAGTAATTAGTAAACCTTAAGAAAATCACATTTGTCTATCTCAGCTATCAAATATATTAACTGAAATGTTTTAGTTTTCATGTGCTGGGCTGTTACTGATATTGGGGGACTTGAAAAAGGATAATTTAATGCTTGTTTTAATTAGATTTATAACCAGTGAGTAATGAAGACATATTTCTAAAACCCACTTAATTTTTGATCAGAGATTGTTTTTATGAATTAAGGCAACTTGCTATGCAAAATGTCCATCATAATACGAGACATACTTTTTCATTTTCAGTATTTAATTGCAGTTGTTTGCTATTACACATTGTGTATGTTATGAAACCTTTTAAATCTTAATACCCTGAACATACATGAGCTAAAACATTATTGTAGATTATTTTACTGAAAACTTGCATAGTAACAGGGTTGAAAGCAGTGGAACAGTGTTGCACACAGTAACAGGATTGCATGGATACATTACTTTTGCTTGTTGTCCTTATACTTGAGCAAAGCACAAATGAATACTCAGGACAAAAGGAGTTCATTATACAAATTTATATTACAAAGTTTTAATTTAAAAACTTTTAATATATATTATATGTTTACACATCCAGATGTCTTTATATAGATTAAACCCTCAAATCCAAAACATGTTATTATTAATCATTTCTCAATAACAGGCTAATTTTATTGAAAGTGTTTTACTGATAGTGAAATGTCACTGACAAGACTAACCAACAATTTACTAAATTTAAATTTTTGAGATTAATGATTTTTATGCCTGTAATATTAGTAACAGTTGAGTCGTGAAGATGGACAAAGGCAACGGATGCTGAAATTACTTGCAGCTATTAAAAAAAAATTGTTACTTAAAAAAATGTAAATCTCAATTCAATTCAATTCAATGAGCTTTATTGGCATGAAAGTTTAAACAAACAATATTGCCAAAGCAGCAGAATATACAATAAACAACAATAATATGAATAATCAGGTTGAGATTACAGCATGTATTTGATGTGATATTAATTATATACAGTATGTGTATGTGTGCTCTCTCTCTCATGGCTTTATTGGCATGAAAGTTTCTGAAAGGAACAATTTTGCCAATTTCTCTCTCTCTCTCTCTCTCTCTCTCTCATTTGGGACTGTGGTGTGTTACCACTACCAGCTTCTAGTTGGTTTGCTAGCACTTGCTTTTCTGTCTGGATCAGAAAGTTTCACAGGATCTTTTAAGCCTGTCACTAAACCACAACCCTTTGTGTCGTCTCCTGTTTGGACCCAGGAAGCTCCAACATGTACTCAGTGCAGATATTTTTGTACACTGGCTTGAAAACTTGGTTGTAAAATGCTCAGCGTTTACTTTCCTTGCATCTTGCAACAGCCTGCAGCATGCATTGTCTGATAAAATCCTGCATTGAGTGCTTCTTAAGGATCACCAATTTTGGGTTAGCCAAAATCCTCTAAGCTTGGACAGTATCTTTGTGCCAGTGAATCGCTCAGGTTCATGCATAATAATTCTCATGTTGCTGCAATGAAACCCAAACAAATCATTTATTTTGAATGAAGACAAATCAACAATGTGACTCATGGGATCAAGCTCACCCAGGGTTCAAAATGCTGAATGCGCCAACAGAGGGCGACAGATATAACAGAATAACTCA
This sequence comes from Lucifuga dentata, assembly GCA_014773175.1. NCBI lineage: Eukaryota > Metazoa > Chordata > Actinopteri > Ophidiiformes > Bythitidae > Lucifuga > Lucifuga dentata. The sequence goes on along the minus strand of VXCM01001172.1, from coordinate 57,918 downwards.
ACTTGAGGTTGAAACCCATGAGTGAATGAATTCCTCTATGAATTCAGATGATTTTGGCTAACCCCGATTAGTCATCCTTAAGAAGCACTCAGTGCAGAATTTTAAGCAGGTGAGGTTGAATGACTCAAGGTTAAAGCTCTGTTTTTAAGTAAGTTTGAGTACGAAATGGGATTGTTGTCAGGGGAACAAGTTGGTTGCGATTTTTTGTAGCACTGTTATGACTGGCCCATATTTTAAGATATAAATAATGAGAAAACTACATTAATAATGATCAGTCCGATGAATGTTGTGTTTAAATTTATAGTGACATAATTGTTGGTAGGTGTCATTCCCATGCCACCGTAATTAATCCTAGTAAGATATGACCTCCTTCCTTTATACAACCCAGGCTTGGCTATGATCAATAATGTCTGAGATCCAAGCACATGAAAATATGTATACTCAACAGGCATGAATCACATTATGTACACGCCTCTATGCATCAGACGGGTCATTTGCATGTGCCCCTATTTCAATGGAAGTCAGTGAGCCCTCCACCCGACTTCTGTTTGCTAGTTGTCACGGCCTAAGCATCACGTTAACAATGATGCTGTAGATGCTGATTTCCCAGTGTTTCAGGGAAAATGGACCATGTGGTGGTGATGTGAATGAGGACAGTGAGCTCATTCATGTAAAACCATTTCACCATTAACAGACCAACCAACACTCATGAGAAGTTTTTGCTTTGAAATAACCACATCTCAGCTTTTATAAGACATCTCAAACAAGTAGTTAAATGGCAGTTTTCACCTGTGTCTCTGTTATATTAATTAAAATCCCAGGTCTGCACCCATGCAGAATTTAGTAAAGCAGGAGTGTCTCAGTCATAAACCACAAATTGTCCTCTTTTGTTCTTAGGCTTTCACAGCTACTGGTCTCCATGGGGCAGATGCAGTAGAAGGGTAGGAGGGTCTGTGGATCACAGGCCCTCTCATGTGCAAACACCAGGGAGCACGATAACCCAGCAGGACACCTAGCCCACATGAGTACATGCTCCGAGTGTTTGTGTGAGGAGAGAGATCTGATCCCTCAAAATGTCCTTGGACAGCATAATAAACTATAGCTGACACATTAAACTTATGTAATTTTGAAAATGCTGCTGATTTAGTTGTTAGTTGCATGGTAATCTTGATATTCCTTTTCCATTTTATTAAATTGAAATAAATTTATTGTTTGTTTTTATGAAGATAGGATGAGGGAACATATTTCTTGCTTTGTTTCCAAGTTTATTGTTGAAATTGAAATCAAACTTATGTGTGAATACCAACTGGGGAAAGTCCATTCACATGGCACATTTCTGCCACATCTTGAAAGAAAATTCATGTAGTTCTAATGGAAATAACAAGCAAGTCTCTTCTCATCTCATGGTTCTACTAAACAACTCTCTTGTTTTCATTTGGAGGTATTGCCAAAAGGTGAAGGTGAATGGTGGACATTAAGATTTAGTGCACCATCCTTCACCTTGCAATCATATTCTAGCCAGTAGGGTCAGAACAGTATCGGAAGCAAATCAGTTTTCTAAAGGGAGCATGAATCAGGAGCATATAGCTATATTTTTCAGTAAACACGTCATGTAATAAAGCTTTAATAGACAGTTAAGTGTAAGGGTAATAATTTTCATGAGTGTAAAAGACTGTTCCCACCATCTCTGACATGCACTACATTGTCTGCAAATAAAAGCAGGAATTTTATCTTAATGTTTGAGTTTAACACATGACTATATTGTACTGTTCAAAATCACAATATCATTAAATAGTGCAACTCTGGATGGAGGTCTCTGTCTGTTGTGTCAGGCTTATGTTCCTCTCCATAAATTGCCTGTCACATCACATACCACCGCTTTGCCAACATGTTGACCCAGTGTCAAGGAGCGTGTTTGCAGGCATGCTTTCTTGTGTACCTAATGGCAGGGATATTAGCTCAGAGGGTCAGCCAAATGAGGGTAATGGCTACTATCAAAACAGAGGCCTTCTGGTGGCCCAGCAGGAGTTTGGGCAAGAGGGGTCATAGTCCTATTCTGGACCTTCATTATGGATTGTTTAGTCACGAGCATCTAAACTTTTTTCCAGCAGACAGCAGTAGTAGACTAGAACTGATGAGCTGAACAGATGAGGGTCAGGTTATAGTAGAGACTGGGATGCTCTAATAGATAAACCCCTGATATCTCTGGTGTGGTCTGTCAACGCTAAGCAACAGGCCCATAAAGTTCTGCTGACTACAGAATTAGTCTTGATGTTAGTTATTAAAATGCATGTGTGTTGAATGATGATTTACATTATCTGTCTAGAGACAGATAATGTAAATTTACTTGCAGTTTCAAAGGCGTGTTGATGTAATTGCAGTTGCCGATCAACATGAATAAAGGCCATATGTTACATCTATCGCATGACTTTAAAATGTGGTTCTACCTCTTGAAGGTAAACTTGACTGATTTTATTCTTGCTAGTGATTTGCAATATACGTAACTATTAAACCCATCAGCTTCCAACAGAGCACTGCTGGACACAACAGGAAAACTGGGGGCTCTGCTGAAGGTCAGTGCAGGGTCGCTCTGCACATCTGGACAAGTCATCAGCCCTCCAAAATGCACAAAGACAGTGAATGTTTTTGGAACAAATTTGTGTCTGGTGTCTGACAATATCGTACTGAAAAAATGTTGCCGTAATATTCAACAGAAACAAATGGTCATTTGTAGAGCAGGCAAAATGCAAAACACAAATTGAATGTTAATGGGGATGGCCTACTGTACAGGTTTGTAGTTGGTTAAACTGTCAGTGAAAGTAGATATGGTGGAAAATGAGCATGTAAGATCTATGACTTAAAGGTCGGGGGTGCTGGTCATGGGTATCAGTGTCTGATAACTACAACAGAACCATGAGATTCTTAACTGATTTTAAGTGATTTAACACATGTGGCTGTTTGTCCTTTGCACACTTATTCTATCCCATCAAGACCAGAGACACTTCTGGCTCTGGACGAACCTCTTTCAGTGCTTTGTGATGATGTTAATTATCAATGATTTTCAATGCATAGTTATATTGTCTCTCCAGCCTGTCCTGCTGGTTGTTTCCTGTAGAGCTCAATATCAAAAGAGTATCAGTTACAAAACTTTGATTGATTATTGCTCACCTGGCCTGTCTGGTAAGCTGAGAGCTGTTACAGCCACATCCTCATAGATTTGCTCAACAACTCCTAATTCAATATTCTCATGTTCAGCTATGTCCATGCTTATCTGTCAGACAGACTGGATGTCTGACATTTGTAAGCGTCTTGGACAGCTCCAATTTAGATCAAAGTCGTGCCATTACTGGGAGGTCACAACACTGGGTGTGGTGTGCAGCAGACCTCTTCAGTCATGTGTGAACAATCCAGCATGGCTGTCATCAGAGCATCCCTGGGGTGTGTTCTCAGTGACTGATGGCCTCATACTGGAGCCCCGAAACCTACAAGCCTGAAAACTCAGGAACCGGACAGCATATCCAAACATGAATGCAGTATTTTCAGTATTCTTTATGGATGATGCCAGGTGCCCTGTATGTGCAGATGGAATACGTTTGAGACTCGCAGTACAATTTGACATTCTGTGTTACATCAACAAAAAGTTTGCAGTTTACAGTACAAGAGATTGAGATTATTCAACATAAATGTGAAAACAAACACAATTCAATGTGAGAAAGATTACTATACAGATGCCAGAAGTTGCAATCCTTTATTATTTACAAAAGCTTTTTTTTTTTTTTTTTTTTTTTAGCATTCTTTGACTTAGTGTTTGAGACTGTAACAAAAGATCTTCAAAGTGAAACACTTGTATTTATAAAAGGTAACAGGAGAAACTTAAAGCAACGCCCTTCAGCAACAGTTTGTGGTGCTGTTGACTGTTTCCTCTGCAGAAGGAGGAATTTTCCCTGGCAGATGGCAGGGCTGGGCTCTTGAGGCCCGAGGCAATGCTACACCCTGGGACCCGGATACCTAATCATGCCCTGTTGAGCCTCTCACCTGCTGCTCCATTGCTCACAATGTTATCTCATCTCCCTGACCTATTGTGGCTCCCATCGGTGATAATGACAGTTGATAGACCCACGCAGCGCCAAAGTAGCAGCTCTCTCCCTGGAGAGAGGCGAGGCCATGGGAAACCTCGAAGTAATCGATCTCTCTATCTTGCCTCCACTGGTGTATCTCATTCCATATCACTACCCACAGACAGATCCTATGTTGATTATGTTTCAAGTTAGGAAGTTCGGCACAGATTGCTTTGTTTTACAGGAAGTAATTATTTCTATGATAACTTGCCACACTGCTGATAATGAAAGTGCACCTCTGTTTCTCAATACATCACAGTGAATGTAAAGAGGAAGCAACTTACACAGCAGAATAAACAGAAGGACTGATTATTCCAACTTCTGTACCAGTAAATTTGCTAAACATGTTATCAGACAACTAGAGTTTTCAATAATGTGAAAGTACAAGACAATACCAGGATAAAAAGGTACTCAGACAACAGTCTAATGCAATATAAAGGGGGGGCCAACAAAAATCCAATCAAACATGACACTTTCTTGACTGTCTGCCCTTAAGTATGCAAATTTTCAAATTACAAAGTTGTTTATAAGTTTATAATTCTTGTGGGAGAATATATTCACTGTCTTATGTATGTATACAAAATCTAGTTCTCATCCTACTTCAATTCACAATGTCACAATGACCCAGTTCTCATTGAGCTCTGCAGGACTCAATATTTACACATTCAATTGTTTCATCCTGAATGCATATCTCTTTATCAGACATTATATTAAATCAGAATAACAAAAGGAAAGTGACCTACTTTATCAAACATAAAAACATTATTTGGAATTAAGCCAATATGCCATATTAAGAGAACAATGATTTACACTTTGTAAATGGTTGTAGTTCTTGCATATTGTGCTCCAAGCAACATTTTTTTTCAGGAAATCAATTGCACTGTGCTGTGTTTTGTTACTTGCTTGCTAACTTGGTACAGGCCAAGGTAAGGCGGCCAGGGCCAGCTACGTTTCCTCCTGTATAACTAGTTGGAATGGAAAAAAAATGGAAAATTTTATAAATGTACATACCCTTGGACATTTGAAACAGGCTTACCTTTCAAAATTAAAAACCCTACTGCTGTCTTGCAAAAGTGTAATGCTAATGCTTCAGTTGGATTCCTTAAGAATTTTTCTCATGGACCGTGTGTAGAGGGTTGGGTTTCTTCGCAATGATATTTTGGAATGTACAGTCGGGGCAAAAAAAAAAAAAAAAAAANAAAAAAAAAAAAAAAAAAAAGAGAACTAATGGTGAAAGCAGCAATTGCATAATCTAAGTCTGTTACTTTGTGTATGATCACTCTGGTTTATGCCAATTTTTTGTAATTATGGTGTTTATATGATCTTTGAAAAAGTTGAGTTATTGCCCTAATCCAAGTATAATCGAAGCTGTGACATGCATGCAAATTTACTGTGTTTTCGTAGCAGGGTAAACTGGTCCACCTTAAACACACAGTTCCACCTTAAGAGTGGATTAAGTGAAAATCAAGTTCAGGTGTACCTTCCCATCATTCTCCTTATGAGCAAGTCACAATATTTGCACACTTTTCCTTAAATTGTCACTCAGCTGTTTCAAGTTGGTCTTTTTCTGCCTATATTTTGTACAATTTACCTTATTTTACCAGTTTTAACCTCATTCATAGCAAAACACTGCTAATGTTGAAGTCCAGTCTTAAATCTTAAATAGATTTTAATTTTGCTTCTTTTTTGTTTCTGTAGTTTGGAAAATTCATTGAGAATGCCTTTTGGGATGTTAGTGCTATACATACAGTATACCCTTTAGTTTTAGCTTAAATTTGAGAAAATATTAAAAACCCATTCATTCCTCTTCTCTAAATTGCATCATTGTGTTGGAAAAAAAGTGCACATAAATCAAATATAGTGAACATGACCTCTGTGTCCTCAGTGGTGGACATGGATGTCTGCAGGGAATATTGTTTCTGCAGGCAAAACACATTTTTGGAGCAGGACCCCTTCCTGAGAAATAGGGGGGTTTTCACAAGTGGCACAACTGATAACCCTGAGCTATTGTGTGCCTGGCTGCCAGAACATCTTTCACTGCAGTGTGTAAAACATGATGGAGATAACAACAGATCCTGAACATTCCTTAAAGAGAAAACAAATTGTGCACTTTGGCTTCACTAAAGCAAACACTAAATCCCCTTATCTTAAGATAAATTGTGTTTGTAAGACCACCTCAATTCAAAAGGAGGAACTATTAATGTTTTTAAGTTGTGCCTCTGGGGAAAAATGGCATTTTTGGTAATGTAAATGAAAATACACTTTCTTAAAAGAGTGTGATGTGTGTCTGTAGACTCTCTGTCGCCACTAAATCCCAATGGCCTGTTATCTGCATTATAAAGCAATTAAATAGTTCAGATAAGCTTTACTACAAAATTCCAGGAGGAATAAAGTGGCAGGACACTGGTCTTCTTAGCACAAAAAAAAAAAAAAANAAAAAAAAAAAAAAAAGAAAGATTATCTTTAAACACTCCTTAAAAACCAAAACATCCATCTTTTTTACTAACACTCCTGCCACATCCCCCCTGAATAAACACTCACTGATTTACCTTTCCCACATGACTTACCTTCACCCTCAACCTGCCATATATCTGCCTTGTACACATAAATAAAGGGCTGGCCAAAGTGGGATCTCCTGACAAACATAGATGTGAGAACAAGATGGAAAGTTAGATATTCAGGCTTATAGGTGGAATAAGTTGACATCTTGAGAAAATTTCCATGCAGTATGCTAAACAGTTTGCATGTACGCTGGGTCTTCTTTAGATAAAGAGTCCTAACCTGCCAAACAATCCAAGTGAAGCCTATTGCAGTAATGGAAACAAATAGCTTTAATATGGATTGATATACGAGACAACATGGAAGTAATACAGTCACTAAGGATTCCATTCTAGTGTGGATTATCCAAGAGTCACATCCTGTGCTCCGTCAATAACAGAATCAATTGTTTATTTTGTACTTATCTTGTGGAAAAGTGACTCATTTAATGAAACATAGGGGGAAAAAAATCAAAGCTGTGCTGCATCCTCATGAGGTGGCCCCAACATAAGCACTGATCTGTTGAGTGGCAGACTAAACTTCCTCTGCTTGCACTGGTGCACATACACTTCCTGAGGGGACAGAGGAGTGCATCAGGCTGAAGTTTGTTCTCCATAAAGATTGGAAAGTGTTTCACTGAACAGGCTAATAGGCCAGCCAGGCGAAGCGAATTAAGCTAAATGCTGATCTGAATCCTCTCCTGTCCTCATCTTTGGTTGTCACACAGTGTGTTTACATACACATTATACTTTGATGTTTTATCTCTATTGCAAGGCAAATAGAGATAAAACATCATTTTTTTTTAGGCAGAAAAAAAAAAACAAAACAAAAAAAAACAAAAAAAAACATAACAATGTATGTAAGATGTATACATGGACAGAAATAATGGGATTCTCTTGTTTAATCAATGCACATGACATGTTGCTTAACTAGAGAATGAGGCAGCAAGTCCTCCATGAGGAAATGCATGTGATGGTGGCTTACTCTGATTATAAGGCAATGGATCGTTTCCATGCTTGATTTTATCAATTTACAATCAACTAATCTAGGTCTGTTATACAGAAAAATCTTAAATTGATTTATGGTGGTTTCAATCAAGTTTTAAAAGACAATAGTACTGAGTGTAAAATTTAGTGGATGCTTATTCTGAGAATAATGAGGGCATCTGTAAATTGAAGATACGTATGTTTAAGGATTCCAACTAAGTCAATACTTTTTAGTATTATTTTGCATAATATCTGCCAAAATCTCATATTTAAAAAAAAAAAATAAGCCACAGGATTGGAAATATTTCAATCTTTGAAAACTATAAAATAAGATGAATCATATTATAGTGTGTGTCTTCTACATGCATTTTAAATCCGCTCCACTTTACTATTTAAATTGCCGAGATTACAATAATAATTACTTTTTGGTTGATAAAACACAGCCAAGGCTTGTTGTTTCCCACAACATCTTGTGTTGAGATGATTTTGTCCTGTTATGTTAAGGCAATGAGCAATGTCAGCACTGAGATGTTTTCTGAGAAACAAGACTGATTATTGTTATGAAGAACATGGATTAACTTGCTATTTGCACTCATTTAGCATGTTTTAAAGCTTATTTTTGATTTCCTGCTTCATGACTGCAGATTAATATCTGTGGTGGCAACAGCCCAACTGTAACAAACCCCTACGACTCCAAGGCAGTTGTCGTCAGAGGGTCTCTAACCTCAGCACCCTGAGAAACATTATAGGCAGTGAGAAGGCATAGTCTGCATAATCATGACTGAGAATCATTAGATATGTGTGATTATTAGCAGCCCTTGGGGAGTCCCACCCACAGAGATTGGAGCGGAAGCTGTGCAGATGGAGGTCAGAGTTTGGTGGCTCCCATCCTACTCACTATTTATCCAGTTATTTCACCTTCCGCCAACATAGACAGGATTCATTTCAGGGAAGATGTCTAGGGAATCAGCTCAAAAAACAGATTTTGTATTTATAGCTTTGTTCCCAGGACATAACAGTCAACAAACCCTTTGAAAGAACATCTTCAAGAACATGAAAGTACATACAATGTTAGGGAGTTACAGAATTTTGAAATGCAGTAAGATTATTATAAAAGTCTCATAAATCAGGATAATTATCAGCTAATATGCAATTAGTCGCATAGAAATGACTCCAGAAGCAAAATGACAACATGATTGGATAAATTTAATGTCCTTAAAATCTTTGAAGATCCTCCAACTGATGTTCTATTGTTTCCAAATATGATCACCCGCTGTGATTTCCATTAAGACTTATATTTTGTTTTCATCCCTTTACCAGCCTGTATCTGAATTTGGGGTGTAGAAGCTAATGTGGGCTGATGCCATGTTTTTATAATATGTGCCCTTTTGAGTAAAGCACCAGTATGTAAAATTTGTATAGAGTGTAGTACTCATGTAAATGTGATTAGCTGGTGGTACAACAAGAAAAATATCCATGACAGCATTTCCAAGTGTTGATGAGAAGAGTGAAATCACAATGGGGACTCTTGACTCTTCCTGGAGATGTAACCACGTCCACGCTTTCTCTCTGAGGTCCCAGACCAGCAAACCGTCAGCGATGACCTGGGGAAGCAAGCGTCTTTCCGTCAATACTGCAAAGACAAAGGGATGTCATGGGACGGTGACCCTCTTCTGCTAATCAGGGGAGGATTTGCAGAGAGGAAAAGACTCCACCTTCCACCTCTGACCATGCAGTGATGAGGTTTCCATGTTTGTGTTGGCTTAAAGGCAACATCAAAGTATGAAGGTACCTGTATCCTTTTTGGCAGAAGACAGGGATACACAGATTCCTGGCTTTGTATAAGACAAGAGGAACCCAGAGGCTTTATAAATCAAATTTGTTTATCTTCCTTCTACATTTGGCGACCTCTATTTATCCAAAATGACAAGAAGTGAATTTCCGTTGTTAATGTGATGTTTGCCTTGCTTAGATATGGCTCAATACTGTTGTAAAAGTCTTATTTTAATTTAAAAATGTGAAAAATCTGCTATCACGGTGAGATTTCAACTCATTTCCAATAAACTTCAGACATTTTCTAGAAACAAGTATCATTTCAACAAACTACTGTATGCCTTATTAGAAACAGTCTTATGACTCACTTGAAACTCAGTCAATCACTGTGTCCTCCTGGCAGGAGTCTTAATTCTCCCTCCAACAGATCCATAGATATATGACCAGGTCCTTTGGAGGGCAACCACTGGGGCTTCTTTTCAAATGCTGTAGTGGTTCAAGATGCGTATCTAAGTCTGCTTTGACCTGTTGCTTTCTACAAGCAGGCTGAAGTTCAAGATTTGTCCAGAGGCCTGACCCACTTTCTTTCATTCAGCCATGATCATGTTGACCCTGGGCAGTGACCCCAGTAATGTTATACAAATGTCATGCATAACAGGACTGACAGCTCCTGTATGAGAGGCGAGCATTTAGCCTGCGAGCATTGTCTGAGGACTCTTTGTAGTTGGACAGAGACCCCCGCAAAAATGAACAATGCTGTTTTTACGGACAAGGTCAGGCAGAAAAAAAAAAACAAAAAAACACCAAGACAGTAACGCAATACTTTTCTCTATGCAAAATATTTTTTCAAGTCACTTCTGTAGAATGTTTCCAAAATGCTGTTTCCTTCAGTCTATTTATGACTCAGCCTGGCTTTTCCATAAAGCATTTGCACTTATTTATATGAATCATTGAGAGAAACAAAGTAAGTGCTGGTTTGTTGCAGTGCAGGCCTACACTATGCCTCCTTTTGTTTGTTAATAATTGGTTTTTATAGGCTTTCATAAGATTCAGAGTTCAAGGACAAGGACAAAAGAAGACAAAAACTCAAATTGAATGTTATATTATGGTCTGGGATTTCACTGCCTTGGCTTTTATTTATGATCTGCAGTTGTAGCATAAGTCCCTTTCTAACATGCACCTCCGGTTATTTCTTGGCAATTTAACACTTCAATCTCATGTTTAAAAAGAACCCCCACTTTTTTTTTTTTTTTTTTTTTTCTTGTAAAAGTAGCACTGGCAATTTTACAAGGTATAAGCTAATAAAATTTTTATAACACTTCCTTCATGGCACAAGCATGAATGGCTGCCATCACATTGTCAGCAAAGGCACAAACAAGATTACTGAGTCTGACGTTAGATGTTTTTGTGGTAGTGTGTGGACCAATCACGCAAGACTATAGGAATTGATGCTTTTAATGCTTTGCCTAAATCACAGAGCTCATTTTGGACTGACAGATTTTCACTGAACACGTCTTTTAGAAATGATAAAAAGTGGCTAGAGATTGGTCTGATGCATAAATTATAGAGCTGCTCTCCATCTGTGGCAAAGACAAAATAAGCAGACCGCTAAATGGTACCATGAGAGACACCGTTGTGTATGACAATGTGATCAAACTCTCACCTTGTGTATTATACATAACCTCATGCATCCAGTCTCGCCTGGCAGATGCCTAACATTTAAGCGATTTAACAGATTCCATGTTGGAAAAGGCTATTTCCTGAAGTAAAAGCAAAAGTAGTAAAAAGTACAAATACAAATAAAGGTCCTACATAAGTAAATAATGGTTTTTCAGTTGACAAAGTAAAATCCTCCAATTTAAGGGATTTTCAGATTATTTGAAGGATGATATGCTCCACAGCTTTTGAAAAAAATTCTATAAAACAGTTCTTTTTTCAGAGCTTGTAAATTTTACAACAACTTTTTATGATTTTATTGTAAAATCTCTATCTTAATCAGTAACTGTAGTTGAAGTAAAAAAAACAAAAAAGATATATATCCATCCTCCACACCTGTTGATCCAATGCCTGCTTGCCTGTGTAGTGGAGTAAACAGAAAAAGGCTCCTAAAATTGAAATACTTAATACATAATTTATCAGTCTGTCATCATTGCATTTAAAGTATTCTATAAAATTGCTTGGTTACTTCTTGCTTCCAATGATTGTGGTGTATTGAGAAGCTACGCCAAAAAGATGACAAATCATCCAGACTGAAAAGCACCCTATTAATGTGTTCATGAAGCTTTGCTGCAATAAGGACGTGATCTGCTTTTGGACCTCCCACATCATAACCTCAGCAGACAGAGGAGGCCATCTTTTCTGGCGATTGAAGTTAATGGTTTATTGCCCATTTACTGCATACTGAGATAAGATGATAAAGCCAGCATTTGATCAAAGACAGCGGCAGAAAGTTACATTCCTCTATAGCCATCACCTCAAAGGAAATGATTTCAACTATAGTAAACAGTCAGGACAACAAGCTGTGCTTTTTATCTCTGTCTTATGTCTGTGCACCCTGTGGCTTTGAAGCTCCATGCTGGAACTGTCTCCACCCAGTCTGTCTGTCTGTCCCTGATCACTGGTTCATTCATTGTTATGTTTGTCTGGTCTCCAGAAAATTTGGCTAGACCCTCAGAATGTAAGCCACCTTGAGTTCTCATAATCAGTGTTCGAGATATTAAAGTGCCAAACTTTTCTTTTTTCTAGTCAGTTCTATCTGAAAAACAGACTTACTAAGACAAATCAAGACCAAATATCATGAGGAATATCATGTGTACCACTGGTTGTACTTGGAGTGTCCTCAGTAGTATGGCAGATGAGTCTCGACATTTCTACAGATATTCGAAACAATGGAAACATGGAAATTATGTTATTGCTACAAATGATTTCTGAATAAAATGGGTAGATTTTATAAAAAATAGTCCAACTTGTCCCATATGCAAACTACACACTTCTAACAATTTGTTGGTGAGGTTGTACTTGTGCTGCTGTAACTCAGAATTATGTCGTTTACAAGCTTTACAAGTTTACAAGTGCCTTCAGGCTAAACTAAGTGGGAGACAGCATGGACGCCTCCATGAAAAGTTTTGATTTGTTTGCTCTATTTGACCAAAAGAAGCTATGAGCTATTTACCTTTAATGCACTATACTGCATTGCCATATGCTAACCTGTTACTGTATCTATATGCTGACTGATTTAAAGAAAGTGCTTCTAAACATCCATTTTTAAACAGTGAAATTCTTGTTTGTGGTGTGAGCACCATGATGAAATGACATCAGTACTGCTTGCCCAACTTTTAGAGTTAGGATTCTGACTTGAGGGGGCATTTGCTTTGGCTTTTCCTTGTCAGAAGTCAGAAATTCTGAGCGAGTTTTAAACGAATGCTGCATTAGATGTTTTGATTTGCTCAGAGGAGGTATGTAGGTGTTTGATGAGATTAATTTCTTGAATAAAAAAAGTTGAATATGTTAAAAAAAATAAAATAAATAAAGATCCCTGAATTCCAGCTTTTGCAGTATGGTGACAATAAATCAGATCCTGGCTCTAACACTGAATCAGATTCTGAGGATTTCACTCTGGCAGGGAAAGCTGTCTGCAAGCAGAATCTGAATAAAAGAAGACTTTGTCAGAAATCCCAGAGCCAAAGTCCAATTTTATGTCCCAGAGAACAGACGGCTTAGTGATGCCGACAAAGCAACACGCTGCCATGGAAACCAGAGTTGTCTGTTGTTGTCAGAGATCTGCCCTTTTGCTTTGACCCCTTCCCTTGGTGGCGGCACACTTTCCCTGGGGGAGTTCACATACTACATCTGTCCTATCTTTCCCCACACTACCCCCACCAGTGACCCACCCACTCCAAAAGCAAGAGAGGCTGCTTCTCTCAATAAAGGCCAGCTACACCTGCTGAGAGGGTTAGAGGTCACCATCCAAGCATGAACACATCAGCATGACCTGGAGATTTCTGATTCCTACATACATAACAGGAATGCAAAATGAAAAAAATAGTTTTATATGGCCTGAAACTTTGACATTTAGTGAGAAATAGTTGCATGCAAAGAGACATTATTTATCAGTCATTCCTACATAATCATTTATCGGGTTGCCAACAAAACATTGTAACATGGGCATGGAAAGACTTCTGAACTCATAGCTTGGATTATACAGAACATTTCTTCAGCTCAAACACTTTCTCTTTTCATTTTCCCAGGTTGTAGCGTCTGTCTGCTCGGTCATGTGACTGACTTTGGCGACAGAAAGAGAGGGAGTTCCCTGTGGTGAGCACTGGGCCTGGTGTGCTGCCTGCTGTCTCTCTCTGGCCCTAAAGGAATCACCAAGCCCTCATCAATCTGGCCGCACATTCCACAATAGCTGACAAAGAGGCTCCTCTCTCTCTGTGGCAGATGGCGTTCCCTCAGGCTGTCCACGCCAAGCCCCCATTGTTTGAGATCCGGGTTTTGATGCCGAGACCTTTGCTCCTCCTCCTTCAGTGTCTGTCACAGAAGGATACTGAGCTGCAGAACTTCAGTTCTACTACTCTATTTTGCAGGTGAAATAAACGAAATGGCTGATATTTCATATAGGAACACTGAACAAGGAACACTGAATCCGGTAAAATTAAATAATCTGCATTACGCTCAAGAAAATGGCATTTGATGTTGAAAATTCATCCTCACTCGATTATCATTTGACCTATTTTTGATTAAGTCATTCACACTCATTCTGTGAGCAACAAATGATGCCTTTGTTCGTTCACAGGCTTGGAGGAAATTACAAGTTTCACAAGCAGTCCTGCTTAAAATTACAAATAATACACCTTTAACTATATTTTCAAAGGTTTCATTCTATATAAAGCTAAACAGGATTAAGTCTTTTTTACTAGCTTACTCATGTTTTGTTGTGGATTTTTATGATTGTTTTGAGAAAAATTCATAAGGTAGCTTCATTTAGCCCAATAGCAGCAATTTGTTTACTTGATACTAGAAACTTTCACTGCAATCCAACATATTGGGCTTGTTTGTTGTGGATTTTTTATTTATTTATTTTTAAGTAGTAATCTCTCCGCATTAAGCTTAGCACTAATTCCCACAGGACTACAGGAGCCAGGCATGGTCCCAGCAGCCAATCAGAAACAGAATTTCACGGTTCTCTATCATAGTAGACGCCATGTTTTCTGTTGTTGTCTGCAAGCAAGAAAAATGAAATCAAAACAAAGCTATTTTGGGGAAAGAGATAGAAATACATTTGAAGTTCAAACAATCAAATATTTTTTGGGGGACAAGCTATAATTGTAGTTTTTCAACATAAAAAGTTACATGGTGGATCTGTGTAAGAGCTAAAGGGAAAGAGTGGATGCAGCTTGGTTACAGGCCTTAACAATTTCATGGCTGCCTTTTATTTGCATCTCTCTTCTTTTTATGAAAGCGGAGGGAAGCCAAGACTTCTCTCTTTTATGACGTGGACCTTCTTGGACATGCTCACAGAAGCATCCAGGATAAAGCAGCTTCGACTCACTCTATTCAGCAATTAACATAAAGCTGCCTCTCCATTACGGAGCATGCAACCCCTCTCTGGGCTTTTTGTGAGGAAGCTGGCTGAGTTTAACACATCTGTTGTCTCCCATGTCTGAGCAACTCACACACAGGTCTGTTCACACTGATGCTTTTATTCAGTTGTGAAAGGACCTATAGGGGCTTGTGATAGATGGCCTTCATTCCAATGAAAATGGAAAGCTGGATAATGGGAAGAATGGAGAGCCACCACTCCAGCACACCCCCCATTCCAAGCCCCCTGAACATCCTTTTAAAGGTTCCTCTTAAACAGTCTGATGCTGAGCCTAATCATGTTGAAAAAAGAAACCATGTTTAAGCAAGTTTTATAGCCCGCTTTTAAAGGACCATACCGCTCATTTTGCATGTTGAGCCTAATATATTCAATTTTCATACATGTAACGTTACTGACATAATTTCCCAAAGCATACTGCTGGAACAATTATCTATCCCAAGAACGTTTCAAGTACTTGATCTTAATAGTGTACCAATATGAACTGAAACCAGTGGAGGTCTGGAAGGTAGGAACATTTTTTAAAATTCACCTTTCCAGTGGTATGCTTTGGGAAATGACTGTCAGTAATGTTACATGTATGAAAATTGAATTTATTAGGTTCCATCCATCCATCCATCCATTTTTTTTGAGATGTTCACCTAAAAAATAAAAAATAAAAAAATAAAAAGTATAATCCACCTAATAATATACAAAAATTGAAAATGTACAAACCTGGCAAAGATAATGATTAATTTGGCTGAATACATGTCAGAATTTATGTCTGTCATGTCTTCATTCTTGTTGGGAGGGTGGATCAGGGAAGAACCCATGAAATTTTGGTGCTGATCCACATCCAAGGGTGGAAGGGTGGATCCAGGATTTTTTTTAAGAGGCTATTTTATTTTTTTTTAACATTGCAATATCTCAAAAGTAATACACCAATCTATATGACAAAAATTATCCATATTTATTCCATAACAAATAGGTGCAATTTTGTCCAGATCTGGATACATTTTAAAAACTGTTTCTTATAACAAATAAATACAATTAAGTCAAATTATTATTATTTTGTTTCAAGACAAATTTTTGCCTAAGCTTGTTTGGTCTTGGTAGAGTTAAGAACTCTGAGTTTATTTAAAATAACATTTCTGGACACATTTAGTTAAAAACCACAAGGGTCTGGATTTTGTAACTGAGAATTAAGAACTATTGGGGTTTGGTTCATGGGAGTGTTATTTCAGGACGGTCAGAGGATGTTTACCGCTGTGCTTCAGCATCAGTGGTCATGCAGGACAGCACAGGCCTGGAAAGACAATAGAGAAAAGAATGCGTCCTATTTAAAGATGGGTCACTGCTATTTATACACTGAAGAGGCCAGAAGAGTGGGGGCAGGATTTAAAGACAATATTTCTCATTACATTCATTCTCCAGATATACTGTATATTACAGCAATCAGGCCTGTAAGGTCAGGCTTTCTCACACTAATGACTATAATGCTGTTATCAGAGTAAATCCAGGGGTCTCATCTGGGGGTCTCATCCATTTATCTTGCTAAGTTTTTATTTTACAAAGCAGCATCAATCTTCAGCTTAATAGGCTTATCAGATCTTGATTTCTAGGATTTTTGTGGCTGTGCTGATGTCAGCTGTGGTGGAATCCAGTTCTTTTTAAAGCATTTAAAAAAAATGTAAGGCATGACGAGAAAATGGCATAGTGTCTCTTATCTCATTTCCTGCCAAGAATCATGCTGACACAGAGCTCATTAATTTTCTGGTAGTGTGCAGTAAACACTCTGAAAATATCCTGTATGTTGTTGCTGATGTTCCCTCTGCATTGTCTATCTGCTTGTGAGATCCTCTTTTAAATCAAAATGGACGCTTGCGGACCAACACAATGAGCAGCATTGTTTCACTATGAAAGGAGAGCATGTGCTTTGCTAATGCCGCACTCGCACAGCCAACCTCCGGGACAACTTCTACATTCAGCCTTTGATTAAGGAGCGCGGTTAGGCATGGATGACTTCCTCCAAGGTGCCTGGAGGTTGTGGGAAAGGGCCAGTGAGTAAGTGTGGCCTCACTCGGGGGCCGGTCCAGCTTCTGTGAATGGACTTGGACACACGAATGATACTGGACTGGCTCCAGCTGAGCCAGAAGGTTCATTGTAGATCACATGACCAAGACTGTCAGAACCTGACGAAACAGATGTATGTGTCTGCATGTCCGCTTATGTTTAGGAGATTCTAACAAGCCATTTTGTTTTTAATAAGTCAAAAAAAAAAAAAAAANAAAAAAAAAAAAAAAAAAATCTGCCACTGGGGTGAGATTATCACCAAGAAATCAATTTGTTACTTCAATAAAGTGTCATGTTTCTTATATTTGTTATTCTGTCCTTTTTCAAGATTCTGACATTCATTTCTAGAAAATTAATCTCAACTCACCGGCAAATGATTTCACTTGTTTTGTGACACTAGCCCCCAAACTTTTTTAAACTACTACTCTGAGTGAACCAAACTCTACAAAAAAAAAAAAAAAAAAAAAAAAAAAAAATTCAGAAAATATTCATGTAATCTTCATGTATACATGTCTGTTTTACTGAAATGAAAAAATATTTTACAGTATGAGTGTGAACATTTACTGTCACCCAATGGAAGTACTTAAGAGTGCGTGCTATATGGGTTGGCTATTTTCAATAAAAATGTCATTCTTAATCACAAAATATTTTTATTTGTGGATATTTTGCTACAGTAACATAATTTTTTTTATAGATTTCAATTGTTTTGAATCTTTGCAGAACTTTTCTTGGCCACCAGGGGGCACTGAAACTACCATCAGTGGTACACAAACCACAGTTTGAGAACCACTCTTTAAAGAAAAGAAGATTTAGAATATGATTTTATCACTCAATAATAAACAAAAGTCTCATGAATAGATGCACTTTAAGGCTTTCTGAAGTGAATTTACTAAAGGCAAATTCATTTTAGGAGAATCATCATCATCATCAAGATTCATGCTGAGGCTACTTGGCCAGAAACATACTGAGACAGAGCCTGTATGAGCCTGAAACATGGACGGGGGCTGAATTAGGGAGTCATGGCTGTTTGTGCCCAGCCTGATCTCAGGCAGATCTTTGGTGGTGTGAGGGCTCAGCCACAGATGGCCTCTTATTAAACAGTGTGATTAGCGTGGCGCCCTTATGGAAGCCTGTGAGGGTGAGGGGCGGCTGCCTTCTGAAGGAGATTAATATCAGAGCGCAGGCAGGGAAGAGCACCTGCCATGCGTCTACTCAAGACTAGCAGAGCACAAGATCTAACACAATCTGTTTTTGGACTGTAGTCTTCATGCTTGGCCTTTTGCCTGGTGCTCCATCATGGGACTATAAATGGCATTATTGTTTCATCCTTCTTATGCACAGTAATTAGTCAAGAAAAGTGAAGTTTGAGGCTAAAGTTTACCCTTACATTTGATCCTTACATGTGATGTTTCATGATAACTGTAACTTGATCCATTTATCCTGTCAAATAATAAACCAGTTGGGTGCTAACCTCAACCTGCTGACCATGGATGTCTCCCAAGGGAAATCAAAATGCTTGTAAAACCCACGCTAACGCTACAGTTTCCCACAGATACTACAAGAGATAAACACGTCTGATACTCAAAGGTCAGCTAAGCATCATGTTTCTCACACTTGTCTGCAGAAATGCATTTGTGTTGGTGGATAAATGTTCATGATTCACACATTTTAGAAATTCCACCGTGCACAGGTGAAAAGATTCTTTTTGTTTAATATCTGCTTTTCATTTACAGCCTCACTTTTTGTCAGAAGAAAGTCCATACAACACTGTAAATCCATGTTCTTTCCACGGGCTTCTGGCAGTAGAACTAATCTGTTTAACACGAGAGGATCAGCCCACTTGGACAGACGGCTGGAAGCTGCTGTTGTTCCCTAATGGGAGCTGAGCCAAGACTAGAATGTTACACAAGTGTTGACTTGTGCATCAGGTAAGGGGGCATCCAGATTTGAACCAGAGACCTGTTGATCTGCAGTCAAACGCTCTATCACTGAACTATACCCCCACACCACTGGTCTGTATTCATTCAAGTAATGTGTTCCTGTTTAACATCAGTTGGCCTGTTAGCAACAATTTTCTGATTGAGTGCTTTTAAAGTGACAGCCCACACACCAATAAAAAGTTATTTGTCATTTTAAAAATGGATGTAGCTCGTCCATGCAGGAAGGAGGAATCACAAACTTTAATAATGTAAAGACCCACTACTGAGACCCAATCAGAATTCAGGAATAATTCAGATAACAACACTTTTTTTTAATGCAAAGTGTAAATGCAACATTGGATTTCAGATCATGTGTCTGGATACAGAGATTGCAAGATATAAAAAGGGCCTTAAATTCCAAATTTTTGCAAAATCAAATTTTCTGTTCCACCTTAAATAGTTATTGTATTACATGTTTAGCATCCTATGTTTAAACAATTACAGATCATCTTAAGCAATTGTCCATAATGGGAATAAAGTAATTTAACTGCCTTGCAGTCACATCTGCTTTGCATTGTCACGGCTCCTTCATTTGTCTGGTCTCCCATGTTGCTGTATATCACCCCGCTCCCCGCTGAGCTCACACTTGGTAAACAATAAACCATGACTGAACTTTATAACCATGCATTACAAAAACATGAAGTCACATGAGTCATAAAGCAACCAGTCCAAGTAAAAGGCTGAACTCATTTAGAATGTAAAACTGAATAGTGGTAATTAACCCAAATCCTTTGAAAGTAATTACTCTTTCTGGTTACAAAGGACCTCTGACAGAGCAAACATGCATTAACTACATCTACAAGATTTTAAATAGGATACAGATGTAGAATATTATTGATTTTCTAAACGATCGACCTTAAAATTCAGGCTCATCTGTCACTGTTCCCTGTGGGTGTCATAGTATCAGAGTGTGAAGGGGCCAACAGCATCTCCCAAATATCCAGACCTCTGCTGATGTTTGCAGTAGTTTCCTTTCAGTCTGCTGGGAGTTTCCATAAAGCCCTGAGGGCAGGGAAGTGAGGAGGTCACCAAGGTTTGGTCATTTCAAAACAGATCCAGTATCACCATAATCTGAAGTGCAAGACTCAAGGGAGTCCTTTGGCCTTTTTACCTGCAGTCTATATGGCACCAGTGGCAAAGATCAAAAGAATGAAGGAATCACAGAAGTCTGATTTTTTAAAAACAAATTTTTTACTTACATCTTGCAACAAAGAACAATTCATTATTCACTTGTGCTCTGCCATAGTTTTCTGTTCTTTTCAATGGACAAGATATCATCAATTATTTTAATTGTTCTACACCTCAGGTTTCAAATGATGTTCACTTAATTATGGAAATAATTCTCCCATTTAAAAGTGAGTCATGGATGTTTGACAATATGAAAAAGGGTTAAATTTTACCACAAGTGAGGAGAAACTTTCATACAAAAACCCAGTGAAATACTGAACTCCATCACTCAGAGTTTTTTCTTAACAAAACTACTCCAAAGTCAGGCCAGGTTGGAGTTCAGTATTGATGTAATTTCAATATAGCTCTTACACCTTAAGAAGTATTTTCTCCATTTATAAATGAAAATTTAGAAGCATTTTCTTTAAATCAATCAGCATGCAGACATGATGACAAGTGAAGCATATTTGAGAAGGTAAATACTTATGAATATTAAAACATAGCTTCTGCTGGTCAGACAGAGCCTGTTTTTTACACATGCATAACCATGTTGTCTCCCACATTGTTTTGCTAGAACAAAATCATAAATGATCGAATTTGGAGTTACAGATTCTCACTTCTGAGGTACAACAAATGCAGCATATTTTCCTTATTCTGAGTTAATTGCCCTGATCATTCAAATTAATCGATTCTTTTGTGCTGATAACCAACTATATATACTTTTCTAGCATTTATTAAACCTCCATAGTCATTTCAGTTAATTTCTGATTTATGCATAAGTTCAGGGGGCATCCAGATTTGAACTGGAGACCTCTTGATCTGCAGTCAAATCCTCTACCACTGAGCTACCACTTCTTTGTTGGAGGGAATTACTGTTATTTTTTTACAGATGATTTTAGCAAAAATGTAAGTGTAATAGCAGCAGCAACCACACGGCTGTAGTTACATTCATGTGCTTCCAGAATGGAAAAGATTCAAACAATGTTTGCGACACCCACATGACACGTTGTGAGTGTCTCCTCAGCAGTTTCCCATCGGAGCCTCTTGGAGCTCGTCTGCCGTCCCATGAGAGCCTTACTCATCAGACTGCCCTGTCTGGCCTATTATTCCACCATAATACACACACAGATCAGATCTCTGCACCTCCAACAACAACACACACTAACATAAAGACCTCCCAGTAACTCTGCTTAGAAAACAGAAAACAAATAGGAAATCATGCCAGTCCCCCCTCCCCCCCAATCACTCATTATTTGGGCCATCCCACTAAATACATAATTTGTGTTTAGAGCTGTTGTGAGGCTGTGAAAGCTGGACTAGAGTTGAGTTCTGTCAATGTAACGTGTCAGTCACTCGATGTTCCCAGAACAACAAGTTGTGACACAAAAGGGGAAATGCTGGGAAGAATTTAGGCGACATAATTGAAGTAAGTCAGGAGCAGGGGGTGAGGAGCAGGTCTGAACAGTTACATATGCAAATTATCTGTGTGTATGTGGAGAGGGAAGTGGAGGGAAACCAGTTTTGAGAGGGGGAAGATACTGGGGCCATTTAAAATTAGACATCACCATCAACCGTGATGCCACTTTGAGTTTCCTGTTGCTGAGCTTGTTTTTTCCTTACACCTCTGAACCAAGAATAAACTTCAGTGCCGCTTCTAAATCCCACAAAAATAAGCCTGTAACATTTACATGCATATTAAAACTTCCATTGTACTTCATCAAATGTCATGTAAACACCATTACCGTATAGAAATTGGCATAAATTGACTTTTTTGCCAACCAGACTGATTATGCAATTCTAAGTCAAGTTACAATCGGCGTATGCATTCTTTGCATACGCCGATTGAGCATCTGGCGTGCTTTTCCTCATAAGCCAGTCAAGCAACGATGTATATATAAGTCTTTCTTTCTTGCAGTACAGACAAATATTGGAGTATAGTGTGCATGTAACCATGCTGAATGTGATGATTTTTCATTTATTACAAAATCACCACGTGATCTAATCTACAGCGTATTCATGTCAGATTTAACACCAGCTTAGTTCTACGTGTCACCTCTGTAATGGCTCACCAATGTGTGTAGTGCTCTGTTTAGATGAGAAAAGGCCCGATGAAAGCACACAGCAAACAATGATCAATGACTCCAGTGTCTTCCCTTTGTCTGCTGGACCTTCCATTGTATGTCCCAGCAAGGTAGCTAGTGACCACTTACAAAAGGAGACTGTATACGTGGTGAGAAAGGACGTTATTACCTACATAGAGGACATTTTCTCAGGCTTCCTGAAACGTCCTACCTCTTGCATTTACATCATGCTCTGAACATAAATCAAAGCTGTGGACGCTTTTCAGAGGTCCCTCGAGTTCAGCAGAGCTTTTAGTGGAAATAAAAACCTGCAGGATCGCCAGTGAATATCTGGTTTCCTCAAACATTCTCATACAGTAGATCATTCTGTTATGAAACTTGAGAAAGATGGAGATTACTGGAATGACGAACAATTTGTATTTTAATCAGATGTCTTATTCATTTTTTGTTTTATTTTAAACAGATTTCACCATCTCTAACATTATTTTAAGCATAACAGGAAGTACATGTCTTATTTTATCCTTCTTTCTTTGTCCCATTTGAGGGGCAGGAACTCCGGCTTTGTTATCAGAACATATCCACATATCTTTGTGTGCTGGATTTGTCCTGTGCTCTACTTTGTCAGGCCACTATGTTCAGAGGTCCATTCAAACTAAAGAAAACTCTATCTGCAGATCAATAAAAATGGGTTGTATTTATTTGTCTCTCCAGCAGTTGAACCTTTCTGAGTCCTTGGAGAGCATCTTCTAATGTTGCATGGAGGGCAAAGGAAACTGAAACCGAGTTCTGAGGCCGCTCCTCTGGCTCTCACTTCTGCTGTGACCTGTAATCCTGTCAGAGCCGGTGTGTTCATGCTGGGAAAATAAACAGAAGCAAAGACTGATCCCTCCGACTCTCATCCATTGAACCTCTGAATGGACGGAGGACACTTATAGCACTTGTTCGCACTCACCCTGAGGAACATGTAGATACAGATATTACAATTTTTTCATGCAGATTAGTGCTGTAAATCATGTCTATGAGCCTTAAATGAAGGGGCTGAGAGCGAGATGAAAGTGTGATTTGGCGTTGAAAGGGTGAGATGAGGACGAAGTGAGATTTCAGGTGATGATGGGTGAAGCAGAGTGACCAAATACTAAGATAAGACTGGAGAGAGAGAGAGCTGAGTTGTGGCAGCATGCAAGGAATTTTAATGCACTAGAAATGAAAATGAACAGACATATGTGAAATGCACAAATTGTTTCCTTTTCAAATAAGAATGGCAAGACTCAAAAAGCAAAACCATCCAGAAAACAACCCAAAGGAGAAAACAAATCAAAGCATTATGGGTTCAAAAGAAAGGCACGGCCTTGTGATAATGATTTCCATGTTTTCTTGTCTAACCAGTCAGTAAGCTGGAGCTACGCGCTGTACATCATGCAGAGTATTGACTTATAGCTGAAGTCTTACAGAGCTGTGTGTGTGTGTGTGCACATGTGTTTTAAAGTTTCTGTGTTGTGTATCAGTGAATAAAAGACCTTACGAACTGTAATTATATTTTCTGGATGATACTGTGCTCCTGTCTTCTTTACCCGCGTCATTCAGCAACATCTCCTTACTGTAAGATCTATAAATAGCTCTTTAATCTTATCCATCTGAACTGAGACTACAACATGTTGATGGGATCAAAGGAGAAAATCAAGAACTGCGGTGTTTATTTGTGGGTTTGTGGGCACTCTGGTGAGGAAGTGGGTTTCTCTGAATAAAGGAGATTTAATCTCTCTGGAATTCGTCAGTAATGTTGTTTGAAGGGGGCCAAAGATGAGGCGGGTGGTATGAGGTAATTTCAAAAAGGAACAGAGTTTTTCTGCTGTTGTTAGTGATGATGGAAGGAACACAAGGCTGAAATAAATTGGAGTTGATGCCCGCCGTTTTAACAACTGACATTGTTTCCGTGAGTCCAAGACACCAAAAAAAAAAAAAAAANAAAAAAAAAAAAAAAAAGACCAAAGGAGTTTCTGTATTGGGACGAATGCCCTGCAAGCCCAGCAGAAAGAGGTTTTTAAATGCATGAAGAATGAAGGCCACAGGGACGGCCCCCTCTGCCTGGTTTCTTACACTTGTTTTGAGACGCCTTTCTATGTGCACTTTTAAAAAGTGAACAAAAGGACTTGTCAGAGGCAACAATGCAGAGAGGTAACTTATGTCCGACGTGTCTCAACAAATAAAAAAGAATAACACACCTGCAGTGGAAAGAAAGTTATTCTCTTGCAAATGCTTTGGAAAGATTCACTTCTGGTGGTGAAAGAGGAGTTAACCAGAGCAGCAAGATGGTTTTAAAAATGAATTCAGAAATAAAGGGTCTGAGCCTCATACAACACAGGACTACACTGACTTTTTTAAAGAGTTTGTTCCAATATCTAGATTCATATTACCACATGCACCACTGATCCATCTACCAAAACAACTACAAATCATGCACACTATACTCTGATGTGTATATGGATGGAACTAATAGGATTCCATCATTTACCAACTACATGACTTGTTGCTTAATCTGAGTAAGAGGGAGAGCCCGCCTGGTAAAGAAATGTGGAGGGGGCTTACTCTGTGTTTGAGTAAATTGATTTACTACTCAACTGATTATTAGCACTGTTACTCAGAGTAACACTGCTGACGTCAAAGCAAAATACTGGTGACAGTGCATGTTTGAGCCCAATATGTACAACCTGCTTACGGTACATGTTGTGTTACTAACTACCATTCCACAAAATATACTCTGGAGTGGTAACTTTTAGAATTTGTTTCCTACCTTCCAAACTGCCATTGGCTCCAGAACACTATTAAAATAAACTTGGAGAGACTTGAAATGAGTTTGAGATAAGCGAACGTGATTAAGTTTTTTTTATTTTATTTTTTTTTTAAGTACTTTATTTAACCAATCCAACACTGAGCTGCAAGGAAGACAATGTATGTCTCTGCCAGGAAATATAGTCCCAGGAGAAGATGGCTTTTACCGAGAAATTAAAAGAATTGTGCCTTCTACAGTTGTGCATAAGTGTTAGCAGGCAAGACATTAAATTTTAAGGCAGGTGTATCATCTGAACATTTGATTTAGAAAGATTAGGGGATTTAGAAAAATAGCAGAAAACTAAAATGCAGTTTTATAGTTTGAAAGATGGTTGTCAGTAATGTAACATGTATGTGATAGATAACTTTACTGTCATTCAAGGACACATGTAAAAAACAGTGCACTAGAATGAAATTTCGTTGCATTGACTCTCAAAATAGCAGTTAAAAAATACAATTTGTCAAACATAAAAAGTGCTTGTGTGCATACTGTTAACAAATCTACAATAATATATGTAAAATATGTGGGTTGTATATATTTGGCTCAAACATCCTCACTGGTATGGTCCTTTAACCTAACTATGGCATTTACATGGCATTTGAAAGAAAAAAAAACATCAATTTAATACCTTAATAGAAAGATAATTGATTCTGTTTTAAATGTAATGAATTCAAATGCAGGACTAATTTCCAAGTAGCTGCAATAGTTCAGAGTCCACACTCTTGCTTGGATCTAAACTGTCTGAAACTGGCTGCTCTTGAGAGTCTGAGCTATTGAGGCTCCACCAGCTGCATGTTGGTCTACTCTAAATGGACCTCATGTCCGTGGGCAGCCTCCCAGCACCAGACAGCTCTCAGTTGTGAGAGCCAGAATTTGAATAACAAGCGTTCAGGAATGACCAACTGTTTAGAGACCTTGCAAGGTCAAAGATGAACAATAGTGCTCGTTTCTCTGGTGAACACCCAACCCACACATGGCTGAATTTCAATAACTTCAGCTAAAATCTCAAAAAAGAAGATTCCGATATTCTCTTAGATCCTCAGCGATCAAAAAATAGAAGCACCTGCACAATCTAATGCAATCCAAGTCAACAGCCCTTAAACCTCCTTTTATAATGTTCAGGTTTTGTCAACGTTGTCAGAGAGGTTTTGATTCAACCAAATCTTAGAAATGGAGCAATATCTGAATCCCAACTCCATACCATCACTAATTACAGCCTCAAAAATCACATTAGAATATTATCAGCATCTCAAATATTGTAAAAATGGTTCTATGGTCTGATCACGGTGTGTGTTATTGTATAAATGCTGAAGTGTGTTAGTCCACACCTCTGCTGGTGACCACCTGCAGCTTTGTTGTCTTTAGGTCAAACTTTTATGATATTTGTGAAAGGCAAATTGAACTCTGCACACACACACACACACACACACACACACACACACACACACACACACACACACACNCACACACACACACACACACACACACACACACACACACACACACACACACACACACACGCACGCACGCACGCACGCACAAAGCAGTAACCCCGCCCTACTGGTGCGTCATGGTGCGTTCAGTGACCGCCCATTAGGCGTGGCCAGCATGGAAGCTTATATATTTTGTCTTACCCTAACTCTCACATTTGCGACACAGCTATGCACCCGAAGAGGGTCAGTAGATATTATTTGTGTTGTGTTGATTAAAAAAACAACAACAAAAAATCACCATATGGACTTTTCTTGGGGGTTCGTCGGGGCACATAGAGCTTAGCTTTTAAGATTTTTTTTTTGAGTTTTAATCATGTTGAAGAATAATGGGAAGAAGGCGGTTATCTCTGTAGCCAGCACAGCGTGTCTCTGCCTGCTGCTGCTCCTGGTCGCTGTGCAGCATCACCGGGTTCAGGTGGATGAAGACACCGGGACGGACGCAGTTCTCCATAACGCAGAGGGAACGAACGCAGCGCAGGAAGCCGCGCATCCCGGGAACGCACAGGTTAAGCAAGGATTCTCTGCGTACTTCACCAAACTGACCCGCGAACGGAGGGAGGTGGAGAAACCCACGCAGTCCGCCGCGTCTGCTACAGACGCGCCTCCAGCCGAGGACATCAGCCCCAGTGACATCTTCATCGCGGTGAAGACCACTAAGAAGTTCCACCAGTCCAGGCTGAAGCTCCTTCTGGACACCTGGATCTCAAGAAACATGCAACAGGTGAATGAAAAGTGCAAAATGCATTCTGTATATTTGCCTCATCTTATATCAATTTTTTTTTTTTTTTAAGAGATGCACAAGCTGAAACCTTGCAGCATTAATGAGCAGGTCTGCAAACTCTGACTCTTGCCGTTGATTATGGACTGTTGTCCTGTTTAGCTGAACAGTAAGTCAGTGTTACAGATGCAGGTGAGGTTTGCATGACAGCAGCTTACAGTGTCTCATTGTTGCCAGATGATGTACTGAAATGGCCACACCATGCTGAATTTCCTTGGGTCTGTCACTTTTTATTCTCCCTTGAATGATGTCCCTGAGAATGGAGAGAGCACTTTTTTGCACTCCCTCTTCTCCCTCTTTCCGCCCCCCACCCACTCCCCTCTTTCTATTATCCCTTCTCTTTTTGGTGTCCCTGTGAATGCCTGGGTGCAATGGATGCTTCACAGCACCAACTCCAGTGCTGTCCCCCTTCCAGGACTAACAAAGCGTCTTTCTGATGGGGGAAGAAAAGCTTTCCCAGCCCCTTGTCTCACTAGCTCCATGGGAACATGGGAGCTGAGTCTGGGTCAAGCTACCGAGGGATGGGAAAACGGGGGCTTCGTTAAGGGGATGCCTGGGACAAAGGGGTGCATCTATAGGCAAGTTTATGCTGGGAATAGCACACTGAGTATGAAAATGTGGCCTTGAGAACCAAGCGCCTTTAGAAGGTACACAAAGACGCTCACAGATCTAGTCTCATGAAAACAGTGGCCAGTCAAAGTGATTTAATCCAGCACCTAGAGCTGTCATGCACAGTTTTCCAAAAGTCAATTTAATTTGCTTCGGGTGTTATCACACACTGTTTAGTCACAGGATTTATTGGAAACCTTTCATCTATGCCAAATAATTGTTGGTGGGAGTTTCTTGAGATGGACTAGATGCCACAAAACCTGTAAGATTAACCGATGAGACACAATATACAGATTACCTGCAAGGTCTGAGACAGGCGCTAACAGGGTCATCTCACATGGGAAGCTGTGGTACTAATGGGTTGTAATTACTGATGTTAGTTAACCGATCATACAGCAGAGCTCAGGCAGGCAGCTGGTGGGAGGCTGGGCCATAAAGGACAGACTGAACCACAATGCAAGAGGGAGTTCCTGTAGGAAGGGTGCCAGGTGGTCAGGAGGGACAGAACAAAGGATGGCCTTAATGCCAGCCATATGATGCTCAAAGTTCCCACAATGTACATATGTTCAGGTTAGATTCTCACGCTCAGCTGATGAACATCTGTTGCGTTCAGCTGTAGACTTTGTGAGAAAGAAGCCAAAATGCTTTTCTGCTTAAGCTGATTGTGACTTAATTTCACTTTTTTTTTTTTTTTTTTTTTAAAGCACCATCTGTGTTGGTACTTTTCTGGTCATAAGAGGATCTCTGAAGGCTCCTTTCACTCATGTAAATGGCTTCGCTATCAGATGCTGTTTACATGAGAACAGAGAGGAGAGATTATCTCTGTGATAACAGCGTTGACACAAAACTGCTTGTGACCTCCTTCGTGTGTGAGCCCATTCAGAGCAAAAACAGCAGATTTCACTCTGACTAGTTTGTATGTTTAGGAAAATGGCTGAGAAATGAGAAACCCAATATGTATGTGTGAGCTAGTGTTTTGGGGACAGAAAGGCGCTGTTTTTCTCATACAATACCTCTTCCTGTTTTCTACTGTTTCACCCTTCACTCCCTGGAACAATAAGTGGGGCCTTAAAACAAAAGAGCTGGATCTCAGCATTCATTGCTCTGGAGCACCATGACTTCACATTCAAAATCTTATGTAAAGCCAGAGTTGCTTACATCCTCTCATGCCAGATTGATTTGTAAAAGTGGCACGTAGCTGCTTTTATCAGAGCATAAACTGATTTTGGTTCAGACAGCTGGCATCACATATCTTCTTGCGGTGTGCCACGCATTCCTTTCCTAATTGAGAGTGCAATTATTAGCCAGTCCTCCCAACAATGAGCGCCTGTTTGGCTAGCATTGGAAAAAAGACTTGGCACTTTATCTGAGATAATCAAAGCGCTAGAGTACAATTGGTCATCAGCTAGGGTTAACAATCTGTGCCTGTTGTATTTGCTCCCATCCTTGTCCTTGTCCTTGCACTCCAGTATAAGCCATTTAACAAACTGCTTATCCTGATTTAAAAAAAAAAAAGAAAAAGTGGATTAAAAGTTGTGCATTGTAAACTGGATGTGTTGGANCCTGATTTAAAAAAAAAAAAGAAAAAGTGGATTAAAAGTTGTGCATTGTAAACTGGATGTGTTGGACAGGAGGGGAAGGAGTCAGGGTGGAGGTGGCTGATGGAAGGAGCCTTGTGCCCTTCCTTCCTGTGGAGCTGGAGTCAGCCAGCCAGGCACCACATTCAGCTCCAACAGGGCTCGCTGTGGTCAGGAGTGCAGCCTCCACTCTTTTCTCTCATCTTCATCTTCTCCTCACCCCATGCCCTCTTATCTCTTATCTCCACTTCACATACACAGACATCTTTTATGGACTGAGTAGGAATTAGTATTCCATGAAAGCAACTGTTCTTTTTCCAGTTAAGAGAGAGAGAGAGAGACGTCCTAGGGAAGGAGGTTTCTCTTTAGTTAACTCCTACAGCTGTATGCAAATTGCTGGCAAACATATTTAGAATTTACCCAGCGGAGACTTTACCCAGCATGAAAACTCGCAGCATTGTTCTATTCAAGAGGCCGAGTACATGGCCCGAGGTGGGGGGGGGTAGGGGTGAATGGCCACACACGGATTTCAATTTATTAATCAGTAGTGCGATTCCACCCCACTCCTCCTCCTCTTCCCCTGTCTTCTCCATCCTCCTTCCCTCCCTTTCTGTCAGCACCCTGGCAGCTCTACCTCGCTGATTAGGCTGTGATTCAACGGCCTTTAAAAGCAAAAAACAGCGCCAACCTCTGATCCTTCACCAGTGAAACCACCAACTTTCCTTAAGCAAATACAGCCTCATGGCTCTAGCATCTGCTCAGGGTTTCTTCCACAAACAACTGATGCAGCTTTTCTTTGCACAGAAATGGAACACAGGGGAAGGGCGGGCAGAGAACTTTGTGTCTTTTCACTCTGTTGTTTAGATGTCAGAGCAGGGCCATCAGTTTGCGGAAATATGGTTTAGCTGCCAAAAAAAGACAGCAACGGTGAGGTTTACGGCGCCGTGACCTGGCGTGTAGAGACACGTGGCGTAGATAAGGCAGTGTGGTGTTCGGCAGGTGCTGCCTCACCTGTGGTGAAGAGTAAACAGACTGCTGGCGGTTACAAAGCCCTGGGCTGCAGCTTTTTCATCAGCACTATTCACCACCTTGCACCTGCTCAGTCTGAGCTATCATAAAGAGGAATCTAATCTTTCCCTGTGCTTTAAAGTGTGCTCCTCTAACACGCTCTTTGTTACTGACTCCTTTTATGACTCACTGCTACAGTTAACACGCGCCTGCAGTCATGTGTTTCAAACCTTGCACCCTCTTGACTCTGCCACTCATACAGCAATGAGGATACGGAGGATTTTGATGGTTTGCTGGTTGCAACATTTGCATAGTAACTGTTCGCAACACAACACATTGAAAGTCGGCGGTGAGTATAGCAGAATAAGGGGCGCAGGCAGGGGGGTGGGATACAAGCGTGGGGTGTGTGCGNGTGGGGTGTGTGCGGGGGTGGACAGTCTGCCTCCTCTTTTGTTCTATGTCTGGGATGCTTTTAGTGCTGCATAGTTGCCATGGAGAGAGTGAAACATGGGACAAAAGGCCTTTATTAGAGCAGGGGGCTGTTTAACTCAATGTGTTTTCCACTGAGTAAAAGACATGTTGATTGATGCTAATCACACCAAGTTGGATGTAAAGAACAAGAGCTTTGGACACTGTAGGAAAATGGGGTTGATTATGGGAGTGCTTCACACGATCAGCCAAAATCCAAATCCACTTATCTGTAATTTCTATTTGTTTACAGACTTACATCTTCACAGATGGAGAAGATGAGGAGCTGAAAAAGAAAACTGGTAAGTTTTATTGGGGGAAATTTCCTGAATTTATTTGAAATTGTGCGAAACCCATATTTTAAGGGTCATAAAAAAATTCAGCTTGGAGCTTTCAAGATATTAAAATACCCTAAACTATCATATAACATTTCATTTCTCCTCGTTCATGCCACAGGGAGTCATGCAATCAACACCAACTGTTCTGCAGCTCACAGCCGACAAGCTCTATCTTGCAAGATGGCAGTGGAATATGACAAATTTATTGAGTCTGGGAAAAAGTAAGTGTTACACTTCTGGCTTTACATAAGATACTATGCAGTTAATGCTTTTATATTGATGGTTTTATGAGGCTAAATATCTCAAGATTTAATCATATTCCTGTTTCCTAGGTGGTTCTGTCATGTAGACGATGATAACTACGTGAACGTGCGAGCTCTGGTGAAACAGCTTTCCCAGTATCCCCACACCCAGGACATGTATATTGGCAAACCCAGCCTGGACCGGCCCATAGAGGCCTCAGAGAGGCTGGGGGACAACAAGATGGTGCGTTGAAGATTTTTTTTGTGTGTTAGCCTAATATTTCCAAAGTTATACTTTGTATTGTAGATTTCAGTGTGTATGAACACATTTTCCTGTGTCCTCTTACAGAGACCAGTCAACTTCTGGTTTGCTACTGGAGGGGCAGGCTTCTGTGTGAGCCGGGGGCTCGCGCTGAAGATGAGCCCGTGGGCCAGGTAAGATACTTACATCAGCTTACATACACAACCCGGTGTTAATATTCTACTGGAGAACTTAAACTTTAAATTCTATTAACTGTGATCATGTCTATCTTGGAGGTCTACACAGATGAGAAAATAGAAATACTCAGATCCTTTAAAAGTATTAACCATCAGATGTAAAAGTTAGTGTTTAAAATCTACCTAAGTAAATGAAATTATACTCAAAAATCCACAGCAGAATGACTCATTGTGGAGAATTGTCTGTGTCAGGCAGTTCAATTATTAATGCGTTAGCACGTATCTGGTTTGTGTTAATGCATCTTTAATGAAAATCTGCAAAATTGGAGATATGAGCTTGTTCACACTGTGAACAAGCTCATATCTCCAATTTTGGACAGTTTGAAAAGAAATAATGATAATTTCTTTTGGATGAAATAATTTAAAAAAAAATAATCCCCAATATTTGAGTAGCACAAAATGGAATATTCCACCTTTGCATTCAGTTGCTGCTCAACGGCTGAAAAGTTCCACTTTAGTTGCCAGATCATGTTCTGTATATTTTCTGTCTCTTCAGTGGCGGCCACTTCATGAACACAGCAGAGAAGATCCGTCTTCCTGATGATTGCACCATCGGCTACATCATCGAGTCGGTGCTGGGGGTTCCTCTGACCCGCAGCAGCCTGTTCCACTCCCACTTGGAGAACCTGCAACAGGTGTCAAGATCTGAGATTCACAAGCAGGTGAGAGCCTCAGATCCAATCATCATTTTTGCATCTTTACATTCTCTGGCTTCTAGAGGAATTTTAGGAAATTTAAGGAGATGGTGTGAGTTGGGAAAAATGAGATTGAGAAATGACAAATGAGGTTTTAATCTTACGGAGAGTATTCACGTCACTCATGTCCTTGTTGTGCTTTTCCCTCCAGATCACACTGAGTTATGGAATGTTTGAAAACAAGAGGAATATCATCAACTTGAAAGGAGCTTTTCCTGTGGAGGAGGATCCATCAAGGTACGAGATCGTTGTCTTCAATATCACGACAAAGATTTAATCTCAGCTTTAACGCCTTTCAACCAATCAAAAACCAAACCCTCCTGTCTCTGTCTTTCAGGTTCAAGTCTGTGCACTGTCTCCTGTACCCAGACACCCCGTGGTGTCCCCCTCAGGTTACCTTTTAGGGTGACTGCTCCTTTCTCATCCTCGTCCCCATCGTGCCTCGGTATCTGAAAGGCTCGTTGGGACCAGCGTTTGATATTAGACTGCGCGGCTGCTGTATTTTTGCTGCAGTGGCGCGTGGTCTTTAATAGTTTTACTGGGCTGCTGTGCGGCCCGCCTTGGGACACTTCCTTCCTGTCTGGTGCCAGACCCCTTGTCCCATTCTGTTTGGGTGGAGGAGCTGAGCTGTTGGCAGGAAGTAGCTTTCAGCATTAAGCTTTGCAGGCAATCAGCTGAGCTTTGTGATATATGTTGCTTGTAAAATGTATTTGCAATTCTCATAGAATGTATTTCCATCTATTCAAGCCTTTTTTGCCAGCTTTACGTCAACAAGTTCTTTGGTTTTTGTTTCAGCTTTTACCTTTTAAAAATTCAAAGCCATTCAGGTCTTTGTAGGCTTTTTGGCTTTTAACACACATAATTGGCTTTTCCAGGATTGTGGGAGAAATATTTTTGTTGTTCCTTTAGATTGTTTAACTCAGATGACTCCGGACAAAGTTTCTAATATGAAGATATATTGTAGTTGTGCTTTTTAATTTAACCATACATGTCAGTGTTATTCTTCCCACAGCCTGAGCTGGCAGTAGGCAGTTTTCCAAAAGCATTCTCAGATGACACAATCTGAGATATATAAGGAATCAAGCACTTTCCCCTTTTCATATTTTAGATGAACTGCCTGAATTTAGAATCTTAAATGGCATGCTTCAGATCTCTGTCCAAAATAACAAAAAATAACCCCTTAAAATCTCAGCATCTCTTCTTATTGTATTTAATAACACTCCTTGCATTTGTTACAATCAGGGAAAAGTAATATTTGGAAGAGATTGTGGTTTGGGGTTACAATCAATTTTTTTTTTTTTTTTTTNATTTTTTTTTTTTTTTTTATTGCACAGCTGAGTTTCAAATGAACTGTTGTTTGCTCCTGGAAAGATGCTCGCCTCATAAAGTTCAACAGCAGAAAATACCTGACTTTTAGCACGGTTGTGTGCCAGTTGGGGAAAACCCAAATGAATAACAGCCTTGTATGTAATATGAGCTGCAGTTTGTAGCAGTTTGCACAAAAGACTGATGACCCTTTCCCTTTGTTATTATTAACTCAAATGTTCCTTATTTACACACAATATCAAAAAGTAACAGTTGATTCAAATGAGGCGAGCAAGCAAGCGCAACATCAGTGTTTCCACATTGAGGTGTGTGTTTCCTCTCTGTTGTCCCTCACCCACATTGGGTTACATCTTGATTACAGTATTGTGTACTGTGCCTTTGTTGAAATTTGTAGTGACTGAAAATGTTTAGAATGTAATTTCCCTTCACGGTTTACAGATGCTTTTAATGACCTGGACATGATTTTGTGCTGTGTTTTATTCTCCAGTATCTGGAGGGTTCAAACAGTTCATTCCCAATATTA
Source organism: Lucifuga dentata (assembly GCA_014773175.1). NCBI lineage: Eukaryota > Metazoa > Chordata > Actinopteri > Ophidiiformes > Bythitidae > Lucifuga > Lucifuga dentata. Next base: position 23,240 of record VXCM01001172.1, on the reverse strand, counting down.
GCTTCTCAGGGATTATGATCTGATCCTGGAATTACAACTACGAGACCCACAGTGGGACTCAAACCTTCGAATAAAACTTCATAACCACTGAGAGTCTTTGTACGTCTGTTTTATTCGATTGTCTGATGATGCATTTAATGTTCCACAAAGTCACACTGAGAATTTATATAACATTAACTTTGTCAAATGGAAAATCTGGAGGCAAGAAGTCAACCATTCAGAAATGAAATATAGAATACAAGAGTTAATAGAAATTATCAGCTGAGAACTAGATGAAAATGCACCCGATTTATTGTACTTGGTGTGGGAGAAGTACTCAAATCCTAAAGTAAAAGTAGCAGTAACAGTGGGAAAACACTACATTACAAGTAAAAATCCTACATTCAAAATTTCATTTCATTACATTCCTTTCAAAATAAGACTTTACTGTTGTGACAGGAAGCAATTAAATAAAAACCAAAGTAAAAGGACAGGACAGGAAAGTTTTACTTTCAAGTGGTCCAGGTCAGGTTTTGATGAAATTCAGATTTGATTGTATTTTGATTTGGTCCAAGTCCGGATTAAACTGTGTTTCATTCCAGCTCCAGACTGAAGTCTTTTTATTGAGCAGTTTACTAAAGTGTACAAAATCAGATGTCATGATGAGGGAGAGCAGTGTAGTTTCACTGTTGGGTGAAAAACGTGCAGTTTTGGGTGGGAAAAAAAGAGGGGAAAAGTAGAGAAGGGAAGAAAAAATGAAAGGAGAGAAATAAGGAATGGAGGGAGGACAGAATGAAGGAAATACATTGAAGAAAATAAGGAAATGTAGAAGGAAATGAAAGAATGGAGGGGGAAGAAAGGAAAGAAAGAAAGAAGGATGAACAATAGAAAGGAAAGAAGCATGAAGAAAGAGAAGTAGGGATGAGGAAAAAATGACAGAAGAAAGAAATGAACGAGCTAAAGACAAAAAAAAAAAAANAAAAAAAAAAAAACAGACAGGAGAGCAAGAAGGACAGAAGGTGGGAAGGAAGGATGGAAAGAAGGAACAAAAAACGAATGAAAGAATGAAATGAAGAACAAAGAAGACCATTTTTATGAATTCATCTAATTTTGGATGTAAAACTACAGTTGTCAGGTCAATGCAGTGGAGTGAAAAGTACAATATTTTCCTCTGAAATGTAGCAGAGGAAATGCTAATGCTTTCTACCTGCTGTGTTCATGCTCTCATTCCAAATGTAAATTTAAATGGCCGCACTTCCTCTTTGACTGAACACACTCTCCTCTCTGAAGCTGAAGACTTTGGCTTCATCCCAGCGTGTAAATTAAAATGCAAACAGCACACACAGGCTCAGTCATGCTGTTTATTATTCTTCAGCTGCTCCTATGAGAACCCACATAATTGCAACAGCAAACGCTAAGGAAAGATAAACAGCGGAAACCCACCAAAAAGCAGTAATCACACGTAATAGGAGCGCTCAGACATGCAACTGGAATAACTTTTGGTGATTTCTGAAGGAATAAAACACAACAAATCTGTTCCAATATTGTGATACTGCAGGTTTACACACAAGATTCTGAGCTGAGAGTCACACTAGTCCAACTCTAGAGTTATTTATAGTTTGAGTAAAGTCTTCCTCTTTTGTGGGAAAAGATCAAAATGATCCGAGTGCAAATTGAGATCTTGCCAATTTAACAATAAAAGAGTTTTATTCTTAAGCCACATGCCTTCTTTCCCATGGGTGCAGAGAGGAGGGGTTTCCCTCTTCCTCTTGATAATAAGATCAGCTGTTTGTTACTAAATAAACGAGCAAAGCTGCCACGGCAACAGTTTGAAAGGTTTTGCTTCTTATAACGTGATTTAAACCTGTAGATTTGTCGTAAACATTTTATGATTGCGGATGGAGAAGAAAGAAGGCGCATGATGACTGATGTCTGTTTGAACATGAGATTTAGACACATAAAAGGCTCCAGTTTTTCCCACTCTGCATCTCAGTAAGGCAAAGCTGTGATTATGGTTTGTGGTGTGGATGTTTGCCGGAGTAATTTGTCTCCCATGCAAAGCTTTGCTGCAGTCCAATGTGTCTGCCAGAAGTCAGACAGTTTGGCTTTTCAAAGGATGCTACTCATGTTCACCTACTGTTATTTTATGTCAAAAATAAATAAACAAAACTGCATGTAAGCCATGTTTCCCCAAGAATTTAATAATTCTCTTAAAGATCAATACCAGTAATAAAAGAAAAACTACCCGCATAACATCACGAACAACATTTTCTAAAACATAAAACCATTTTTTAGCTTTCCTGTTATTTTGTCAGCTCCCCTAATCTTTCAAAATCAAATGTTCAGGTGATACATCCACCTTAAAATTCAATGTGAAACATTTCACTTGCTAACACCTTCGTCCGAATGTACAAGGCAGTCGTTTTTAATTTCTCGGTAAAAGTCGTCTTCTACTGGGACTATATTCCCTGGAAGAGGCATACATTTTTTTCCCCATGCCACTCGATGTTTGAAGCTTAAATTAAGCAACTTTGACAGAAATAAGAACAACATTTAATCGGCTGTGATGGATTACCTTCTCAAGTGTGTTTCAAGTCTCTACAAGTTGATTTTCATAGCGTACTGAAATGAACTGAAACCAATGGCGGTCTGAAAGGTAGGAAAAACAAATCTAAAATGTACCACTCCAGTAGTTTCTTTTGGAAAATAGTTGGCAGCAAAGTAACATGTATGCAGGTTGTATTTATTGGGCTCAAACATGAAAAATCACCGGTATGCTCCTTTAAGATTGAAATTGACCATCAGAAACCTAAAGTGACTCCCAGGATGCATCTACTTTTACTACTTCTACTACAACTACTATTACTACTACTGCTACCTACTACAAATAACAATACCACATACTTACACATAATGTAGAATCTTATAATGATCTTGCAATACAACAAATTGAGTTTTGGGGCTTCCTATAGACTGGAGTACTCAAATACAAATCTTTTTCAATAAGACCTTTGTCTTATTGAAAAATATTTTTATGTCCCTTTAAGACTTCATTTGTTCACTAAGGTCAGATAAGCCAGGGTCGGATTGGGATCGTAATTTTTACCGGGAATTTACGAAATTAGCAGTGCTGTCAACTTTCAATGAGTCCAATATGAGCCCAACGCCGGAGACGACGGGTTGCTGAATGTGATTGGACCAAACCAAAGCAGAGTAGACATTCTCACACAGGCAGTAGAGCAGTCAGACATTCGATTTCGCTTGCAGTGGAGAAAGGGAGAATTTTGACTCGTTGCGTCACAGCGATGTCTCGCAGATAATACGAACAATACATATGAAAAGTATAATTTGCTCAGAGTCCAGAGACAGTTGTGGTTCGGTCTGGATCCGGACCAGAATCTGGACTTTGAGGATGACTGCTATAGATTTCCAGTGTATGAAATATGACATACTTTGAGGGTATTTTCAGATACTGTGGACAAAATACTCTAATCCTGTCATGGGTTTGCAGTTCTCTACTTGTCCACCAGCCATCACCCATGAGTTTTTCCCTCCATTTCACAGTCACCTGACCTGCTGTTTTGCATATGTGTGGCGTGATGACAGGTGAGACATCACAGCAGAACATTTAACCGCACTGATGATATCAGTGGTGGATGTGGTGTCACCATGTTTGGTTCTTCACCTGTCAGCAGACTGTATGGAAATATGACTGAAGGTTGGAGTTGCGATTATCTACAGAGATAAATCATCCACATGTCCACTGTGCTGTTTACTAAACAAAAACATCCCACATGACTGCGTCTGACTCCAGCGTGAGTCAGACTCGAAGGGGAAATGCAGCGTTTCTGCCCACATTTGGGGTTTTATACCACAGGGAGCAACTGACTCGAGTTCTCACCCAGAGACAAGTTTAACTCGTAATCTTTAAGCCCACAACAGGGTGTTCTGTGTACTTTTCTGTGATTACAACTGTAAACTTGTTTGGTGAAAATTGCGTCTAAGAGATGGTTTAAGATCATGTTTACCAAAAAATTATGACCGCAGTCTCTTGAGGATCACTTGGATCATAATTTCAAACTTGAGTCATATGAATATGAATAACACCGATTCAGAACTTTTGACTCTACTTGTTCTCATATTTATTCACAGTCAAATCAAGGTTTTTATTGTCATATAACTATGCAGTGAGACCTGAGGTAGAATGAGAAGCTTCACAAAGGCTCCGTTGGTTTAACTACACACACAATTAAGAGCCAGATAAAATATAAAAATAAAACAATAGAATATAACCAAGCAATATCTGAAAGCAAGAATAATCAGTAATCAACAAGAAAACAAGGGAATAAAACTAGTATGTGGTATGTATTAGAGCTCATACCTCCATCAAAGCTGAGCAAGCCGAGACAACAGTCTTATTCTAATACTATACTAGCCTAAAGAGAAAGAAATGGCAATAATGAACATAATATTTTTCTGGATCTATCTGTGAAACTATTAAGCAATACTGAATTACTGAATCAGCATCATCTCAGCTTCTCATTATGGTTGCTGCATGCTTGGAGCCCTATTTGTTAGTATACGTAGTAGTAGTATTCTGATTGGGTATGAATTCCGATTGGTATATTGCTGTTGACGAAACTGACAAAAATATTGAAAAATGTATTACCTTTCAATGTTAAGAAATCGTTTTGGAAAAAGTCTGGGTCCACGAGCTGGATCTGGATCTGGATCCGGACCTGGATCTGGAGGCCTACCACATGGGTTCTTCTCTCAGCCATGCCCCACCTGTCCTCCAAGTTTAGTCAAAACTGTTTCAGAACTTTTTGAGTAATCCTATGAAAGAACGAACGAACAAACAAACAAATGAACAAACAATCAAACAAATAAATGAACAAATGACAGAAAAGCTGAACAAAGCTTAATATAATAAAATAATAAAATAATAATAAAAGCCTTTTAGCTTATTCAAGTTGCGTTACTGACAATCATTTCCCAAAAGATAAAACCATATTTCAACTTTCCTGATATTTTGCAAAATCTCTAAATGTTTCAAAATCAAATATTCAAGCGATACACCCACCTTAAAAATTGATGTTTCACCTGCTAATAGTTAAGCAGCCTTATGTAATTATAATAATATTATGTATGCAGCCTTATGAAGTCACGCATTTAAATTTTTCGATAAACGCAGGTCTTCTCTTGGGACTATATTCCCCAGTGGAGACATGCATTCACTCTGCATTTTTTTTTATTGCACTTAAATGCTAAAATTACATAACTTCGAAAAAAAAAACAAAAACCCCTGAATATACATGTTGTTCACGGAATGCTTCAAGTATCAGCAAGTTGATTTTAATAGCGTACCAGTATGAACTGAAACCAATGGCTGTCTGGAAGGTAGCAAATTTTTTTTAAATTTCACCATTCCAGTCAATGATTGTCAGTGTAATGTTATGATGAAAATAGAATATACTGTATTAGGTTCAAACATGCAAAATGGCCAGTATGGTCCTTTAAGGCTGTGTTACACAATGTCTGTGACAAAAATGAAATATTTTAGTCTGAATCAAAATCTGAATGTTGCTGATTACTGAATAGATATTGCATAAACTTGGACTTACAGCAATATGGAAATGATAAAATATCAGCTTCAACAGTTCAGGAAAATCAACTAATGTACATTTACTAAAAAATGAAATAAAAGAGAACGATTTCAGATGTTGAAATGACAGGAAACACTTCACATGTGCCAATTAGCCAGTTAACAGTTTGCATCCTGCTGATTAAAACCCAAACACCTCGGTGTGCTTTTCTGCACCTCCCATCACACCTTTGGGTAGAGAGCGTGAAACTTCACAACTGGCTAATGTGACTCTGCTGTATTTGTTTAACAAAACAAATCAGCAGTTTGACTCCTAAATGGGGGACGAGCTGGAGCTGCTGACCCCCTGACTTAAAACCTAAATCTGCTGACAGACGACTGCCAGAACGCAGCAATTGGCAGAGCAGAGCGTTCCTCTGAGGGAAGAGGATTACACAAGCGAAGGCCACTCACACACTGCCATCATGAGTTTCCTTTGCTGTATCAGTCAGCCTCCAATTAACAGCCTGCATTGTCTGCAGGATTAGGAGCGGCGGGACAATTCCCACTGCCCCCACAGGGAGAACTCACAGCACCTGGCACAGGCTTAATCCTCCTCAACACGTGCTCAAAAGGCTGAGGAAGTGGGACTTGACCATAATCCAGTATCATATCTCTACAGCAGCAGAACTTGAACTTCATAGCTCGCAATACTTAAGGTCTATACCTCCAGTGTGCTAAAGGCTCCTACAGACTGAGAGATTACAGCAATCTTATAAATTTGCAGTATGTCATACTGCGCGACATGGCTCTGATAAACTTGTGTACGACACCAAGTTTGATGTAGACTACGATGACGATTCCTGCTGAATCATGGGCTACGATGCAAGTTGAAAGAAAATATGTGAGCAAGAACGTCATCAGTGTACATCATCAATGTGGGAAACTAATGAAGTGAACAAGAAGTTTTTTAATTTTTTTTTTTTTTTGGCCTTTATTTTACCAGGTAGATCTCATTGAGATAAAAATCTCTTTTTCAAGAGAGACCTGGCCAAGATGGCAGGAAGTACATATGTCCATGCTTATGCATTGGATCTTATCATGGGCAGGTGTGGATCACATGATTGCAGAAAACTGAAATTCATATGTGTTGGTCACACAAATACAGTTTAATCGTACAGTAGAAAATACAACTTATTTTCACGTTTGTGCATGGTGAAGATAGAGTACAGACAGACACAGCATATGTTTAACATATATAGGATACATATATTTTATATTATCATATATTAAAAAGTCTATAAACTGGTATGATTTTTAAACTTTTTATTCATGTACAAGTTACACATATACAGGTATGTTTCACATATATGATGCATTAAAGAAAAATAATGGGTACATATTTGGGCTATACATAAATATATATCCATATGGGTTTATGCGTTAGGTTTGTTTGAGCAGCATTCTTTTGAAATGGGTAAATATAAATCCACTGGTGTTATGTTGTTCATTGTAGCGGTTGCTGATATTTTAATCAAGGAAAAAGGTTAAAATCCACCTGTAGAACCCTACAATCCAATAAAACACTGCTGTAGTAAATGTAACCTTTGTGAAACTTATTAAGTTCAGTTTTTGTTGACACTTTCATAGAGAAATATAAGCAGCAAGTAATAAGTATTTTAATTAAACAGTCATCAGTGAGTTTGCATAAGGCAAAGCAGGATGCAAATGAAAACCTGTACAGGCAGTGATCTGTTACTCCTGTCATCATTATGAAAAACTGCTCAGCCACCTGCTGAGATCATTTATACACCAACAAAGGTGGAGGAAAGCAGGTCCATGCAGTTTTAATATTTTACCAAAACCACTCAAGGACTCATGGCTCTGTCTGAATGCAAATAAGCTTAACTGTCTCTATTATTCAATCATATATTTGGGAGCTGCTGTAACTTTCGTAATATGGAAACAGTAATGTCTCTAATGTTCATTTTGGAGAGTGGATGATGACATATGCCTCACCAAGGAGATGAAAGACCTCCAAAGAACAGGAAGGAAACAGAAATGCTTTGACCTGATGAATACACACACAGAGTAAAATAAAGGTAGATGTCCAGAAATCTTTCCTCTGACTGCTTTGAGTGATGCGTACAAAGGAGGAACTGAGGTGTGAATAATGTTTACACTGACATCCAGGATACAGCTGCCTCCCTTTTGAACTCTGCCACAAAGGAGACAAGCAACGCCCCTGTTTCCTCAACTCCCCTTCCCTCGTAAGCATCAAGCACAATGAATCTGGCAGGATTCTTTCCAAAAAGTGTCCACAGGTCTGCGTTCACTCTCCACTTGCCCTTCACTGTCATAAGATGAAAAGACAATGCGTACATGTGGAGGAAGAAGAAACAAAAAGCGAGCTGTGAACTAAATCCAGATTAGTTCAAAGTGCTTTACAAGCTTCCTATACTGGCAACGAGAGATAATCTGAAAACTGATCACTTTATACCACAGAGATGAGAACAGCTTTCTGACAGTTTCTGCCTATTTTAGTCAATTAACTCCAAAGCTTGTACACTTTACATTGCTGATCATGGTTTTAGATCAATTTTTACATGTAAGAAGCCGCTGATCTTTGGATCAGTTCATTGGGATATAAAAATCATGTTACAAAGACTTTAAACTTGATTTACTACAAACTGGTTCTATGATTTTGGCTGATATTATGGGTGTTTCAAGCCTGGTGCAGCTTTAACCGTCTTGTATCTCCTGACTGTCATGCAGCTGCTTGGCATTGAGCAGAAATGAGTTAGAATGTGAGCTGTGGTACAACCACCTGGCAGAGAGCCCAGCCAGACTCAGGAAGTGTGTGTATGTGTGTGTGTGTGTGTGTANCAGAGGGCGCAGCCACCCCACCCCTCCTGCATTTAGCTCTTCACCTCAAAGCATTAGTAATGCATTCCTCCGGTCCAGAAACAAGCAGGGTAATTCAATTTCCTCGACAGTGAGACTGTGTGAAATTTCATTTGCATGTCTTCTGTGTGTGTTAGACGAGTTGTAAAAACCTTTCTGCCTCTGTCATGCTTTGTTTGTTTACTGCTTTGTGTAGCTCGGTCAGAATAATGAACTGCAGGGAACCCAGGAAATTATGTAATCCCGATAGTCATCTCTCTGCAGACAGAAAAGTGTGCATTTACTGCCAAAGGGGCAACAAAATAAGACAAAATATTCGATTGCAACTCACTCACAGCTTGGCATTGCATGGAATAAGTTTGAGTTCAGAGATTGTATTACAATGATGGTGAATGCAACTAGTGGTGAATCTAAGTTGATGTGGTAACAGTTCATGAAACCTCAACATGACTACCATGTCTGAGTCAAATCTGGTCCAAATACTGTGGCTGAAGCTTCAGCAGATGCTAGTAATAATATACAGTATATTTACGATGAAAAGGACCACTTCTGTCTATCCTTTAATATTCAATTTCATCCCCCCCTCAATTCCACATGCAGAAGCTGGTGTTTGGGTGACAGCAGCTGGCTGGCGGTCTGCAGGAAGCTTCTGGCCTGGTGCAGACCCTGACCCCTGCCTGCCGTCTGCTCACAGGGTCACAAACACAAAACCGCCTTTCAGAGAGCTGCAGCCAGTCACAGCAGAGCAATGCATCAGACCGAAACAAATATACTGCACGTATCCTCTGCAGATACATAAGCTTTTCATGATAAAAGACCAGTACCTCTACAGAGTATTGGTGTACTTACATTTACCACTGGATGTCCCACAACAAAAGTGAAAATGACACATGTACAGGAGATGGATTTCATTTGGTCAAAAAGCTACCATCTGTGATGACTGCAAAAGTAAAAACGTAAGAATGGGAGTATTCCTCATAGCGAGAAGGTCTTGGATTCAAATCCGTTTGGGGCCTTTCTGTGCGGAGTTTGCATGTTCTCTCGCTGACTGCTCCAGTTTCCTCCCACAGTCCAAAAACATCTGTCTGTCTTTCTAGTCCCTTTCACACATGCATTCTAGTCAGGAAAAGTTCCTGCTAAAACCTGGACAGCGTTACGTGAGAACATGCACATGAAGTGGAATGCAAAAGTCTTTGCTGCAGTTTTCCTCCTCAGCCATTAGTAACGTTCCTGGTTAGATTCATATTAGAACGGGGGCCAGGACATTTCAGGAACAAGTGAGTGGGTGTGTCGACGTATTTGTCCTGCGACTCACTCGTGATGATAATAAACCTGTTGGCAACATGCTGATATACTGCTGTATGTTAATCAAAATAATATCTGGAAAACTGCAGCGATTTGGAGATTAGAGAGCTTTTGTCCATTACAGCAGGGAATGAAATAATTAATCAAGGAATGGCAAGGAATTCAGTGGTTTATGATGAAATACAGCATAACTTCTGCATCGCGTCACGTCCTGCCTTATTCTTCTTCTATTTTGTTCTCTATCTGTTGGCAAACAGCTTTTGGGTGCCTTGTCGCTACTGACCAGTTTGGTGGGAAGATCACACCCTCTACCTGACCAGGAATTTCAGGTTTAGTCGAGAACACGGTTATTGTGGCTACTGTCCTGCATTGGAATGTGAGTGTGAAAGAGGTACTCGAGGAACATTCCCGCACCAGGTAGTCCTGCATCGTTCTGGTGGTGTGAAAGAGGCTTTTGTGTGTTAAGGCTTCAGTATGTTTCATCCAAAGTGCCTGAAGGATGGTCGGATAGTGGCTGAAACCCCCTTTTCAATGTGTTAATCGGGGCGGGGGTCCAACAAAAGGCTCTATTGTGGGTCACGAGGACCAGGATTAAACTCCTAGGTGATAAACTGCCAACCTGTCCAGGACATATCCCGCCTCAAGCCAAGTGAAAGCTGGGACAAGGCATAAACTATGCAGAAACTGAATGGATGGAAGCATGTAGGGTGCTCAAGGAATTCTTAAAGGACCATTTTGTACGTTTGAGCCTAATATATTCCATTTTCATACACGTAATGTTACTGACAATTATTTCCCAAAGCATACTACTGGAATGTGAATTCATGACAGGCCTTATCAGCACGTCTGGTTCCAGCTTCCTGCCATATCTTCTGCAAGCCCATGAAGACTCAAAGACAGAGTCCTGATCCACATTTACTCTCATTCTAACTAAAAAAGGCAGCTCATAGTATGTACTCCATACAATCTTTTAGTATTGTAGTCCGTACTGAATTAAATATTTTTTCCTACCTTCCAGACCGCCATTGGTTTCAGTTCATTCTGGTACACTATTAAAAATCAACTTGNCCTACCTTCCAGACCGCCATTGGTTTCAGTTCATTCTGGTACACTATTAAAAATCAACTTGTTGATACTTCTTTCATCCTTGGGATCAATCATCATGGACAACAATCATCATGTAATCCATCATCATGGACAACACCTGTATTCTGTTTTGTTTTCCCTGAAGTAACGCAATTTTAGCATTTAAGCAATAAAAAGCATGGAGTGATCTGAAAATACTTCCTAGTGGAACATTCAATATAGTCCCAAAAGATCCGTGTTAATTGAAAAATTTAAACAACTGTGACTTCATAAGGCTGCGTAACTATTGGCAGGTGAAACATCAGTTGGGTGTATCACTTGAATATTTGATTTTGAAAGATTAAGAGGTTTTGCAAAATATCAGGAAAGCTGAAATTCGGTTTTATCCTTTGGGAAATGACTGTCAGTGACGTTACGTGTATGAAAATTGAATATATTAGGCTCAAACATGCAAAATGGTCAGTATGGTCCTTTATGTACAAGAGAATATTAATTTGACCAATTTTATTTGTGAATTTGCCAATACATAACTAAATTTGCTCCAGTTTTGATTGTTTTAATTCTCAGCAGGCATTTCCAGCCATCTGGCATACCACAAGTGGTACTCACACCACAGTTTGAGAACCACTAGTCTCTAGTATGACAGGGTAACTGCAAAACAATGTTATGCTGCGACCTAGTGTTCATCAGATCTTGCAACTGCTTTTTAAGAGAAAATATTTGATAATTTGAGGTATGTATCCAGTAAAATAATCTGAAATCAAATATCAAATCAAACCAACAAGCCAGTTAAGATTTGTTTGTTAAGATTTGTTTAATTTCCAAACAAAGCATTCATCTCAATAGAACCACAGGATTTACATGTACACATTTTAGAGATCATTCCACAAAAATGAGATTAAAAAAAAAAAGATTACATCTACTGGGATTTCACTGAAAAATTAAATCTATTTACCACATTCACATTAATGAAGCAACACATTGTGCTTGCTACAGACTCAAACACAATAAAAAAAAACTACAAGCAAATGAAAATGTCTAAAATGTGTAGATCCCTTAAAGTGAAATTTAAAAAAATGGAGATGGCAATTTTAGCAACTTTTTTCTTCATTTTGTAAATGTTTATAGTCTGTACAACTTGCATAACAACAAGAAAAAGAATATTACCACTACTCAAAAACAGTTTTCATCAGAGTAATAATAAACACGTTTTATAGAGCATCGGCGAGTATCATTTTGAAAAGTCGGTCTCATTTGATGAGTCTGATTGTAAAGGCAATAGATGGCTATCACCTTTACAAGCAGGCTTTAAATAAAGACAGTTGAAAAAAAAAAAGGGAAAGAGGGGTTGTGCTCACTTTTGGCACAGTCGTACTGATCACAATGTACAAAGATTTCGCTCCACATACAGAAGGATCGTCATTGCTTCAGGAGGAAGATCAGCCCAGCCCAACAGATGACTTCTAGATGAGATGATGAACAGAGTCACAATCCCTTCACAGAATCCACTCGCCAACACACAAACATTTTTTGTTATAAATGCTAGAACACATTTGCAAGACGCTGCATTGCTGATGCGTACGGTAGAGAGGATGGCAGAGATCAATGCCAGACAGAGCTAAGATTCCCCGTTTTGCTGAGGGAGATGAAACACAGACACAATGACAAGAGATCCAGTGAAGAGGGCACCGAAAAGTCTGGAGTAATGTGCGTCTCTGTCCTCCCCTGCTTCACCATCGTCTTCATCAAGCTGTAGAAAACTTTCCAGTAGTAGAAAAATGTCTCATCTGTTGAGTCTCTTATTAGATGACTCATTTCTATCACACAACTCATTTTTTTGTCCTCACCAAACCATCCAAGAACAAATGCCAGAATGTTCACAGTTGAGTTTCGCAGCTCTCTGCAGTTCAAAATCTAAAACAGTCACTCATGAGGAGCAGTGGTTTATCATTGTATTAAAATGCCACAGGAAGTACTGGCATCCCAAGAAGGAAAGTGCAATACTGCAGGATAGTTGGTCCCCATCGTCAGATTTAAGACAGAATGCAATAACTGCTTCACCCAAACACAATAGATTTCATAGGCTCTTCAGGCAGAAAGAGCCGAGGAGATGAGATGTTGAATCTATGAACCAGACAAACTGTAACTAACTGTAATTCTGTGAGAAATAACATCTCTTCCTGCCTTATTTGTAAGTGTAAGGCATTTCTCCCGAGGTGCAGTGCAGAACTTTACAAGATATTTACACAACAAACAGCAGTAATCGGTTAGTCTGATAGTGGTAAGAGTCTGTTAGCACTTCCAGAGTCCCAAACACAGCACTTCCTGTTAGATCTGATAACCTAAATTTAAAAAACAAATGCATACAGGGAAACAGAAAGAAGTGAAAGGCAGTTGATAAAACGTTATGCACTTATAAAATCTAATGCAACCCAACCCAATATTGTAGCCATAAATCCGACCTTTTTTGCTGACCGTGATTTAAAGAACAATACCGGTGATTTTGCATGTTTAAGCCCAACAAATACAACCCGCATACATGTTACGTTACTGACAACCATTTTCCAAAGCATAAAATTTTCTCTTTTTTTTGCTAAATCTCCCAATCTTTCAAAATCAAATGATCAGGCTATATGTTTTGCCTGCTAATACTTAATCTGAATGTAGAAGGCCAATTTTAATATCTCGGTAAAAGTAGGTTTCTCCTGGGTCTATATGCCCTGGCGGAGCAAGACGTTTTCTTCTGTGTAGCTGGTTGGACCGGTTAAATAAAGTTACTCTGACAAAAAAATGTAATAGACATGTTTGTTGTGATGGATCATGTATCTCAAGCATGTTTCAAGTCTCTTCAAGTTGATTTTAACAGCGTGATGGAGTGAACTGAAACCAATGGCTGCATGGAAAGTAGGAAAACAGTTCTAATATTTACCATTCCAGTAGTATGGTTTGGAAAGTGGTTTGCACGAATGTAACGTGCAATCGGGTTGTATATATTGGGCTCAAACATGAAAAACCACTGTATGGTCCTTTAACTCTGGAGATATTGGAAGCAGCTCTCAAAGGAAGATTTTATAGCAGGGATAGGGTATTGGTTTGTATTATATTGCAAAAAATGTATGTAATAACTTAGTAATTCTGGACTAATAATGGCAATTGCAAAGGTAAAGATCAGTCGTCAAGGCTTGTGAATGTTGGGAAACAAATAAAACCCGCGAGATGCTGACAGTAAAAAAAGTGTAAACTCAGGCTGNTGAATGTTGGGAAACAAATAAAACCCGCGAGATGCTGACAGTAAAAAAAGTGTAAACTCAGGCTGAGATGTGATTGGCTCTGGGATGTTCCTATTCTCCTTCACCCAGCAAAAGCACATTTGGATTTTCCATTTTAAGTGAAGGGAGAAAGTTAATGGTTGCGGTAAGCGAGGCAGGAAGTGTGATCGGATGGAAAAAACATCAATGGGAGAAGAGGACAGAGCGGTTGAGTGAGTGGAGGAGTGAACAGCCGCGTGAGATGTTGCTGCTGCAGGACGGGACGAGTCCGATTCTGCTCAGTGCGCTGGAGGGCTGGTGGCATCTGGTCGGCTATTTGCCAGGTACTTGGCCCGCATGCTGGAGGTGTACTGGTGAAAGAAATGGAAAAAGACAAACAGGATAAAGATGAATCAAGATTCCACTCATTCTACTGTTTTACACGTAGAATGAAGTCTGTTCTCATTCATATATGTGACTGAAATTGATAGACGCAGGCTGCAAAGACTCAATTTTTACATATCACTTTTTTTCATTCAGTGAAGTCCACTGGCTCATGACAAAAAAAGAAAAGGAAGAAAATGGCCAATATCACAATGTGAAGAAAATCTTAAATTCTTTGAAAAAATTCTTGGACCACACCATAAAAAAAACAAAAAAAAAACAAAACAAAACAAAAAAAAAAAAAAAAAANAAAAAAAAAAAAAAAAAAAAAAAACACTTGTTCCTAGCTAAATTTCAACCAAATATCATACAAATCTAAACATAGTTTAGTTTTCACCACCCAGATTACCTCTCAAACCAGTTACTCCAAAATGCTGATTTCTAGAGGGACCTTAAATGATTAAAAAAAACATCATAACAGCCACAGAACAACAACATAATCACAGCCATTCTAGCTGTACTTATTTCACTTCATCTGTTGGGAACCTTCGTGCACATCAGCAGTACCGGTCATTCATACACAGTAAAGATGCATCCATGCATTTTGTCAAACAAGCAAAGCAAGCATAAAAAAACCCAAAAAACATTACACTTCAAACTGCTGTGGACAACAAATCTGTCTAAGCTAGAGTGACTTTTAGAAACATGGTGTGATTTTTGTGTTCTGATGACCCTTTAGATTAATTAAGACCCTTTGTGTATAAACCCAGTATCTAAATCCTAAACCTTTTAAATATAAGTGTGTGGTATTTAACTCTGCACCACCAAGAAATTCATCCTTAAAGCCAAGAATTGGGTCAAAGCAAGTCCACATGAAGAGTGAAATGGTTCAACACCACGGCTTCTCAGTTTGAAGTTAAATTGTCAGACTTGTAGGTCATGTTGAGTCTCAGGGAAGATGCAGCTTCACATGTTCCTCCCAGTGCATCTGTGGTGCAGGGAGGGGAGGGGAGGGGAACATGCAGCCTGGGGGCCACAGGAAACAACAATCAGATGAGACATCAGGTGGTACTTGACAGGAGTCATGACAGAGGGGGAGTGGGGGGTCCGACAGCCATGGCTGGATGTGGGTAGAAAGCTGGGTTGGGAAGTGGTACGGAGGAGGAACAGGCCAGCATGTGGAGGAGGCGGACATATTTTGTACCTGTTAGTAAGGCTGATGAAGTTACCAAAATGATCTGGAACTCCCCGAAGGCTTTAACTGCCAGCTGTAACCGCTGTTACTGTCCGCGGCAGTCAAATACAACTGTGTGGATTCGCAGCAAACAAAAAAAAAAAAAAAAAAAAAAAAAAAATGACAAGAGAGAGAAAGTACAAAAGATGCAGAAGCGTCTGGGTCCAGGCAGACACACAGACACATGGAATGGCAGGATCACTGGCAGAGGTTCAGGCCAGGCAGGACAGAGGAGAGGAAAGAATGACCGAGGCTGGATCAGTCTATCATTATGTAAAGAAACGTTTCTACCTCTGCAAACTGGGTCGACTCATGTCAGCTAAAAACACAAAACACATCCAGCACTTTTACTGATCCTTGTAGGTTAATCTCCACAAACCTCAGGCACTGTGTTCTCAGAGCTGGATTCAAGTTCTGTTTTGCAAGGTGGATCCTTTGAGAAACAAAGTGTGAATCTGGATCTTCAGGGTGAAGATTCTAAGTCTTTGCAGTAAATATGTGACACCATAACGCCTAAAACTACTAATATCAAAGCGGTCTGCACATGCCTTTTATCATCTATCCGTGGCTCTGATTCCAATCAAATCGAGGTTATGTGTTGTTACGGTCATTCTCTTCCATAATGAGCTGGCGGTGTTCTGCCGCTCAGGAAGCTTTTACAGGGAATGCCGCACTTACCGAGGGCGGAGGAGATTCTCGTCCAATCAGAGGCGTGTTTTCACAGCGCGAATTCTGGAAGTTGGCATTCTGGGCCCTGTGGAAGCAAACATATAGTGATGTCAAAACATAGCAAGGAGAGAAATGTAAAATCTTCTGCACACTGCTTTGCAGATATTAAACACACACGTTAAACTACATTCCAGTTCAACAGAGCCAGAGAAGGGTCCCCTGCCCCTGATTCTCTAATCCTGAGCTTCACTCATGAGGCGGGCAGCCTTGGATTTCACAGGGATCACAGCTGGAGAGCAACAGCTGCATCTGCTGGCCACCGCTTGACTTTCTATAGGAGAACTGAGCTGGTCTCAGGGGACACTTAAACTGGATCCCGAGTACATGAGGTATCTAATATCAGCCACTGCTGTTCCACAAACACTGAACACAACCCCGACCGTGTTGCGAAAAACTTGAGTTTTTCATTTGGTGCGAGTTTGANCCACTGCTGTTCCACAAACACTGAACACAACCCCGACCGTGTTGCGAAAGACTTGAGTTTTTCATTTGGTGCGAGTTTGAAGCTGCACTGACTTACATGTACTCGGTAACGGGTGCGTTGCTGACGGTATGGGCCGCAGCAGGAATGCTGGTCTCGCTGCCATAGCTGCTGCCACAGCTGTATAGGCTGGGCATATGGACCCGGTACAGGTTATCGGGATTTTGCCTTCCACCGTGGCTCAGAGACTCATCCTCGCTGTCTTCCTCGATCCTGCAAATACCACGTGAAACTGTTTAATAACCATCAGATGCNTTCTCAGTCACACTTTAATTCAGTTTCATCACTGCTTGATGGAGAGAAAAAAAGATGAATTCTCTGAAGCAAAAACAAACCTGCCTCACCTTAGTTCAGCTGCTACAGGCCAAATTTTGCATGATTGCTGTACATGCACCAATATAAGCTGTTAAAATGGACACTGAGGTTTTGTAGAATCCATGTGATTTCATTTGCACTACTGCATCTAATAAAAAAAATGCAGTAAAGTTTGCCATTACAGAGCAGCAGTGAAAGCGACACCGTGGAGCCTGTCTCCCTCTAGTGGTTGCAGAGGGTGGGNGGGTGGGTGCTTTCCTTATAATCTTATCCATGACATCATCATATTTAATGCAGCTTACAATACATTTACTTTGACTCTTTAATCATTACTACTACTACTACGACTACTACTAATTGTTCTTATTACAATACTAATAAAATAATAATACCCTACCAATACTAGCCTTGAACATAAAAATAAATTGCTGCACTTCCAAATGAAGCCAAAAGGGATAAGCATGCATGGTTCATCAGAACACTTAAACGGAACAAGCTTAGCAGGGATCACTTAGAAAAATACACTAGTAGCGTGTAAGCCTTTGTTTTATGATGGGAAGCTCCAGTTGAGATCAAACTGATGAAAATGCCCTCCAACGTTTTGTAAAGCTCAGTTAATTATATAGTGCAGCTGTGCTAAAAGGCTGTGCAGGCAAATCTTATCTGCCGCTCATAGGAAAAGGAAATCAGACTGATTTCAACCCTCTGCTGCAGAAAATGACACCAGCTCAGAGGCAGTAGTTTTGATAGATTTAGGCCAACTCTGCACAATTAGAGGAGATAACAGGAAGCAATCTATTTAAGGAAGCAGCTGGAGCCTTGTGGCCGTGTCCCAGTGGTAAACAGCCAATCATGCAAACAAATGCAACCCTGACACAGAAATAATCATGTTTGCTTATATGTATATATTCATGCCAATTTCCTCTGTCAGCTTCTTTCTCATGTCATGTAAAAAAAAAAAAAAAAGAGTTAAAATGCTGTAAAGCTATAAATAATTGATAGACTACCTCCTTAAATAATTTCTCACTGTATACAGTCTTGAATACAGACACAGTTTTGCACGGGTTCCCTTGTGGACGGTGTATGAGAGGGCAGAAGATGCCTTACCTCTTGCGCTGCCATGTGTGTGGAACACTGCAAACGATTGAGCTGAACATGAGAGCAGTGACAAAGGAGAAGAGCACGAGGTAGATGAGACCTTCCAGTCCATCGTAACACAGTCCTGTCATGGCCTGGACGTAGTCCTGCAACATGGGGAGTAGGTTTTTTATGATGGCATGTATTAACATATCGTAAATTCATCAGAAAAGTCTATTTTCAAACATATGGTGAAATGTAACCTGCTTGAGGAAAGGTGTGAAGGCATAAATGCCTGTAGGAAAAGGACAGAGCAGGTATTTTACTTCTTAGTGGATGTTTTAAATGTATCAACTGTGTCTTCTCATTTAAACAAAATGAAACCAATTAGATTACAGTTTCCATGCTAGAAGGAAGGCAGTGTCTGTTCTACATAAAGCAGGATGATGTTTCACATATTTCAACTATGTGAGATTCAGTATTCTACTGAAAGTACAACTCCTATCAAATCGTAAGCTTTTTCTTAGAAACAAAGTAATGGCAGAGATGGAATGCAGACCAGAGACCATCAACAAAGGACCACCCATGCACATATGCAGATGATGATGTGGTCTAATTCACCAAAGCTACTTGTCAAGCAACCCAGGTTAAGAAATGGTGCATTTTTAACAGAGACCACAGATAGGATGGCTCGTGTTATTTACAGCAACACGTGTCATTTGTTGCATCATCGAACAACTACGCTGTACTACAAGGATATTGCACCAAATCAATCCCCAGGCCCTCTTGCATCAGAGACCGAGCAACCGTAAAGTAAGAGTGTCTCATTTGACAAGTCTTCTTGTGCGAGCTCACCATGTGCAGGCTGCGGCAGTCCACCAGAGCTGTGAGCTGATGCAGGCCGATCTCTGTGGTGTTCAGAACAGCTTGGATCTCTTCCAGACGTCCCTGTAGAAGCAAAAAAAAGACACAAAATTTGTACTTCACAACTCTGGTAACTTTGTGTGATTGCACGCCATTATAAACCATAACAAGGATTAAAAAAAAAAAAGAATTTCATTATCCACATTATAAAATGNCGCCATTATAAACCATAACAAGGATTAAAAAAAAAAAAGAATTTCATTATCCACATTATAAAATGTAATTAAGTGGCATTTCGACAAGTATTTGCAAAAAGGCAGCAAAGGTGATTAGAACTGCAATTTCTTAATAGCAAGTGAGTCACTAATTATTCATTCCATGAACGCATAAGCGATTTCAGGCATGAAATGCATTTGTCTTTCATCAATATACAACTGTTCGTACCAGTTACAGCTGAAAAAGCTCATTTTAATGTATGATACATTTTCATAGTCTCTCTTCTCATTTCAGTTCCAAGTGGAAAAAATGTTTCCATAACCTCAGCACATTTCTCTCTACTCCCAATGTCAGCTCTCATTTGTCCCACTGTCAACACAGTGGAAGGACCTGAACTGGACAATACCTCAGTTTTGTATTGACAAGGGCCATTGAAAGCCTAATACAGCTAAATGGACATAATACAGGTCCCAGGTGGGCTGTCAGCAGATCTTTATTTAGACAGGTGTGTTTTGCTTCTCTGTGGGTCAGTATTTTGGTCCCATTCACTGGGATATTTTGTCACCACAAATGGAACAACAGTACAGGACAGGCTGTGGCCTGAGGTGGGGTGGGGTGTGGGTGGGGGAGTGTTTTTAATACCAGCTAACCTGTAATGTGGCACTTGTGGTAAAGAAGGGACTGATGCAGCTGGAAACGTACCTTAGTTTGTTTGTACTCTCTGGTGGCAGAGCGCAGCAGTTCAGAAATGTCATCCTGCATCTCCACTAACGCTTTGTGGCTCCCAGAAAGCTTCTGAAACCAAATATAAAGACAACACTGAAGCAGCCTGCTGCGTCTCAGAGTATCTCATTTTTTAATCATCAGAAAGCCCCTTACGCTTCTATCTTCCTTTACTTTTAAGAAGTCTAGCGGAAGCATGTGGAAATTGAACAGGCGTGATCTGAATGGCCTACATTATGCATCGCCTCCTTTTCCTTGCTGTTGTATCAGGAATAGCTGGCCTGAACTGTAGCACTCAAGGGTTTCATTTATTCATGTGGTTTGGAAGAAACAATACAGGTAGTCCATTAAAGTGAACTATAAATTCGCTGCAAAAGTGGCATTCCTCTTTGGTACAACATTGCTCTTCCAACACTCAGAAGCTACACACAACATCTGATGCAGTGCAGCATTTCCTGTGGGTGTGTGTGTTTGTAGAGATAGCATGTGCACGGCAGATGGCAGAATGGAAGTTATTGTACTGCTGCCTGAGGAAGGAAACAGTCTTAGAGGCAATGAGAACGACTCAAATGTGCCCAGTTGAATTTTTGGACATCATGCAGACAAATATGCCAATAATAGTTTGAGTGTCTAGAATTGAGTGTTAGCGTTATCACATTAGCCAGTTAAGATCTAATGAGAATGAGGGGTAACTGGTTTGGTAGGACATATTAAACATTCAAACATGCAGAGTTTTCGACGCTACAAACCTGCTGGAAGGGGTTGGTTTGTTCCAGAGTGCAGCTGAGATAGTACTGCAGGATATCTGTCAGTAAAGGGACAATGGGAATAGAAATGATAAGCTTAGCAGAGCCATAAGGGACCACCTAGAACAGTAAATCCACCAATACAACTGTTAAGGACCATACCTGTAAGTTTTGTATATTTAAGCCAATAAATACTACCTTTCTGTACATTATGCACCATGTCTACAACAACTTTCCAAATCATAAAACACCATATTTTACTATTTTGTTATTTCACCAAATCCCTAATCTTTGAAAATCAAACGTTCAGGTGATACACCAGGTGATACACCCACCTAAAAATTCAATGTTTCACCTGCTAACACATATGTCCGAATGTGGGAGGCACAGTCACTTTTCTGCAGGGACATGTATATGAGCTGCATTGATTGGGCTCAAAAATGCAAAATCACTTTAAAGGACATGAAATGTGAAGTTTGGTTTATCTGTGAAATTTGTATTTATTTTTGCATTACTCTTGTACAGTATTATTACCCTTGCATTTTGACATTTATGACCCTGACGGCAGTCAACTACTGTAAAGAACTAAGGTCAAGGGCTGGTCTGATTGGATCTCAGATGTGGTTATCAAGCTGTCATGCCAGCGATCCAAGTACTAATAAGGGATGATACTGTGTCGTTGCCGGTTAGCAGGCCTATAGACTGAAGCCTATTTTGGCTCCACTGCTCTAAACACTGAAATGGGAGCTAATCAATACATACTCATTAGCTTGATAATGAGGGAAAGCACAACTCTTAAGTGTGGTTTGTGAAAGAGGGGAGATGGTGAATGGGGTCTCTTCAGACCTTTACACACAACCTTGTGGCCCAGATTGTGCATAGTGCAGTTGTGGAGATCAACACTGCTGCATTCTACAAGCAAATGCTGCATTTCTTATTAAAAGTTCATTCTATTCTATCTCATAATTGCTCCCTGCAATAGTTTTAAAGACAATGTAGCACCACCGCTTTACTCTGGCATGTCTTGTTTTATGCTGCATTGTGCAATGCCTGCTCTATGTCAGTTTTAGCCGCCATGTTTTTGTTCTTTCAGGCAACCAGCTAACAAACAGACCAATTATACTCCATTTTTTATGTTCTAGCTGTGTCTTGTCTTGTTCCTGCTGCCATGTTAGAGCTGCTTGTGTTGCTGTGCATCCTCTGAGCTAATCCTGAACTTTGAGATGAAATGTTCCAGTGTTCTTGAGTTCGCATTTGCTGTGTCATGTGTACTAAAGTCTTTCGATGCAAAATGAGCAAAAATGCAAAGCCTGTGTTTCTGAGCCAAGTTTCTCCACAGAGTCTTCTGAACAAAGAGTAGTTACATCAGCTATTGTCTAATTGTTAAACTACTACATGATCAAACTTGTGCTGAATGAGAAGGCAGGTTAAAATGAAGGCTTTGGACTTCCACGTGTTGTTACAACCCACTCAGCTACTAATGCGCCTCACAGCAGTTCATAGGAGTCGATGAGATATCCTTCATGTGTAAGCGCTGTCCACAAATAAAAGCGTGAGAACATCACCACCGACCTAACACATGGTGTAAGTGACGTTCATACACACTGCTGTGTCGTGAGCTTCTTTCTCACACAGATGAGCAAACTCATCACAGGAGAATTTCCGGTGGAGAGGGTCCATGTCGAGCAAGTCTCACACATGCTCACCCATAAATATCAGAAGCACCAGATTCCCTGACGTCTAGCTTGGCTATGGATGGCACTGTTTCACGCCTTGTCACACTGCTGGCTTTACTTCCTGTGTCACTCATCGTGGCATTTCTGCTCAACATAAATTATTTTATTACTAATACACATATTGAAACAAGAATAATTTATGGCTTTAAATAAACAAATACAATTTCAGGAGGCAACATTATCTTGCACAGGTCACTTTTGTTAATGTTCCAAAAAATAGGAAGTAGTTCCAGTGTGTGACTCGACAATGACACACAAGAACATAACTCCAGTTAGAAAGACTGGGAAACTCTGGACAAGAGATCATTTCACATTCACACTGATGGTGAGTGAGATGGGACTTCTGGCTACAGTAAAACCATGTGACTCACATGGTATCTGGTTTATTGGACAGAGTTTTGGCAGTCAGTCATCCCAGCAGGTTGCAGATTTTGGCAGTTTGAAGGAGTCAAAACAAATCTATTTCCAGTCACTGTATCTTTAAATAGATGGAGTTGTTTGTCCTGTTTGCTGTACTTCTCCTTTTTACCATTCATAACAGTTGACACACATGAAGGAGGAAGTGATTCTTCTTCTTCTTCTTTTCCTTTCGGCTTTCCCTTCAGGGGTCACCACAGCGAATCATCTGC
>VXCM01001171.1:0-36002 GCA_014773175.1 Lucifuga dentata | reverse complement strand
TTTTTTTTTTTTTTTAAATGCAAGATTAGCATAAAAATCCACATATTTGAGACTGAGATTGATTGCTGGAGAAAAATCAAATTGCAAAACTACACTGTGAATGGCTGACAGCTATTTTAGAACCTTGAGGTTGCTGATGATGCTGAGGACACAGGATGGAGTAACACGATACACTCTCTCTGCTCACATTTTTGGCTGATCACATATTTTGCAGCATAAAAATGGATGAAGATAATAATAACAGTAATGCTATGGTTCACTCTTCATAAAAACATGAAGGTTTTATAGCACTACAGGCACTTTAATAATCAACTGACTTTGCCTGCTGCTTTTTTAGGCCACATTACATGAATAATTTATGTTCTGGTATTAGATTAATTTGTGCCTGCCACCCACCAATTCACTGTCAGTGTATTTTTCTGACTTTAGTGTATTTAACATGTGAAATCCATCCATTTGAGCTTTCACCTGGTCAGTTTTTTAAATGAAAACAAAAAACAAAAAAAAAAAAAAAANAAAAAAAAAAAAAAAACAGTTCATTTTTGTGAATTTGCTGTTGTAAGCATTGAGAGGACAGAGAAAGTCTGACTGATTCTGGATGAGATTGAGCAACTGTAACTGAAACTCATTTATTATATGTGTATTTATTAGTGAGTTGTTTTGGCTATTGATTATACACATTACTAAGATACTTCTTAAAGGGCCATGCTGGTGATTTTGCATGTTTGAGCCCAAATAATACAACCCGCATACACATTAAGTTACTGCCAGTCATTTTGCAAATTATAAAACCGTATTTTAGCTTTCGTGTTATTTAGCTAAATACCCTAATAGCCTACCTTTCAAAATCCAGGTAAAACATCACCTTAAAATTCAATGTTTCACCTGCTAACATTTATGCATGATTGTAGTTGTTTTCATTTCTCAGTAAAAGCTGCCTTCTCCTGGGACTATGTTCTCTGGCAGAGATTAATTTTCTTCCATGTAGCTCTGTGTTGGATTAGTTAAATTAAATAAGTTTTGACTCTGACAAAAATTTTCATAAACTTCATATTCGCTGTGATGAATACTTATGTCAAGCACATTTCAAGGACAAGGTGGTTTTTACTGGAGTTAACTAAAACCAGTGATACTGGAAGGTAGGAAAAAAATTCAAAAATTTACTTGTCTGGTGTATGTTTTAGAAACTGGTTGGCAGAAATGTAAGGTGTATTTAGGTTGTATTTACTGATGAAATTTTATAAATGTTTGACCTTTACATAATTCTCCCTAAAACAAACTATTCCATAAATGTTAAACCTATGCTTTTATATTGCAGCCTATCCTTGCTAGAGAAACAGAGAAGACATACCAAGTATTGAAAGAATTAGTGACAATTTTAATGAAAAAACTCATGATTATGGAATGAGTGGGAAAGAACCAGCTAAAAGAAGAAACTAAAGGCAGTGAACTAAAGGCAGTGAGCTGGAGTAGAAATTTTAGGAAGAGAAGGACAAGGAATTACATTTTAATTGAGGTGCCAACAGCAAGGAAAAAGAAACAAATTGGTGGAAAAGACCCCTCAATAAAGAAATCCATGACAGAAAAAGTCCAAAATGAGAAGGTGAAAGCAGCTGTGGGAAAAAATAAAAATGAAAACAGAGAAGAACTACTGTGGAGAATGCAGAATGAAGAGACAAAGAGAAATGCTCAGAGGAAAGACAAGAAGAGCTGAAGAAGACCTGAAAACTTTGCAGCTGAACAACCGAACCAGACAGCCAGATGAAAGAAGAGAGGGATGAAAAGAATATTTAAACAGCTGAAACAGAAGTGGAAGGAGTCTGAGCTAATGGAGGAAATAAATGGAGAGCTGGTGTGGTTCAGAAATATGAGGGAGGAGAATCATAGGCAGGAAAAAGAGGAAACAAATAATGAAGGTGATTCTACCTCATGATCTCAAAGACAGATGAAGAATCATTTTGAAAGACAGTTGGAGTCATGATATACTTCTATATGTTTTGAGGAGTGTACAAGTGTGTACAGACATCAACAGAAAGCTTCATTTGAAGTTGAAGTGACAAAGTCTGGATTTCTTCAAGTGTTTGAGTGTTATGCCTTAGTGCTATTTTTGTGCCTTTCTTTTAGGTTCTAAACTTCTTCTTTGATGCATTGATCAATTAGAAAGATCTGAATATGGTGACTGCTTGTTACATGTGCACTTGATTAATAACACTAGATGGCAGCAATGTTTCATAATATTATAACAGGATATTTAACTGGATCATTGACTGGTTCATTCTGATGAGTCTGAAATTCAGTTTTCTGCATCAGCCAAGGCCAATAAATTTGCATATATAATCAGGGATATTGCCTATTTTACTTCCAAAAAGTGGAATCCTGTATTAGAATACAGGTTTCTAAGAAATTAAAACAGGGAAAGAGACTGTTCTGCTGCTTTGTATTCAGCTGCTTTATTGATTGGCTATTGGGTTCTCAAATCAATAGCACTAACATTCCCTCAGTGACCAAAGACCAGAATGGAAGATTACTCTTTGGCACTGACAATGACCCCCTGCTGAGGTGGAACAGATTGAATTAGAAAGCCCATCAGCTGGAGGCTCAGCCACTTCCTGAGTGCCCTGCTGTGACACTGGATTGGATCTTCCTCAAAGGAAATCATCTCCCAAAGTCTGTATTAACACCATCCTGCCCTCTTGCCAAGGTAGGCTAACCTGTTCCACTTGTCCCTTTCCAGGGCTACAACCGGCACAGATGGCAGCAGGTACCTTTAAACGTGGGCCAGGCCACAATTCTCCAAAGGTGGGCTTCTGATTAATTGAGGCTGAGGACACAGCCTACTCACTGACAGATACGGAGTGCAGGTGCCATGTTGAGGGAAGGAGTTCTCCATCTTGTCCCTTGTGACTCATTTTGTTGTGAGGAGCAGTGGGAACTCCCTTGCAGCTTCATCTTGAAGAGCTATGCTGACCAGATGCACAATATTTTAACACTGTCAGTGCAAAAAAAAGAGGATGTCACCCTGGGAGAAGTGATCGATTTCTAGCCCTAAGCTGAGACACCTTTTTGAGAATTCAATCTAATTTCCATTCCACTGAAAATTCTATACAATGATTGTTGACCGTACACTCTGTAAGGTTAACTGTTCAGTGGAGATCAGTGAGAAATGAAATAGGTTATTACCATTGTAATAGTCTAACAGCCCCATAGTCAATTCCAATCTGCTGTCTACAAGCCAGTTATTTAATTCTGTAAACAAGTCACGCTTTCGACTCTTTGTCCCAAGCTGCAGACGGCTAACGATGTTTGATGGCGTTGTGGGAGACTTGCTGCCAAGTACATTGACTGCATGAGAAGTAATTAATGGAAATCTGCAAACATGCACTTTACATACAGGCACCTACAGCTTCACTTGCAGATGTAAAGATTAGCTCTAACTACCACAAATGAGTACACACACACACTTATGCAGAGCTCTTTTCCCTGGAGACAGAGAATGACTGTGTAGTCTCGCTGAAATGATCTCTAACTGCCTTCTGCTGTAAATATGCTCATGTTTATGGCATTTCAACAACAACTGGCATGCAAAATGAAGTACCTGGAGTGTGGGGGTGTATTGCATATGTGTGTGTGTATCTTATGTAGATTGTGCTCTGGCCATTTACTGTTGTGGGACTGCTGTGCCTGGATATCATGAGAATACATCGGGCTGTGTAGCTCAGGCAGCCCTAGCAGCTGAACCAGTCACTTATGATTATACTTATCACCATTTTCTGAGAGCACAGGAAGCTGGGGAGAGATGAGTGAAGAGAGATAGATAGATAAAGAGAGAGAGAGAGAGAGAGAGAGAGAGAGAGGAGGTTAAGCAAGTTGTAAAATTTTACAGCTAAAATGGGATTTCTTTCCACAATCAGCCATACTTGAAATGATATGAGCCCTACAGAACAGATAAGACAAATATTTAATAGCGTAACTCAATAGAATACTGCAGCAGCTCCATGTGAACATACATGTCTTACAATGCATTGATTGAACATGTTATGCAAACTGATTGAGCTTTAAGTAGTACAGCAAGAGGTCTGGACTGCTGCCTTTTGCTGCACATTGTTGCCAGGGGATAAATTTATGCAGAAGCATAATACAATTTTTTTTCCCCCTTAAGTCTGCGTTTATTCTTCCATAGGTGATGGTGAGGTCTCTATCTTCCCCTGGGCATTTTTTCAGCTTTGCAGCTCTAAATTATTCTAAAGCTTAATTCATTTTAAAGATAGCTTGGCAACAGACTTCTACTCTGTGTGGTCTTCATTATACATGGGGATTTTCATCTGAAAAATGTGGAGGAGGCAAACGTGTGTAGGCAAAGAGAGCAGGGATTTACAAATATCCACAAAGATCACAATTTTAGCCCTCATCATCTAACCTTTCCTTTTATGTTTATTCAGTCAAAGATACAGCTTATTATAGCTTCCTTTCAATTCTGAAAACATGACAGATTAATTTCCCTCTGCTTCCACTAATTTTTTTGTCTTCAGCAGCACAATTATAGCTATCCTCACAGCAATCAAAATTACTGTGTTTGACAATGAATAGGATCCTCGTATTAACACTTTCTTAGATTCATGTAATATCCACATGTATTTCTGCTGCTAACAGTTGGTGTTTTCATCGTGGCTTGCAGTAAAAAGGTTTCAGTCCTTATCTTACTTGCCTAATGCATAACTCACATACAAGGTTTAAACAGTCTATTTTCACACCTAATAGCCCATATTTCTGGATAAATCTTTCTATATGCCACCTCAATAAGTCATTCTGATAATGTGAATAACCTAATAATGCATAGGTTACTTCTGGATATCTTCTATCTCCATCCATCCATCCATCCATCCATCCAGGACTGATGTTATGCTGAAATCTAAAGCAAAAACAAAAAACAAACAAAACAAAAACAAAAACAAAAAACAATTCCAATTCAGTGAAAATTGAATCATTTAGCACTTTATACACTGCCTGTACTTTATTTTATCATTTTGCATTTTGTGTATACTGATAAACAGCATATGGCTTGTTATTTGAATGACAAAGATGTCATTCCCTTATTCTTTTGTAATTTTTATATTGACATATAGGTTGTATTCGTCTTCACTACAATTCCTCCTGAAGATAAATAAAATTAATCTTACCTGTAAGACTCTTGTTTACTGAGAGTGACTCACTGCTGAGCGTCAACAAATGATGTGCTGTATTTGTATATGTATCTAGCAAGCTAATGGCATTGTTACCAACTCTGTTGATGGCTCAGTGTCTTGTTTACAAGCATTTTGATGAATCGTTGCTCCTGTTGCAACGTCTCTGTTCCATCTCCCAAGTTAGTGGATTTGACCAAATGAACCTAATATATTTTAGTCACAGCAAAATAAAGATGTATTTAAATGCAAATCATTATTAATGGGACTGAAATTATTCAGGAAAGATCAAGCCATATAATATACTGTTTTTGAAATTAACCAATGAATTATGTATCAAAGCTCGTGTTGCTCATTTTAGCCATAACATGATACTCATCTTTGCATCATGCAAAGATGAGCATCATTCAGAATTTATCAGTACTGAATACATGTAGTGAATTAGACTCTCTGAATAAATGGAAATGGTGATGCAAGAGAAATAGAAAAGCAGCTGTGTTAAATTATAGATTGTATTTGTATGTTATGGTTGACTTAAAGCGGACATATCATGTTTTTGTTATTTTTCTTCATTTATTATAATGTATTGTAAAAAGTCAGGAGTATGTGTTAAACTTTATCAAAGTGTATACATCCAGTAAATCAAACTCATAGGTTCTGAACTGAGCTGGAATTTTCTGCTTTGAGTTGTCCTTTACAACATGTAAGATAACCGCTTAAACACAACCACAAAGTTTTATCAAATGATTAGTTTGCCAGCATCCATGTTTCTCATCTGCTCAGCCTGATACAGCTGACCAATCAGAACAGAGCTTAAAGGGGCAGAATCTAAAAACGGCACACTCACTGTGCACAGTGGTGCTGCAGCAAGGGAGTAGTCAAGGATCAAAGTGTTTTCTGAAAACATTGCACGTTTTAAAATATACTCCTAAATGAAAACATGTAATAAATATGTATATGTCTCCTTTAAAGCATATATATTGTCTGTTGTTCACACTATTATGTTCAGCTATTCTCTGTAATCTGCATTTCGGGTTTTCCTCCTCCTATGTCTCTTCTCTATAAGTGAGGGCATATTAGTCTTATCAGCTCTTCATTATATATCATACCACTTCCTGCTATGGTGCACCAGCAATTTAAAAGCTGTTCAGAAGATTTAAAAGACTTCCAAATGGGGAACAATCATTCCCATCTCATGCTGTAATGCTTATCTTCCAACAGGAAAACTGAGTCATTCAGTATTCTTTGCAGAGTGATTTGCCACGTTCAATTCACACTGTGATAAGTGGAGATACAATGCAGCCAATCCAACTCTCACACTGTCAGGATGTCAGGACTCCAAGTTGCCCTTTCTATGACATGAGGAAAGAGATGGATTTGGATTGTACTCATTTATATGCAAATTGCAAGCAGTATTTCAACAACAGAAGCACAGATGACGTAGTGAATGCACAGTCAATGTAAAGTGTGTCCCATACCGCACAGTGGCCCAGATAAAAATTAACAAATGATCATACTAATGATCATCTATGACTTCATCCCACCTTCTTTTCACCTTGCATCAGCAACAAGTAAGAAACAACAACATCATCGACAGCTTCCACCAGCACAGCAGCAACAGGAGCATTGTGTGTAATAACTTGCCTCAGGATGAAGGCTTTGTAACCTTTATAGCAGTTTTTATGATGCTTTGCTCCGGTCTGTAGCATCCTCATCACTTGACAGTTGAAAATGCATTGAGGATTGGAAGGGGAGGGAAAGAGGCGTGGGGAAGACTTTCACACTTTCTTGAAACCCTAATAGAAGTCGGAAAGTGAAATCTGAAAGCCAGTAATCTTAGCATCTTCACTGCTAGAAAAAAGGGTACAGGATTATATCCAAAAGGGTGCATCCTTCTTCCAGATAATGCTGGCCCTGCCATTGATCATTGTCAGTCTGAAAGGGGATGGTACTAACCCTAGAAAACCCTGGTAGGGAGTAAATACTGGCTATTTTATGCTATGCAGCTTGGTGAAAATTCTACTTTCAACCCCTTTTGCATGTTACAATTAAGCAATATCACACGATAGGGAATCTTGTTATACTGCAGCATGGCTCTGATTCGGTCGTAGGCACGAGGCCGGAGGCTGGGTGTCAAAGATAATCACAGCCATAATTCTTCTACAAGTGCCCATTATTAGTTAACAGTGATAAGTGACAACAGATTATGCTTTGTTTATTTATTTTATCATTTTTTTGGCTCCGCCAACACAAATAGTTCTACAACTGGACTGTTGCTCAGCAACACATAAACATTTTCCTGCAGACTAGCTTGCTACTTTGCATAATCATATCTGTATGTTTCCATTTATTGTGCAACCAGAAATAAGAGTCTGCTGACAGTAGTTTTGGTGGCGTGTGTGATAGAGCACTGCAAGGGCCTTGGGATGCGTCGGACCCCAAGGCAATTTACAAATCGGGCCGAGCTTTGGGCAAAATTTCACAATGCTGGCTTGGGCCTGGGCTGGGCTCAGGCTTTTTTTTTTTCTCTTCTCTCTCTATTCACAGTCATAACACACCTCCTGATGCTGCCTCACATGTTGGTGCTCAGAAACTGCAGTATCGCTGTTTTCTGAAGGCTATAGCAGCAGCTGACAGCCCCTACTTTTATTTGAAAAGAGCCGAACTTCCGGTTCTGATGAAAAAAAAAAAAAAANAAAAAAAAAAAAAAAAGACCGTGGGCCTCGGCTCAGGCTGGGGCTGAGAATTTCATTAAGTATGGCTTCGGGTTGGATTCAGACTGCAGGGCTCCACTGTGTGATTTCGATGAGTTCACAGCTTGATCGGAGAGAATGTTTCTCCATCGTTTCCTGTTCTCTATGGATGGTCTCCAGTTAATGTAGGCTAATTACCAGTTATTAGAACGCCTGTAATGCAGAGTGATACATATAGTTAAAAGTCCCAGTGCTGTCATCCTCTACATCAGCAATCCTGGAATGCCTCTTGTCCAATCAAAATGCTTGGTTGGAACTAACTACTGTATAATTTAAGATATATCTTTTAAGGAGGCCACTATCTTCTTCCAATTTACCATTTCCCTTTGTGTACATTTCATTCTATTCCTTCTGATTATATTCTCCTTCCTGGCAACATATTGTGGTCTCCTATTGCCTAATAAGAAATTTCAAGCTGCTGGAGTATCTGTTAGAAGGGAAGATTGCATTGAGAAGATTGAGAAACTGTGAGGTTGAGGAAAAAGGGATTTGCATGTTTAGTCACTGTGTATCAGGCCATCACATCACAAATACTGGAAGCCTTTTAACAGCTAATCTCATTGCCGTAGTATATGCAGAAAATAACTAATCTCACAACACAAGTGACCCAGTCTTAACCGTCCTCTTCAGCTGCAATATTTCATTTATTAGCGGCAACATTTTTCAGAGACTTCCCAAGACTATCTAACGCCTCTTTCCTTGGATTAAATCTGGCTTTATAACATTTTGACTTAAGCATATATCTTAGAACTTATGTAAAGAAATAATCAAAATATATTTTCCATAAATTACAACAAGATTTCCCAGGGCTAAGTCAAGCTAAAGGGATTTCAACATTTGATTATGAGCCTCTGGGAAGAAACTACAGCAAACCCTTGATGCTACATATCAGCACACACGCAAGCACACACAAACACACTGCATGCACACACACACGTATCCCAGTCTTCTCTTCAATGACCAGCAGACAAAAGACTGAACATACATGGGAAATGAATAGGAAAGCCACTGTGTTTGAATAGGCTTTATGAGATAAAATAGCTGCATGGAGCAAGGAAAACTATGAAAAACTCACGTTTCCTATGTTTTTCTAGTGGCCTGCAGCATGTTTAATGGTGGGATGGAATTTTTTCATTTTCCAGCAATTATCTTATTTTGCACAAGATTTATATCATGCCAAAAGTAATTGAACATTGCTTGGAGCCTGTCCTTTTTTAAAAAAAATTTGTATACCATAGCTGAGATAATACACTTCAATTGTGCATCACCTCAACAACAAAGATTTCTCCGCAGTTACTTCCTCGCTCGTTTGACAGAGACACCCTTATGCTCCTGCAGAACCATGGATAATGAAGGCACTGCCAGCTGTGAATTCATTCATAGATCATCTGGTGATTTCATTAATGCATGAAGACTTGCTGGGTTAGACCCACACCTCGCCCACACCTCACCCCCACCACCCAGGAGAGCATGATTAATGGTGTTCCCCACAAACTGCATCAGTTAGCTAGTGCTATCTGGTATTTGTCTTTACAAGATCGTATCGACTTTTGGGAGATCATGCAGAAAATGAACTGTCATGCGCGCAGGAGCTTGCTGAACGAAGGGTGGCAATACCTTAGTTCTGCGGAAACAAGCCTCAGCATGGAAATAGATAGCACAGAGGGGATGTGTAGATGATGGTGCATAGACACTTCCCTGTTCTATTTCTGAGGAGAGATCTTGTAACTGCCTTTAATAAGTGTAGCTCCCCACTTCTTTTATGGAAATGGGTTTTAACAGAGGTCTCGGCGAGGATATTACAACATATCAAGCTGTTCCACTGTTTGGCTACACCGCCTAATAGCGTCATTATTTCTTCTTTTGCATGCAGATGGAAAATTTACCGCCAAACGCGACAGCATGCTTTGTCTCTGTACTTTGTGAATGGCTGCTTATAGTCGAATTAATCTAAGACCAAATTCTCTCAGCCTTTGATTTCAAAGTGGTTTTCTGTTGCTGTGGCTTTTACACATTGGCGAGGACTTCAGAAAGACAGAACAACACACATTACCAGATTCACTTTACATAATGACATCTTTGTTGTTTATGTGCGCTTATCTTCAAAGATATTGTAACGCCTCTTATAATGGCTGTATTTTTCATTTTCAACATAGTGGGAATCTTTGGGTTTTGAAGCCCAAAATGATGATGACAATGGAAATCACAAATGTTTACTGAAGAAAAACCTTTAAAATTCCTGGCAGCATTTTCCAATAAGCTGGAGTCAAATATAGATACAGATAGAGATACAGATATAGATAAATTTATTATAAATAAATTATAATAAATTTACAGATACAGATACAGATATAGATAAATTTGTAACAAATTACGAATTACGATTTTCCTGCTTCGTAACAAGCAGGAAAATCAGCACTGTCATTCCTTTTTGCCTGAAATGTACTTTCCGATCATCTACTTAATTTAGGGCCTTTTTTAATAAAAAAAAAAAATTAAAAAAAAATTAAGAACTTTTCTTCTTTCAAATTGGCTGTTGACAGATTGTGTTTTTTTCCTTTCTACCTTGCCTCACATCCAAACCAAAAAAAAAATCCAGAGCCGCTTCCTGTTCCCAGAAGTCATTCTCCAGCCATTTTGGGACAATCTGGCAGAAAAAGACTGCATCAACCAGGCTGATAATGCAAGTTCAGCCTGAGGCTGATTTCTGACAGACCTGAGTAGTACCAGACCATGAGGGAGATCAGCAAAACAACCATTGGAGGAGAGAAAAGGGAAGGCAAGACTCTTATTGAGGCAATTCACTTCCACTCGACAGAGGGAGGAATGACTGCTTTGGGAAGATAATTGTGCCTGGAGAAAATCCAGCAACAGGAAAACCAGGAATTTTATCAGTAAACACCTTCCTCTTTCACGGATGGGGTGGGATATGTAAACTGGCAAGGTGCAGGTGGGGAGGCAAGGAGCATCATTACCAGAGGGCCACAGCACACATGATAACCCCACCTGCTCTTTTATTCCTTTCATTTTGTTTATGCTCTTCACTCGGTTGCGTGCTTGATGAGGTAAACACATTGGTCCCTTGGCTTTTGAAATCAATTTGATTCTGGATTTGCTTGGATTTGCCCTGTGGTGCAGCTCCGTCGTGAGGCTTAGAGGAGTGTAACCACTGCCCTCCTTCCTTCAAACACTAACACAGGGATTGGTGACTAACTGTGACACCATAACACACCTCACAAACTCACAAACATGAGTAGAGATGCCGCCACACGCTCTCTCTCTCCTCGCCTTGCCTTTCTGTGCTCTCCAACTCTGTTGCAGTCTTGGGCAGAGGCCAGAACTATGAGGTTTTTGGATGAGCCTTGTTCCTGAGAGACTGTAAAGTAGGTTGAGAGGACAGCCATGCCCACAAGTCTCAGCCTAAACTAATGAACATTCTGGCAAATAATTACTAGGATGCAGCCACGTGTTGTTTGTGTCCTGTGAGACCTTGATCCGTCCTCTACAGCTTCACTTTATTGCCTGTGATGGTTTATTTGTTTTATTAGATTAATTAGCTCCACCATTTTTTTTTACTCCTGTATCCATGTGTTTGCTAGTTTGCAGAATATCTCTACACAGATGTCAATGAAAGTTTTTTGTAACATTTTGCTCTGGAGGAAGAATTGATTTTGTGTGTGTGTGTGTGTGTGTGTGTGAATTCAGATAGGTGTGGATCAGTTCCAATGCATTTTCCTTTGATGTGATCTCAACTTGGCACCTTTCTGTACGTTTTCTGAATAATTGTTCTACTTGTTTCAAACTTCAGTTGATGCTGCCGCAATTGTGTCACAGCCCCCCACCCCAAACAGATACTGTTCCTTCAAAATCTCCAGACTTTGCTGATCTTGAAATTGTTTTTGACAGTTTAAAAGTTTCTCAAAAAACAAAACAAAACAAACAAACAAAAAAAAAAAACCAACAAAAAAACAAAACAAAAAAANTAAAAAAAAAAAAAAAACTCAGATGAAAAATCAATACTAAAAATGGACTGAAAATCAATAATCAAAGTAACATCTCCAATGAAAACACACTATTTTAACTGTTTGTTTATTTATGTCTTTATTTACTTGCTCTGAGGAACTGGCACATAATTAACAACTCATTTGCATTTTCTGTGCAATTTCATATTATTTACTATTAGCAGAAGCATATTCCAAGCTGTCCCTGCCACTGGCAAAGCTTTTGTACTGTAAACTGCAGTGATGAAACACATCAGTCTTTGGTTGCAATAGGGCACAAATTTGGATGGAATCAATTTAATTTGATCTGGTCTTTATGAAAAATCTGGGTATTTTCCTGTGCAGTAAAAAAACAAAAAAAATCAATGTAGCTTAAAAATATTTCATAAAAAATGTTGTGTACTGTATGGTAATCAATAAAGTTGATATAATTACAGTTTTATTAATTTACTGATGTGTAAATATTTAGGTACTTTGAAGGGGCAAAGCTGCACATAACACTGACTTACATTAAGTTAATAGGAAGGAGTGAAGGACTGGCTGTTGATCCAGGAACTAAAAATACTGACGTGAAAAGACTCCACATGCACGGAGAGCCTCTGTGGGGTGGGGGGTGGGGGTTGGGACAGGTTGCTCTATTTTTCTTTTTAATATTGGAATCTATTGGAGAATGCACTCACAGGGTGAATGCTGGCATATAACTGTAGCTCTCACCACTCATTCCCCTCAATTTAAACTAAGCATTTGTGATATAAGGATATTTTATTAATCCTCAAATCAGAAATTGTCCATCTTCTCGCTAGAGGGTCAGACTATGATGTCAGCTGCTGTATCACAGTACCTGAAATGATTTGTATAATGAGCTTTTTGCTGTAACAGGAGCTTGAACCTGCTCCTTCTGGATGAAGGA
Source organism: Lucifuga dentata (assembly GCA_014773175.1). NCBI lineage: Eukaryota > Metazoa > Chordata > Actinopteri > Ophidiiformes > Bythitidae > Lucifuga > Lucifuga dentata. Next base: position 23,158 of record VXCM01001171.1, on the reverse strand, counting down.
TCATTTTCTTAATTACTGGGTCACCCTGACCCTGATATGAGCTATGATTTATGAGGAACATTACACTTTAAGTATGCAGCAAATCCAGGACACTCAAGGATGATTACAATTACTCCTGCCATTAGAATGATCAGGGTGACAGTGAGACACATTCTCTTATGGCTCCTTATCAGACTTCATGTTCTAAATAATTTGTATTATTCTGTTAACTCACTCAAAGGAGCAGATGATCAGTTCTTGTAATGTCATTTAAGTTGTCATTTGCACCCAAGGGCAAACAGTCCTCTGATTTAGCTTTTTTTTTGTTTTTCTTTTTTGTTTTTGCTAGAATTTGACTATCACCACCTAAAATCAGACATGTAAAAAAGATTAATCATGCAAAGTCACTGTATAACAGAATAAATTGCACCTGTTAATAGTGAATCATAGGATACACATGGATTTTTAAAATTAGAATTTGTATCTTCATTTTCTGGAAGTACACAAAAATGTTAATAAATGCACCATCCTGCAATGCAAAAAAGGGAAAAAAAAAAAAATCCTGGATCCATATTCTGATTAGCATCTGTCTCAAAATCTAATCAACTCTTCCCTGACCGAAGTCCCATCTATCTATGAATTTCCATCAAAATCTGGTGAAAACAAACTCTTTGGCAAAGATCAATTTTAGCAGTGGTATAAAGTCATACTGCTGCTTCTTACCCTCTTCTGTAGATGCCAAAAGACAGTCTGGGAAATGTACTGTAATTGAATATATTGAGTAGATTAGACAGGCTTAAAAAAGTGGAAATTATAAATTACATTGCAAACCGCTGGAATGCACTCAGATTCAAAGTTTTTGGTATCTGAAAGTAGATTTTGTCTTGAAACCAAACACAAAGAATGATCTGCTAACACTACCAGACTAGTCCTGTTAAATATACACGATGCAGTTTAACTTGTCTGTGTCCAGCATCAGCTTTTCTGGGAGGAGAAGTCCAAAAGTGTCTGTGCACTTGAATTAGCCTGATTACTACAAACACTGATAACACTGATAAATAAAGACCTTCGCTGGCAACTCCAGCAGCGAGTTGACAAGCAGCAGTTTTTCTTACTACAAGCTGAATAAGTCACGGTGGGATCAATAGGGGAGGCCTTTTCTACATGGGGGGAGTCTCCTGCGAACTACCCCCAAAGAACCATTATTTACTGCTCGCTCTTTCTACAACAAATGAACTCAGCATGGGCCCATTAATTTGTAATTAGTGAAAAGAATGAGACAAATATTTAACAACACAAGTACTTCTACTCATTAAATAAGATTCAGTGGGGAATCATTTGTTGTTGTGAAGAAGTCAGGTAACGGATTGGAGTTTGTGTGTTTTGTAATAGAAGAAATGATTGGGGGTTTTTTTTAATTAATAATAATTAATGATGCTTGGGCTAAATAAATGACCAAGCAATAAACAAATGAAGGAATCTGGAGATAATTAGCAGGCTTGAATGTATACACAGTATATGTTTAATAAATCTGGCCAGATAAAAAAAAAAAAAAAANAAAAAAAAAAAAAAAAAGCCATTTACTTGTGTGCATGAGCTTTGAAGAACCAACTGAGAACTCAAATTCAAGAGCGATATTTCAGCATGGTCAAATATCTCCATTTGTGTAAAGTTCAATTCACCTCCAAAACCTCCAAAATAAGAAATAAGAAATGAGAAAACCTGGTTTCACAGGGACTGCATTAAAGGATATGATATCTGGTACTCTCCAAGACTTCCAGAGGCAGGGGAGTTAAACTGTTTGAATTAGGCACAGACAGGACTGGCTGCAGTGAGAAAATCTTCACTTTCTCATGTTGGTCTGATAAAAACTAAAGCAATAGTTTGTTTGCTTTGGCTGCAATGGAAGCTTTCCCATGTCTGGTCATGGTTAATGCATATGCTGGTTGTGGTTTTTTCACACCACTCCATAGTATTTTCGGGGTTTGCTAATTCTCACCAGATGAAGGGTCCTCCCTGTTCATCCAACTCTCAGTGGCAGTTCATTATGCTACACAACATCTCCCATAATCCCTTCTTCTGCTTCCATCTTTTTCCGGGGATAAACACCAGTGCCCTCAGGGCTTGTGATAAAGATTTTTTTCAGAACTGCAGAACGGCTCAGACAATGAAGACCAGGATCACAAGGATGCATAAAGGTTCTCACACACACACACATGCACATGCACACACACACACACACGATACCTGGAACATCAAAACATTATGGCCACCAAATAAAGCCAATTATTTATTTAGAGCTTTGGCAATACTCCTCTGTGATAAAAGCGCTAATTGCTGTTCAATTGAAACATCATTGATTTTGGCAGCTTTTGGTATTAAATTAAATAAAAAAAAGAAAAGAAAATATTTTACTGAAAAGCGGGTGTATCTGTCAGTGAGCTAGTTTGTACTGGGATCACAACATGAGCCACATCCGGTGGCTTGCAAACTCAACTACATCCTTAAATGAGCATTCACACCTTCCAATAACATGCATTGTTCCTTTTCTGAATAACGTATCTGGATACAGATTGCATGTTAATGCAAGATATATACGGGGCCTATAAAATACAGGGATTGGACAAGGGTGTTTTTGCAAGAGAACCAACAAAGCTCATGAGACAGCCACTAAATCCATAAATAACAAGAGAAATAAACTGAATGGAGTTAGCAACAGACAGTTAAATCACACAGAAACATGATGCTTTTAGTCTTAGACAAGGCTAACTGCCAGAAAATTAACCTATAATCTTATGACTGTCAGAGTTTCAAGATGAATTTTTACTCTGACCATTTTCAATTGTGTGTTACTCATATAACCATCTAAAACTGAAACTAAACTTTGTGATAAAATGCACGCTCAATCAATTCATTGTTATGCTTCTGCCAGGCAACAACAGAATCATAAGCAGACCGGACTGGGGATAAGTTTAATGAGCAGAAAAACCAAATCACATTAATACTGAACCCTCATGTTTTCCCAATTGAATCTGACACCTCGGTTCTCAATCAATACCCAGCGATCAATACCTGGACCTAGCTGAAACCAACATTTTCAAATGATGCCAGGCATAAATCATTTATGTCATGGCTTCATGACTGAATTATTGACCTCAAGATGAGAAAAACAAAAACAAAGCTCAACACACACACACACACATACCTTGGTATGTTTAATAAGCTTCCACTTCATCAGTCATGCATCACACACACCTGCTGGTTAAGCACTCAAAATTCACATACATACACATGCATATGCACACACACACACACACACACACACACACAAACNTCAAAATTCACATACATACACATGCATATGCACACACACACACACACACACACACACACAAACATGATCGCCACAATCCATAGGGGACAATTATGTATTTAGGGACACTGTTACACTAAGATGAAATGCCTCCACTGTTTATGGTTCCATCTCCTTTTCTTATTCTTCTGCAAAAAACCAAATAGATTTACTGTACATCAGTCTGGGAAAATTCCTGCTGGGATTTGTGTGGTTTAGGCATTGTACTTCTAATCAGTCAGCAGAGAAGGAAAAAAATAATAATGGAATCTCTCTCTCTCTCTCACACACACACACACACACACACACACACATGCACACACGCAGATACAGACACAGACACACACACACAAAGTTAATGAGGTTTTTCCTGTACAACACCTCCAGAGACAGGGGTCCACTTAGCAGCAATGTCATTAGCCAGGAATTAAACTGGGACTGTTGTTTTGCTGTGCTATCAATTTATAGGCTTTAATTGCAAACCCAAACTGCTCTGCCAAATCAAGGCAAGGTAAGGAGGCAGTGTGTGACTTGCTCTACTTGAGTCTCTCTCTCTCTCTCTCTCTCTCTCTCTGTGCAAATACTGTGGGTTGTTTCGCAAATGCATTTATTTATTGTAAACTTTTAAAGTAGAGCAGACACAAACTCAAGCAATACATTAATGAAGAGCCTTTAGGAACTGTGTTCTAATCGTATTTTAAAGCAGCTGCACTTAGCAATCCATCATAGAGATAGCAATCTCACTCTGTCTCCTGCAATAGACTTAACGTCATCACAAGCACAGGCACTGCATGAGTTTTGCACCAAAAAAAATTTCAAAACAGCTTGGAAATGATGCACAGTGCAACAAAAATGCTAAAAAAAAAATACATATCTATATATGCCCTAGTTTGATTATTTGTAACATTAAACTTTATTGCAAAAGTTTGTCTGCCAATGAGAAACTGGAGTGAAATCTGTTGCCTACAGCCAAGAGAAGCAGAGTGGATTTTGCTCAAGATAAGAAAACGATCCCACTTCTTTCACACACAACTCATGTCCCCAAAGTAAAAGTGTTCAATGGCATAAAATGGGATAACAGAGTTTCTTACTACTTCTCGGATTGTGTGCTGTAACAACACAACTAATGAATAAAATTTCACAAATTTTCCAAAATTCATTTAACGAGGAGTTAAAGAGTGATTTTATTATCTGAGAAGTTGGTGAAGACAACCTAGATCTGCAGTTTTTAGGTTAAATATGACAAAATACATATTTAATGAAAAAGTAAAAGTGCAAAACTGGGGTTAAAGTCCCCACAGTTATTGAGAAAAGGACTGAATATTTACATGTCATACCAATTATACAAATAGAAAATTGAGAGGGACGGAGATGAACTAAGTGTTCACTACATTTACGCTCATGTGATACAATCTACAAAATGAACAGTGGAAATTGGCATTAAAGAATCTCATATTTTCATGCTAGTTTTCATTATATGAGATATAATCACGTCACTGACAGCAGATTTTATTGAACTGAATTGATTTGAATAGTTTGTCAGTGAACAGAAGGGAGAACTAGAGGAAATAAATGCACAACACACAGACAGGGAACAAATAAAAATCTGACAGAGCATGTGTCAAAATGAAAAATAGTACAATTTCTTTTCATCTGCATTTTCTTTTCTTCCCTTCCCTTGAGAAAAAGAAAGGCAATGTGTTTTTCCTGCATTTTCTTTCACCTTGATACATTGTGAAGATGATGAAAGTATCCTTCATGCTGCTTAGACTGAGTGTTTTTAAGTTTTGTTCAGAAGCATGTTAATATTGCCTTTTGCCTGATTGCATTACAAGAGAATATCTCTTTCATGTCTGGAGAACAGAAAAACTGGAGAGTAGATTGAGAGAGATTCATGCATCCATCCAGCTGACACACCTCAGCCCTTCATAGCTGCCACTGCACAAACCTTCATAACTGAACCTGAGATATCAGGATGGGTGGTGCTGATGCTGGTTGCATACTAAAAAAAAACAAAAAACAAAACAAAAAATTCATCTCTCATTGGACGTTTTTGTAGGGATGTTGCTTTGTCATGCATTATACATATATGCAAATATCGGACATGGAAATGGATTACTTGAAAGGGCACCTGTGGTTCCCAGCCAGATGATATACTCAACCAGGGAAATGAAGCGAGTGCAGCTATCATTTAGCTGACACACAGCTGTATGGGGAAGTGGAGAAACACTTTTCCAGACAGTTCTGTAATTCAGAAGTGGCTGATGACTGAAAAATGTGGATGGAACCAGAGGCAGATTTGAGTGTGTATGAAGGTAGTGTGTCTGGAAAGCTCACATCCTTCTTTGTGTTTGTGCATTGAGACCAAGACCATTAGGTTAATTGCCTTTGAATAATAAATGACTGTATGGAAGCACAGCATCAATCCTTAACCACAGGGCCCTCTATTCAGGCTTTCTCACAACAATCACTTAATGAAATGCATTATATAAAACAGAGGGAAGGACTTATAGCGAAGATTACAGGCCACACTTTTAACCTTCAATCTTACAAACATATTTATTGAACCGGTATTTATTCAGAGAAGGTCAAATTATGGTTATTAATAATGCCAAGTTTCAGATTCAGCAGCCAAAGACTTTTTCCTGGGGTTTAAGTTCCTTTTCTAAAGCCGCTCCAAAAATTGTTAAGGGAGAATTTAACACGTTTGCTCGCCTTCCCAAGTTTATTAGGCCAGCTTGTAATCAAAGCAATGATTTCAATGTATAAAATCATGATCCTAGTATCCTATTTTATTTGTTTTTGAGTTCTTTAAGGTGATACAGTTTGCCAGTGTAGTGGTTTGCCAGACCAAACTCTCAAAAATGACACTTGAATTTAACAAACACTGATGGTTTTAAATTTGAACCTGTCTCAAATAACCACATAATTTAACATGCTTTAGGACTCGGTTATTGAAAAATCACTGCTGTCTGTCATAAACTTCTGTAAAGAGTAACATACCACTAAAAGCATGACAGTAAATGCATTATAAAATTGACCATTGATCAAACAGTACTTTAGTTATTCCTCAACAATGGCCACTCATAGACATATTCAGTTATCTACTTCATAAGGTTAAGGATAACTGTGTGACTGATGTCCAAAGTGTACTTTGGTAGAAACATAAATCTGTTTTATTCAATCCCAAAGAAAGAAGCAATAAAACTTATTTTAGCCAAGCATTTGTCAAAATACCCCAGTTTTCCACCAAGTACACGTGTGCAACTTCTTCTTGAGTTTGTCTGATCACATACTGATTGATGAAATTCAGATTCATATTTAAATACAAACTGTACATGCAGTTTTCAGAGCTGAATCCATATTTTATGACTTTGGCCGTCCACTTTACGCTGAACTTCAACTCCTGCTGCTCTGTATGTTTGTACAGTATGTACTGTAAATCTTTAATGCTACCAAGACAAAATCCTGTACAGTAATTCCAAATGCCTGCTCCATCCTCTTCCCATGATGCGGCCATAACACAATTCGACAGCAGCATCTCAGTATCCCAACCTCTGGCAGGGCCTGAGGGAAGATGGATGAGCTCCGACCCCCTGCTATGAAGTAATCCTTCTCCTTCCTGACTAAGATTCCACCTATATGAGGTGAACTGAGACACAGTTGCGCTCATCCTTTCACATGGGCACAACAGAGCCACACACAGCCTTCCTTAGATGTCAGAAAGGAAAGGGATGCAGCGTTCGCTCTGAGCAAAGGTGACAGCTCTCAGTCATTCACTCACTGCAGGTGAAATTGAGGTCACAGTCTGGCTACCGGGAAAAAACCCTTTTTGACTTGGGTTGGGATGATTTGAAAAGCCTGAATGGCAGCTACATGTGTGAAGTTCAAGAACAGCGAAGGAAGAAGACAAGGAGCTGAGGGTAATACCTTACACGTGCATGTGTGTATGTGTGGGTGAATTTGGATACAGGAGTTTGACGCATTGGCAGTGTGAATAAAAAAAAAAGATTGTATTGTGACTGAAGAAACAGTGCAATTATCCTCCATGTCCCCCTCCCACTGGCTATTTCTTTGTGCTTGGGATGTGTAAGCTATAAGCAGTATGAGTGCAGGCAGAGAACCAAGTGTTTAGATGCTAAGCTGCTTACTCATCAGTACAAGCAACTGATTTCCCCAGTGTCCTCTGCATGTGCGATGTGTGTGATGTGTGTGTGTGTATTTGTGCATTCATACTACAACCACATGCTACTGGATGTTTGTGTGTATGTAACACAATGAGCACCAATTAGTTGCACCCAGTAGATCACTTTGCCCCTCTGTAAACTCTGTAAATCTATGAATAAAGCAATATCCTTTATTCATAGATCCCCGCGTGGATGCTTTGGAACAAATGTGCATGTGTATTGTGAGGGGGCATATTTATGTGGCATGTCCATGGCACTGTCTGCTCCTGACCAACTAGCCGGCTACAGCTATTAGCCAGAGGCTGAACTTGTTTAGACGTGCAGGTCAGAGTTCTGATCTAATCTGGAGGATCTGTGTCTGATGAGGTCTCCACTGAAATCAGAGTAGCCAGTTGCAGAGAGCTCATGGAGCCAGTGGGCAGTGAGGATGGAGTGGGCAGGCACACATTAGCACCAGGGTAATTGCAGTCCCCCCACAGCAGCCTGCTGGATGACATCTAATATTGCTATGGCAGCAGCTAACTATTACCTGGTGCAGAGCTTTTTCTGATGGCCACTGAACTTCAATTGAGCTTGAAAATGGTTCATCATACACTTCGGTTGACCAATTTAGACTTGTGCTGCTGTGGTTGAAAAATGGATAGCATCTAGATTATTGATCATCCTTGAGATCTTTAATACATTGATGCTTTTCCATAGATTTTGGACTGACAGGAGGATTGGTAAGCTAAAGCAAAGAGGGTGACTGTTGTGCACTTTAGATGCACACAAACCTGATTATTGGAGGTCTTTGGTGAGTCATTCTAACCGCAGGATAGACAGGATTTCAGTTCAGCAGAGTATTGTGCTTTACAAGCAAAATATGGTCTCAAATGTGTTTTATGTTTGTTTGCAGTGAGTTTCATCATTCTGTTATGATACACTCTGAGCTACTAAACATTCTTTCATCACTCTTTAATGAAAAAGAAGAAATATTTTAGAGGCGAAAAGTGTCATAGGTCATGCTTGCTAAGTGTTTATATGAAGGAACTCTATCTCATTAATGTGTGCCAACAAAAAGAATAAATCAATGAAGTCGTGTATTGGAATGTTGAAACAGTTACTTCATGTCTATTGTTGATAGAAGCCATCCAGCTCTTTGGATTGTTTTTCTTTAATCTTCATTGAAAACTGCAGTGGGTGAGAGTCAATGGAGAGGAATAATGCACACCTTTCCCCTTTATTTGGTTGTCACCTGATAGTGAAGTTTCTTCTCTCTATGACTCTCGTTGCTTCTACTGCAGGCCTAATTGCAGCAATTCATTTCTGAAATGCAATCTCTGCTTTCCTGCCTGCCAAAAAGCTTGAAATCAAGCTGAAACCCCATCTGCCTCATCACACCCAGATCTGCTCTACAGCAGCTCTTTAGGCACTGGCTGATGTGCAGATGTATGGCTCCATTTATAAAGCTTTCTCCAGCCAAGAATATAGCCTCCAATTTGGCCATGACAATCTCAATGTGCAAAGGTATAAAGTTTTCTATTATGCAATACTTTTATAATGTTTTTCTGGACAGAGAACAATGGAAAACATTAGTTCCTCCAGACAAACCTGAAAAATGCTATGTTCATTCTAATTGCTACATGGAGAAAGTCTTAAGGCTTGGTTATACTCATGTGAGGGGGCTGTCACCAGTCATGCATGTGCACTTCCACAGAGAGTTGGGGCATTTATACTTGGTGTATTGTCCACTGCAATATTCTCTGAAACGACAGGGGGCAGTATACAGAAAATAATATGTGAAGCAGGAAATAGTGAAGTAGACTAGTCACACAACAAGCTCCTCATATTTTCCCAAACTTCATGGCAAAAACTTGGATTTTTGCCCAGTGTGCAGTTGCTATTTCATTCCAGGAGTTTGGGGCCACAGGTTGGTGCTTATAAAGCGTCACAAGCAAGTCATAAAGATGTTTGTGTGGATGAGCAGCCGGTGGTGTGCCGAAATCTGCATCCCTGCCGAGAAATGCATCCCCACTCACGGACAGTAGATCATATATGTCACCCAAAACAATATTTATTCCTTTGAATAACTTTTATCAAAGAGTGATTAAGGATTCTTAGAGGCAATAACAATAATATATTATTGTATGTGTCTATCGGGCAGCAACAACTCAGTGCTCCACTTCATTATTTCTGCTGAAAAACGCATCATCTCTTTTCAGACAAAGAGGTTTTAAAACCCCAAATTTACCCTGTCACAGCCCCAAATGTGAGTTGTCAGCTTCATTTCATTCCCTCATCTTCAGAAAGTTATCTACAGTGGAGATGCAAATCTAGGCAGGGAAGTAGATTTCGACACAACACCAGCAAGTCTACTCTTTTTCATAGGTCTGCCCCTTGTGCGGCAAGCACCATTACAGTCTAGGAGGTGCGTGACCAAGCACTGCAACGTTGCGGAGGTCCCTCGCGCCATGGTGCAGACAGTGTGATTACATCATATGTGACGTGTGGCCCCTTGCACACTCATGACAATGGCGAGTATAAACCAAACTTTACTTGTTTGTCCTCTATCCAAATTCTTCTCTTTCCTTTTACACCTTCCTGTATTTTTTCTGCTTTTTTTTTGCCTTCCTCATCCTCTTCAATAGTCCCTCTGCCCTGACATATCTTCTTCCTGCTAAGTCTGCTACAAGGACAGACCACAACCATGAAGCATACAGGATTAGTGACATCCTCTCAATTTATAACACAGGCTATTTGACATTCAAGTCGCAAACCTCCTCTCAGCTAAAGTTGATACAAGTAATTAGTTGACTTAACTTACAGTCGCCAATTTATGAGTTCACCTTGTCTCATGTCCCGTCTGTGTCTCGTTTCAATAGCCATATTTCTGTGCTTTGCTTGGTAATATTATCAGATAATAGGATAGAAAACAGATAATATGAATGGTACAGACAAAAGAAGGAAGCAAGTATAAAACATAGTGTGAATTAAATCCACAGCTAACTGTCCACCCTTTGTATGTAAATACCAGATCTAACATCGAAGATAATTTAGGAATTAGGTTTACAGAATTTGGCCTCTCATCACATAGGTTGCACATAGAATTAGAAAGATGGAGTCGTATTTCACCAGAGCAACGCTTGTGCCTATTGTGGTCACATAGAATTAGTAACACTTGTACTAGTGTGCTCCTGAACGTTAGAGATGCGTCAAAAAATTTGAGCATAACTCTAATGATCTCAGTTCATTATTTATAGGCACTGACAGGAAAGTTTGAGTCATGTTACAAGCTTACATGAGGCTGTTGGAACACAACCATGTTCTATAATGGAAAAAAAGGGGGAAAAAATGATTTATCATAAATGTATGTTCTTTTATGTTTCTCAGGTTTAGACCTAATTTACTTGATGTTTGTAAAATTTAGATTTTATTTTGTATATTGTCATGTGAAAGTCAATCAGTGCCAGCGTTCCCTGAATATGACGCCTCTGTCTCCAGCCTCTTTTTTGCATCCACAGTGATACTGCCAGTGTCTTAGTCAGAATTTACAACTCAGTCCCTCTCATCAGTGTAGCAGTCTTACAAACCTGACTCTCTCTCCAGTCTTGCCTCAGCGGCAGAGACGCTTTTTCCTGTAGTGATAATGGCTACAGTTCAACTACTGTCTCTAAAACAGCGGTACACATTTTCTAAACCAGTCTGAATCAGTGAATGCTGTTGTGTTACGACGATAATAACTCTTCAGCGCTATAAGCCGTTTGTGGCCAGCTGTTACTGTATCTTTATCTATTGCAGCTTCAGGCATCTGGAAGGATCTGGAAGGCTGGATGAAGGATCACAATGGACTTCCTGTGACTCCATGCTAATGGCTAGAAATTTATATCTTATACCAGGTCTTTACTCACCTATATTCACTGAGAACTCACCAAATATTTCCAGTTACATACCCGTGATTCCCTTTTAAAGTGGTGCTCCAGCAATATTACACATCAAATTTTGGCTTTGTGTTCTTCCATCATTCATTCACCTGCCCTTGTCTCATTTTTATAGTTGAAGAAAATGAAATTATCCCCATCTGAGTTTCACTAAGTGGTTGATAACAGTCACTCCCTATTGAATTGCACACAAGCTCCTGCAGTATGCTTATGATCAGGAAACAACCACAGTCAGTCAGTCAGTCAATCTGTCAGGAGCTGCCTGGACCACGCAGCAACCAGACGGCCACCCAGGGCTGGAGAGAAACTACAGACGAGGAGGACATGGTGTAAGATGATCAAAAGGAGGAGAGGACTGTGTATGTAAAAGCTTAGCAGAGGCACATCAAACAATAACAAGCAGCAGGAGATGGTTGATAGGGGAGGGTCATGTGAGTAAAAATGGTTGGGGGAGGGAGAGAGAGAGAGAGAGAGAGAGAGAGAGAGATAGAGATGAAGAGCTGTTGGTGCTGAAATGATTGAAGTGATTGAGAAGGAAATCATCTCTGCTGACAATCACATGGGAATCGTGTGTGCATATTATTAGATGTGTGTGAGAGAGGGAAAAGGAGAGACTGTGTGTGTGTGTGTGTGTGTGTGTGTGTGTGTGATCGTCTGTGCATGTGTGCACACTGTATCCAGAGTTCCTCCCAGGGGCTGTTGTTTGTTTCCTATCTGTCATATCGTATACAGGAAATATTCAAAACATATTCAGACAGACACCTAGTTGCTGATAGCAAACTTAAGCTGACTTTGGAGGCCACATAATCTTCAGGGAAAAACATTGTCTTCCAAGGATTTTATGCCAAATACTTAAATATTTATTGTATATACTGTGTCCATTATTTTCTTTCCTGGAAAATAATGTAGATTATTTTTCACATTGTAGATACCATTGTAGACAGACCATCATGAATCTAATAAATTTAATGCTGATCTGTAGTCAATAAGATATATGTCTGTCTATATATAAGGTCCAGAATAAGGGGTAACTATGGCTGCTCAGCGCTGTTCTCATCTTTCTAAGGTTATTCTTTTTGGAATCTCTAACCCAGTGGAAATGCATAGCATACAAATTGGACATTTGGTTCACAGCATTTCATTATCTCACACCCTCTCTGAATGAGAATCGTGTATGATGAATAAACAATACTTTGGCTTACAGACATTGCTGAGGCATATTAACAGCAGCATTGTATTGCATACTGACAGTCTGTAAGCCACAAAGCAAATGACATGTTTTACATAGCAAACATCTTCTTATAGAATGGTTTCTCAATCCTGGTCCTTGTGACCCACACAGCACTGCATGGTTTCCATCCTTCCCTGCTTCACCTGAACTGTGATAACGGCGATGTCATAAGTTCATTGCAAGTCACATTGTGTGAGATGGGTATCTGTTTCAGACTGTATGATATCAAGTTTGATGTATGTCAGATTGTGCGATGTGCACCTGGTGAATCGAGGCGATATGACAAGTAGGAACAAAATTATGCAAGCAGAAGCATGTCATCAACATTATATATACTGTGTCTGCTTTGGTTTATAGATGGGGGTCGTAGTAGCAAAAAAAAAAAAAAAAAANAAAAAAAAAAAAAAAAAACCAATTCTGCTGGTCAGAATTTTGTGGCAGGTGGTTTATATAGGCCATCTGAGGACGTCTCATACTGCGTTCTAGAACCACCATTTTGGATTGATGACCTCAGAATTGTTAAATTCAGTCTGCAACAGCCCAAAATCACACAATCTATAGCAAATCAGGCATGGATAACGCAGACAGAGGTGGAAATATGGAGTGCTGTGGGTGATGAGGACCAGAATTGAGAAAGAAAGGTCTTCACAGGTCTACAACTTTGGAACCTATCCCAAACACACCTGTTGAAAGCCAGCCCAAAAGCTATGTGTATGAATATATTTTCAAAAAAAGAGAACTGACTTTAAAGGGTCCCAAGGATAATTAGAATTTAAAATGCAGTTGGCCGAAACTTAGAGAGAACCAACACTTGGTGCAGCACGATGCAGCACCAATTAACAAGCAGCAAACGAGAAAGTAGAAATACATGTCTGAAGAGTTAATATAAAGTCTTAAAAAGCACATTTTTTCACATTTTCTTGTACAGTAATAAGGCACCACATGATCATAGTTGAGAGGGAGCCCGTACGATTTCACTATTTACGATATAGAACATACTGACATACAGGCCTGAGACCCACAGCAGGTACAGGACTTGACCCAGACCTGATTAAGATGAATATAATTTGGATACAATTGGGTCTCAAGTTGTGTCCAGGTTCTTAGAAACTGAGTGGCCCATAAAGACCTCTATTGAGAACCACCACTTAGAAGATCAGTTTGAGCCAATAACAAAGCTGTTTGCACAGTAACCTTAAAAATTGATTAAAACTTGTTTCCACAACTAGTCCCCCACCTCTGAATCAAAGCTTTTGTCTGAACATTTTCTGCATGCCTCTAATTTCCCACTACTGGTGTAAAATAAACAAAACAATAAAGTTAAATGGTCCGCCTGCTCCCTTAGTAAATAGCTAAGGACATTTTCTGGTACCAGTTTAATTAAGTGACACAGTTTACCATGTTTATCATGTTATTTTAAACCTACCTTGGGAAGCTAGTTGATATTTAGAAATTTTAGGTTTGTTGTAGTATAAAAACTGATGAGCTCAGCTTCCCATCTGGAATTTTGTGATCAAAACAGGGGAAGAAGATAAAAGCGTTAGGACACTGAAATTTATGATCTGTTCTCTTTGAAAATTAATGCAATTTAATTTATTTCCCACTGCCCAGATCTAAATGCAGCAAGAAATGAGTCAAATGGTTTGATGAGAAAATGCCTCATCTTCACTGAATGAGCTGTGTTGTAGCTTAGTCATCCTTCAAATGTTATACACACAGGGGAATAAGTGTTTGCTCATTATCATTGCCACTGCAAGTAAATATAATTAAGGCTGCTAAAATAAATCATTCCCATTTGCAAAGCATCCCAGGGCCATTTTTACCTCTGCTGACATGCATGCAAAAAAAAGGAGATGTCAGATGCCTGTTGTGGAATAAAAGCTTGTATATTTCTGTTAAACTGGCTCCCAGCTTAGAGACCCACTATTTAGTGCAGCATGTTCACTGTACCATAGCCAATATGACAGCCAGCTAATAGAGATCAAGCGCAATGCATCAGCGTCTAATTCCTATGACATACTCACCAAACACTTGCCACAGGTATTTCAAGCTGGAATTAATTTTCACCATGTCAGCATTCACCTCTTACCTCCGGGATAGCTCTGTTTCCTTGGAGGCCCCTCTATGCCTTGTTAGCCAGAAACCTGAACGTTCTGCAAACTCTGCAACACTGTCAACCTCTTCACAGCTGTCTGAAAATCCCCACAAATCACCTCAAGCAACTCCTGCCACTACGCTCCTAAATTCAACCTCTGACAAATTTCCAAGCATTTTACTTCATGTGCCCACAAGAGTGACGGCCTGCTGTTGGTGTAGTACACCTGGACATCAAGTGGGGGCACTGTTGCATTTCTGAGCTCTTTTTCCCCAGGCAGGACAAAGTGCTAAGATATAGGAGTGCCAGAAAAACATGTATTTCCTGTGTTATTCATGGATGCAGGGAGAGATGCAATGTTTAGGGAGACTTTGGTCAAAGGTTTGGGCACAATTTTCTGTTTACACATTTGCCAAAGACCTTATAGTGTGCAAGTCAGCATGCTTTCACATCCCAAGAAAAGACTGAGTAAAAGAGTGAGTGGGAGAGTGGCAGATGGAAGGAGATGGAGAGACAGAGTGGAATTCAGGAGCTGTGGGTGATGCACTGTGTTGCCTCCTGAAGCAAATGAATATGACATGTTCCTGCCAACTCAGTTTGCTGACAAATACCAGTTGTAGCTGAGCAGAAAGTATGCGTTGGAGGTGTCTCTATCTCCCTTTGCTAAAATCACCCACAAACAAGCAGCTATCATTTTATTCTCTTACAATCTGGCTCTGTGACAGAAAGAAGCAGAAGCTGTAGCAAGGGGAAAAAAACAGTTTTTTTTCTTTGCCAAATCTCACGACAAATGTTTAAGTACAATTAATTTCAAAGAAAGGTTTCCCATCATGAAAGTAGTTTGTGTTCCCAACAGCTACCCTGGGAGGATTATAAATGTACACAGTCTTATCTGTGAAAAAAGTAAAATCGAGGAAAAAAGTTTTTTTTTTTGTTTTTTAATTAATGAATGTCAAAAAAAATTCAACTGCAGGTAAAATGTCACTAAAGGTGCCATTTTATAATTGCTTATTTGTTTATACTTTTGGCAATTAGCAGCATCAGTGAATATTCACATCTCTTTGCTAGTTTGCTAATTTTCCCCATAAACATACCAGTGATTTCATACCTCTAGTACGTTTAAGTAATGGAGTGATGGAGTGTGTAACAAGGACTTATATTGGTTTCGTACAGTATAATGCCTACAACTTTTCTATATTCCAGCTGTTATCCAGTCTGTAATGACTTTGTTGTTGATATTTTCCCTCAGTACTTATTCAGGGCATAAAGACTAAATCTTGATTTGCAGACCAGGCCTCAGCTGCACTAGCTCAGATGATAGTTTGAGCACCAGTGTGATTTATTTTAGAGCAGAGAAAAGGGAGACATACCAGCTGCACAAAATTATTTGACAGATTTGTGTAGATTTAAATGGCTAACTGGCTGAGATGTATGTAGATGACAGTATATCATGCTGCCAACTACGCTTGTCCTGAATTTGTATTATAAATACATAAATGCTAAACTCTTTCCAGTGTTCTCTAGTGCACTGATGGATAGCCTGTGCCATCAATCAGAAAATCCCAAGATAGTGATTTATGAATCCTTTATGTCTGATCAAGCCATCAAAACCAAAGTCTCAGAGGGAGGCATTTGGCAAGGTGATGCCTATATCAAAGAGAGAGAGAGAGAGAGAGAGAGAGAGAGAGAGAGAGAGAGAGAGAGAGGTGCCAGTAAAAGGTGCAGAACAAAATATTTTGGGGGTAATTCCTTAAAAAAAAAACATACAGCAATATGTTAAGTAAGTGCCATGATAACGGAGCTTTGTTTACATCAATCAGTGCATTGCTGTGTCATTAACAGCGTGCTGTTGTAAGTGGTGTCACTGAAAAATCATTAATGAGCCGCTACATATTTAAGAGCTATTCTTTACACTTTGCTTCTTCTGGTGTCAAAGCAAAATTATTGACATATTAATTCAATAAAGGAAACAGAAATTCTCTGCTTTAGAGCTCTACATTTTAAGAGACTGACACTAAGAAAAGAGAGATAAGAAATTCAGTCACTACTGGGAGTCCCAGTGGATGGGGGATAGGAGTGGTTTGTGTGTGTGTGTGTGTGTGTGTGTGTGTGTGTGTGTGTGTGTGTGTGTGTGTGTGTGTTGGGTGTGAGAGAGACACAGAGTGCAGAGGTTGACATTTGAGAAAGACATGGTGCCACTAGAATGTATCTGAGATTTGATCTAACCTTGCTACTGATCAACTGTGTGGGTTTATATATCAGATTTATTGATTACTAAGACATGTCAGGCAAAAACATCACTCACATTTACCACCAGACTAAGACAAGTTTTAATTTTCACCTGACAGTATTTTTTATGAACTAGTGCAGTGTCCGTTCAAAACGTGCCTGTTCAGAACGGGCTGGATTTTATGGTGTGTGCCGCAGCCTGCCATAATTTTTTTCTGCATGTCCTCGTGAGCTAGCTTTGTTTGNTTTTATGGTGTGTGCCGCAGCCTGCCATAATTTTTTTCTGCATGTCCTCGTGAGCTAGCTTTGTTTGGCTGGATTTACACTCCATGCACATGCAACCTGATTCTGATATTTTGCTCACGTGACATGTATTGGATACGCTTCTAAAGATGTAAATGGTAAAAAGCCACATGGAATCAGATATGCTCAGATCCAATTTGGGCCACTTGCATATGTGGAAATACATCGGATACATATCGGATATCGACCAATGAGACTGCTGTCTAAATACACAGATTGGAATTTCCTTCCCATTCTGACTCCTACGTAACCTTCCACCTTGTCCACATATGGATGATGTAAGAGATCAATATGATGACCGCCCTCTGTCAATAGAAATGGAGGACATACTATATATATACATATATATATATATATCAGATATACTCATGTTTATGTCAAATAGATGTGTTAGTGTGTGATAACAGGCTACATTACAGCAGCAAAAGTCCCGCTTCTCCTCTGTGATTAACCAACGGAAATACATGTCCGGATGGAAGAGACACACTCACACAACATATCAGTTGTTCTCTCTGCATTTGAAAGTTGCTAACATACTGATCATAGTTTTAAATAGTTCTCTTAAACATTTTGTTTACTTCCGTCTCAGAAATGTGCGCAGGCGCAGCTGCATCCAGGCTGCTACAGGTCTAAATACAGGTGGTGGATATGAGCCATTTAAAAAAGAAAATGTAAATACACTGAACAAAAAATCGGATATAGGCAAAAGATTGGAATTGAGCANTTTAAAAAAGAAAATGTAAATACACTGAACAAAAAATCGGATATAGGCAAAAGATTGGAATTGAGCATCAAGACTTGTAAATCCAGCTTTTGCTGTTAAGACCGTGCCACTGGACTGGAGCATATGCTGCTGCACCTGGAGCGTATCCTGCCGCGTGGACTACTTTTTACCGGCACAGTTCAATTTGAGAACTGCTCAACCAAACAACTTCACACGCGACACTGCATGTCCTTGGGTCCTGAGCAATAAACCTAACCTACAGAATGTCAATTTCATACAGTGCCGGGTTCTAGAGATGTGATATTGGTGACACAGACAGACAGACAGACACACAGAGAGATTTCTGCCTTCATAATTAGATGAGGAAATAATGTAGTAATGCCTCTTTCAAGGCAAAAGCTAAAAGTGGCTGGTAACTGGCATTTGTGAATGAGGAAAGATGGTTGCGTGATGCTATTTGACCTTTTCAGCACGTTAAATCTGGCACTATGTTTTATGAATTGCCCCTGTGGCTGTTCACTATTCACTATATGCAGCCCAATATTTCATGAGATTATCATTTTTGCGTGCTGCTTGAATTTCTGAGGATTATTATATCATCTATAGTTGATTCAAATTATGCTACAATGCAACATAAAAAACTATCAAGTAAGCATGAGTTCAATACTTTTGCAAATAAAACTATGTCATCATCATAATCAAGTACCATATATACTCGACTATAAGCCGATCTTGACTATAAGCCGACCTGCAAATTTAGCTTTTTACAGAAACCCGCATATAAGCCAACCCCCCCAAAGTTGCTCCATCAATTTATTAGCAAATTAGCCTACCATTTTTTTCTGGGTATTGTCATAGAATTCCTGTGATTTTCTGAAAATAATCCAGGTACCGGTACTGGTAAACAGCTGATTACATAACTAACATTAGCTGACATTAAGTTTTCCAGACTCCTCTTCCTCTCTGAATAGCTAAACAGTTCAACGATGCATTGATGAAGGTAAGGAAAGCTTTACAAATGAGCTATAATTATCACGGCACTTATTTAGCATATTTAGCTGTGTAATTATGGTAAGTTTTTTGTTAAGACTCTCACCCGTTACATGTTTTCAGTAATTATCCTGTACCTGAGTCCATGCGGGCCTGTCTATGTGCTGGATATTCAGCAATATAGAGTTTTGGAATTCCCTCAGTTGACCCCCGATGTTGTTCCATCAATTTATTAGTTTAGCAAATTACCTGTTTTCCGGAGTATTGTCATAGTATTCCTCTGATTTTCTGAAAATAATCCATGTACGGGTCGTGGCTGTTATAAACTTCACCGCTTTAATGGGACTTCTCTTCCTGACACACAATGGAATGATAACATCGCGCTCTTGTTCTTTTTGTGGATTATTTATTTTCTAAATCACAACAACAAAACATGATGTGAGGTGAGGTAAATAACTGTACCGCTGCCCCGTTCCTCCAGCTGAGCANCAACAAAACATGATGTGAGGTGAGGTAAATAACTGTACCGCTGCCCCGTTCCTCCAGCTGAGCATCTATAGATCCTCCATGACAGAGCCGGTACTTATCATAGCGGATCATAGCCGGCATTTCACGGAGCTGGCTCTGATCAATCAGTATATTAAAACTAATAACTTATTTGATTTCACTTTTCCAAAATTAAATATTTTAAACATTTGATAATTAACCAAGAAATGGCTCTGACACCGGTACTGGTAAACATATTTATTTCAGCAGCTGATTACATTAGCCTTACTGGCCTCCGCAAAATGTGCTTAATAAGATGTTTAGTCAGGAAATATCTCATTATAAGGTATGATTTAAACTATTTTCCATAGGTAGTGGTAATTGGTAGTATTTCTACGCCTGGAAATTTTGGTCTGATTTGAATTACTCAACTGTAAGCCGACCCCTGATTTGCGTTGTGAAATGTGGTGAAAAAAACTCGGCTTATAGTTGAGAATATACTGTAATTAATTAATACATTTCTAACTGAATGGAAGTGTTTGTGTTTTCTTTGTATTATTGGAGTTCATATGATCGATGTGCATCTTACGTAGAGCATCTTACATATCTATACAATGAATACAGTCATGAGGAAATTTCATATGACCTTTAGTTTGAATGCTCCCATGGAAAACTATATCCTTGCAACTGTGATGCTCCTGTCAATAGGCAATAATCATAAACAGGTTAGCCAGAGGATTTATGCCAAAGTTATACAGTAATTACAGAAGCACCACACAATCAGTCTTTCACATAAGTTAGTACCAGAGATCACGTTCACAATCTCTTATGAGACACACTGTATTGATTCAATGAGTCATCCATGTAAAATGACTGTTTTACACTGATAAACAGACTAATTGTCATATGCCTGTCAAACTATATGTGCCATTGTTGCTCTTGTTGTGTAAAAAAATTTAAACTGAAAATGTCATTATCACTTCTGAATTTCACTGAGAACTTTTATTCCATTCTCTGCAGAGGGAAACACTGAGAGCTGTATCCAGCATGTTCAAAGAAACAAACACAGGTTACAGAGAATTTTTATGCCAGTCTACAAGAAAGGTGGAGAGAATAGACAAGTGAAGACTGTGCCATATAAGTAACAAACTAGGTGAAAAAATCCCAGCTATTCTGTGAGAAAGAGTGGATATTTGTTACAAGAAGATACACAAAGTACAAGGAAAATAAAAGATTTTGTATTTTTTTTCTCACAACAATCATAAACTGATAGACAGGGGAGTCTGTTTGCAGACATTGGTTGTACTGTTTCAGCAAGTTTCGTTATGAGGGTTGCGGTCTCTGAGGATTTTAATCTTTTGCAAGTATGTTTTCTTTTCATTCAAAGTAAGGTGCGGTGTTTACTTGTTCATAGTCACCTGCTGTGTTGGCTGCTGTTATATGGGAATGCCGTTATGAGAGTTAATTTGATGGTGGAGTTAGAGCTGAAACTAAGATGGCAGCATCAAAATTGCATTGGCATCACTGCAAGTCATGAACTGAGGGTTTGCAGCTGTGTCCCAAATCTCCCTAGCAACCACAGATGGCATCGTCATGAAGTTCCACAGGCTGTGAGCAAATAATGGATGAACACGTAATACTCAGGGAAGAAAATGAGACAATTTAAAAAAAAAAAAAAGATGTGATGTGAGTGCATTCAGATAATAATAGATTTTCCTCTTTGACCCTATTTATCTCTCAATGTGCTACAAGTGGCTTTAGTTAATGTGAACAGTTAACAAGCTGAAGTTATGTATTATGTAAACACAATCACCAGTGGTGAATTATCAGTTCACAATATAGAAAACACAGATCAAGAGTTGGCAACTATTTTACATGTCAAAATGACTGGCCTGGTGCAGCTCTGAGTACATCTCTACCTAGAACTATGATGGGATCTATAAAAAGGCACTTCCAACATTTAAATCTCTCTCTAATGCACACACCCACAGAGAGACAGGGCCCACTCCTGTGTCTACTATTATTCACATCACAATAACTAATTCTCAAACATATTTTCAGCTTTGTCCAAATATGAGAAAATTACTAAGTTACAACAAACAAAGGTCACACTGTTCACTGATTTAGGGGTGATCTTTGTCAGCTTGTTGAAAGCAGTTCATAGTTAGAAACTTTTACCTCCACAAATGCCTGAGGGTCTGTTGTTGTGAGTTTAATCAGCCATTGTTTTTCTCTTGCAAAATATCACAATTAAAATAGACAACTAGATTTTCTGTTATCCACTAGTATGTTGCTGTTTAATATTCAGCTTTGACAACAAGTATGCACTAGTAACTGTTAACTTTATTTTTTTTTTAAATAGCTATTATTGTAAACATAAAAAATAGTATCAATTTGCCATTATTTAATCAACCAAGACAGCTTAAAAAAATAACACCAGTGGTACCAACAATTATTCAATTAATTGT
Organism: Lucifuga dentata; assembly: GCA_014773175.1. Lineage (NCBI taxonomy): Eukaryota > Metazoa > Chordata > Actinopteri > Ophidiiformes > Bythitidae > Lucifuga > Lucifuga dentata. The sequence goes on along the minus strand of VXCM01001171.1, from coordinate 1,197 downwards.
GTACCCCCACTTTGCAGATAGAAATGGATGAGTGAGTTCACCACTTTTCTGCCATCTGCCATAGAAAATTCACTGCTGTTCTCCCACTGATTCCAAAGGCTGAGAACACCATGAAAATGTTTTCTTAAAGGTCCTCTTCAGCAGTCTGGATGATTTGCAACACATGACTTACAACTGGATCTTCCAGTTGAAGGGCAGTCTTACTCATCTTATCACAGTACTGCTAAACATCCATATGATTCAACATTTTGTTTTCTAAACAGTAAGTAAGAGCCTTTCTACGTGTTGCCTTGTGGCATGTCGATGGGAAAAATATCCACCCAGCCTATTTTCTCTTTTGTTTCAGGAGTCCTTTGCTTTTCATATATAAGATTCCAGGGAATTCACTGCAAACCTACAGTATATGCTATAGTACATCACTGTAGTGCAGACAAAGACTTCCAACTCCAAGGGATTGCTGAAGACAGCACATACCATTACTGTATTATCATTTAAATGTTGCATGTTTGAAAGGAACATTAAATATGATTATTAACAATATCTGTACTTTTCAGAGGCAGTGCAAGAGTTTTCTGCTTAAAGCCCATACACTGATTTAGCAGTCCTCCCATTTCTTTTGGGCATTAACAGTTGTCATCTAACTGAAAAATTGGCATTCTTGGTAGCCTCTATAATAAGCCTCTCTTTCAATGATTAGACAACCATGGATATTGTGTATAAGTGCTTTTCTGTGCAGTAACAATCACATATTTACCGTCCAGCATTTATAGTCTTTTATATTGTAAGGGCCAAGAGAAGGTATGGATGGGGGCGGTTCAGGATTATGATGATTCATTGTTGAGAGTTCATTACACTGTACTGCAATCTGAACAAAACACTTGTTCCAGGAGATGCCCACTTGATGTCCATAATGGCCTGCCTGCACTCACATGTTTTACCCTCCATCCCAGATTTCTGCGTAGGTGCTTACCCTGCTGTCTACTGTAGCACACATTGGCCTAGATTCATAAAAAAACAGCAATACGGAGTGTAACGTTGCCTTAATATGTGCCGTGATGATTGAGGCGCATTCATAAAACTTCTCCTACTATAATCACCTGAAGGCAGTGTTGCTGTGAGGTGTGTGTCAGGTAAGAGCCAGTGAAGATCAGCATGTTAATGAGCTGCTGCATATTTATCAGCCACCATTTATCCTGA
>VXCM01001169.1:296776-372598 GCA_014773175.1 Lucifuga dentata | reverse complement strand
GCTGTGGTGACCCCTGAAGGGAAAGCCGAAAGGAAAAGAAGAAGAGACTCAGACTTAAGCTTGTTTCAAGGAGACGAAAGAAAATAGGTTAAATATGCTTAAGAGTTACATTAAGTTATGTTTGTTAAATAAAATGTCTCAGGTATTAACAGAGCTTCACTTTTCATACTACTTTATGTCCACTAGGTCAGGTGTCCCTTGGTGCTTTGTTCATTTTCTACATAGTGGTGATCACTAATTCTAGGTGGAGCTGCTGTTTTTTAGTGGTTAGTGGTTTTTCTGTTAAGTATTAATTCACGTGTGTGCACACAGGTGTTTTGCATTATTCTGATTAATTAGACATTGGCTCAGGCTAACAGGTACAAAAAAACTGGCAGTTTAGGTGATGCCAATTAAGAACAGTTTAGACACCCACACAGTCCTGAGAAGAGGTCTAATCAGCCCAGTATGTGAAATCACCTGTGTAGCATGGTAAAAAGATATGGTCAAATGTAAAAGTTGAAAGAGTTAAAGAGTTTAAATTTTTAACCCATGAGGTTGGTGCAAAAACATCTTTCTGCAAGAGCTCAAGATTTTTTGATTTTTGGCTCATAAAACATAAAACCAAAAACCTAAATGATGTTTGATGTCTGTTTGCTACAGTACAGCTCTATGATACAACATTTTCTGGGCAGGATTCTGTAAACTAACCATTCTTTGGTAGATGAACGTGTTTTATAGCAAAGTTGGAATTGGTCAGAGAGCCTCGCTTTCTACAATTCCATCCATCTCTTCAGCTTTTCTGAAATTGAAAAGAGAGAGAAGACTCATTTCATTTTAGTTCATTTTAAAACAATTTTTGTCCTTAAAATTTCTCTAATAAAATAATGCATTTTAAAAATGATGTCCCTACAGATTCACTGAAGATGGTGACTGCATTACTTACTTTTTCTGTTTTCTGGAATGAAGTATGATTGTTGTTACAATTACGATCAACGTTACACTTCCAAGAACTGAACCCACCACAATTCCTGTTAGATTACCTGAAATATGAAGAAAACAAGAATTTACGTGACAAGGCTACCAACACAAAGCAATCTGTGTGATAAAATTATGATTACAAAAAAAAGTATTCATTCTTGTTTGCATAACTTCACACTATGTATGGATTTATTTACTCTGCTCCCAAAATCTGCATTTCAATTGAAGATTATTTGTTGTTTTGAGTACATGCTGATGTATTGAGTGAATACTATTCTGCATCTTATGAAAAAATGTTGTTTAAGCAACACTTGAATATGTGCAATGCATGACAAATGTGTAATTTTGTATTGATACTCAAGTTCACCCATTTACTGATTTTATCCAGTCCATCAGTATGCCAAGATATCCAGGATCTTCCTTTTAACGTCTCAGCTAAGCAAGTAGCTTCATGTATCTGACGTAACACCCGATTTTTAGTTGCTGTTGGATGAAAGCTCCGACACACAGAGTTTAGGCTGTCGCAGACCAAAGATAATCTAAACTAGTGATCTTAGATTGCAATATCAGACATGTCCAAGGATGGCAGATTTAGGGCTCTTGCCACCAAAGACAGTCTGTGATAAAATTCTGACTGTGTGAGAAATTTAGGACAAAACTCTGTCTGACTGCGTCTATAAACCAACCAAGAGGAACATTATGAAATGTTATGAGGGTGTAGCTAAGGCTCAAATATTGTAATGATCATGACAACTCTCCATGTCTTGTTTATAGGAAAGTGTGTGTGCAAATATTCAGCGTACTTGTATATTTTTTTCTGCTTGTTGTAGTGCTACGTTTCACCAGGTTTTCATCTCATAATCTGACATGCATCAAATTTGAAATCATACATTGACACAGATGTCTCACACAATGTGACGTGATTTTTCTCCACATTTCAAAAGTTCACAGGATGATCCAATGCACATGCACAAATACACACACACACGCATGCATGCCAAGCCTCACACAGTTGCAGTCTTGATTTTTAGTGAAGACCAAAATCATTGGACAAGTCTGATTTCTTTATTTAATCATACTGATGGGTATGCAGTTTGTGTCTTCTCCAGACCACTGGCCGTTCTCCTGACACATCCGCACTTCTGGTCCTTCCAGAGTGAAACCCTCATCACAGGAAAGTCGCACCTTAGCTCCCTTTAAATACGTCGTCCCCTCTTTCGTGCCATTTGATGGTGGTGAAAGCCAGCCACAGGATATCACTGCATAGAACAAAAATAACAAATGCTGTGACACTATTACACATAATGATTATTACATTTTTATCATGCTTTACCTGCTACATGCTCACCTGGTTTTAGGTCCTCCACAAGAGAAATATGACTCTGAAAGGACACTTTGGTAGCATTTCCCATCCTCGGACTACGACCTACCAGGATATCGTACCTGAAGCACACAGGTGACGGTATCAGAATGAGCTTTTCCATAGGTCTTCATTATGATTTTTTCCCCCTATGTTTTTATGACTAAAGCAGATATCTGGTATGTTCAGGTATATTCATCCTTTTAGATTAAGAGAGAAACCAGACCTGTAAATAATGGAGTAAATACATGAAATATCTTCCATCTATTCAGATCGTCTCATACCTGCAGTACAGAGCACCCTCTCCAGAGCAAATGTCAGATGCCACATTGGTCAGTGGATCATCTGGATTATGTGTGACAGAAAACACTGGAACAAAACTGGGGTCATGTCTGGGAGCAAAATAATACGTGTCCAACAGATAATCAGAATCATATGTGAACAAAGACGACTCATTGGATATTGCCCCTGTAAGACAAGAGAAGATTACACAGTTGAAAGCATACTTGCAACAAATGTACTGAAACAACTGAATTAGAGACGTAGCAACATTATCTCCTGATTTTTTATGAAATCAGGATGATGTCTTGAAATCAATATACAGTATGTTTGCCTTTAATTCTGATGATCTAGATTAAATTTCATTAAAATTAAATTCCTCCTGCCTCATATCTAAGATTATTTCTGCAATATAAAAAAAATTTCTAATCTAGCCTAGTCTAGTCTAATCAAATCTCTCCTGATTCATTTCGAATGTAATTTCTGCTTTAAGAAACACACTAACTCGCTAATCTAATGTAATGTAATGTAATCTAATCTAATCTCATATAATCTAATCTCTCCTGCCTCATTTCAAATGTAATTTCTGCTTTAAGAAATACACTAACTCGCTAATCTAATTAATCTAATCAAATCTGATCTTTAGAGTTTGTGCTTAATAGTCTACATTTTATGACTTTTTGTGTATACAGTATACTATATATATATATGAGTAGATTCAAACAAAAATGCTATATAATCAAGATTGAAGAGCAGCAGATAATCTGTAGTTTGACTGATGTAATTTCTTACAGCTTGCCCCAAATCTGAACAACTCCTCTGGATTGCTTTGGTTCAGTATGAGTTCGCCTTCACTGGTAACAATATCGTCTTTGGCATCACCGTTCATGTTTCCCAACAACCCTCGAGTGGAGTCTTTGAAGGCCTCTGGCAGGAGCACAGTGGTTGTCATGGTTCCCTCTCGCAGTCTCACTTCCACCCCAGCACCGGTGGGAAACATCACCGTCACATTGGTAGAGGCAGGAGAAAACACAAACACACCTAGAATAGAGAGACTTGGTTGGTCGACATACAGAAGTGTCCTTTTTTTATGCCTAGTTTTAATATACAAGAAGTTAATCTAATCAGCATCAAACCAAAGATTTGTACAAGAAATGCCTCAAAACTGGATCTTTGTAAATGCTAAGAAAAGCAGTATGTGCTTATACAAAATTTTGAAATGAAATCAAATCAAAAGAATAAGACATCAATAAAGAAAGATGGGATCAAAGTCAATATATCCGTACTGATAATGCAGGTTATTTTTTAACATTACTAAACCATAGCAGAAGGTGATTGATGATATCTCACCTTTCAGATCCATCCAGCTCTGCTCAGTAAAGGAGAGGGTTTTCTGGTTCCGAAACACTTCAAGACCTTTTGGATCTCCGTGAAGCCGAACCTCGATAACATCGGAGGACCCTTCTCTCATGGCAACTGATGACAACTTGGTTGCTTTTATTATGGTTCCTGGTTGTCAGAGAATCAGATCAATGCTTAGGATGAATAATAATAGAACAGTAACAAGCAGTCTGTATTATGCCCATATTTATTAGGATGTTTTTGTTGAGGTGTAGTACTACCGTTGTTAAGAGTCACAGGTTCTGTTCTGCCTTGGATGGTCAGCTGTTTGTCTTCTGAGGTCAGCAGAGTGTATTCCCCTTTTCCATTGAAGGAGTAGCTCACACCATCAAATGTTATGAAGTGGGGATCTCCAAACACCACACCTGGTGTTACACATTAAAATTATCACAAAACATCCTCATATTGACATAATCTGAGGTGCTACTCTTTAAAAAAAAAACAACACAAAAATACGATCAGCTGACCTGAGCCTGGTGATGTGTATTTCCTGCAGTCACTGGATGGTCGATGTTTGAAATAATAGCGGCAGTTATCAGACCACAGGCAGCAGTAGTAGAAGCTGAGGACGTCATAGATCCAGTGGGACTCTCCAGGTACTCGGGGGGGTTTCTTGTAAGGAGGTGAGCCCCAGTCGTGTGCTCGGTCCGGTGTGCTCCCCCCAATAGAGTCTGCAGTCAGGACCTGAGCACCTGTGCTGTCATAGCAGCACTGCTGCCCTGCCGCATATTTAGGACTGGTGATACATTTCAAATATTAATTAGAATAATATTCTCTGATTAAGATAAATAACTCGGCGCTACTTTACACTAAGGCATACTAATAATGATTAATTGAAGTACTTATATATATATATACCAAACAATCTGCCACATGAATGTGATCTCACAACCTTGTAACTCAAAGCTTCCATATCTATATGGGTATAACATTTATCAAAACACATTACAATACGTACCAAAGGTCAGATGACTACTCCTGTGTCAATTAGTCATTTATTAACCATTAATAAAGTGATTAATAATGAATTTAAAACCATTATAACTATAAGATGTTGTAATATGATCCCAGTAAAGCTGTTTTTCCTGGCTACAGAATTACTTATGAATGCAAGAGTGCATGAATGCATGATTCCTCATTTTTCGCCATTATGCTTCAACAAATCAGCCCTAAAACCACAATTCAGCAACTTGGGTATCATAGAAAAATCTAAGCTCTGCACTGGTAATTACTAGTTTTGACTATTCATCTACATTCTACTTGTAAATATGATTTTTCCAACAGCATGTGAAGGCAGGATATGATTGTGCAGTCATGAAAGTTTTATGGCCAAACATTTACAACAAGTTGTTAGTCATTGGTCAGTGCGGGATTTTTTTTTTTTTGACATGGTCTAATATACGCATTTCCTCATTCATATTGATCAAATAGACACAAAATAGTTTAATTTAGTTAGGCTCACAACTCCTCAGAGAGGGTCAACGGTGTTTTCTAGCAACCTGGAAATGAGCCTGTATTTATCCATTCTCACAGATTCAGCCACACCTATACAATACTCTACCATAAATACTGCAGGTTCATACTATATGAATTACATTTTTTAAGTTACATGATACGGATGTACCCTGAAGTCTAACAAAGTTCTCTGGGTCAAGGACTCACCTTGCCTGTATGGCCCTCACACAGTGAACGCTTCCAGGATGATAGGTGCACACACTCCCTTTCTCTATGTCACAGCCATAGTCGGTCTGAGGAGAGAGGTACAGAATTTAAAGGCAGTTAGTGATCAGTTGCATCCAGTCCTAGTAGTAAAGTTTTAAGATAAAAGACAAATACTATGTGCATTTAAAATTGTTAGGGTTGCAAAACAAAAGAAACGATGTACTCATAATGTCTGGTTGCAAAGTAATTAGGATGGCCCTCTCCTTGATTTTGAAGTGATAAGTAGTAAGTGCAAACGTCATAAAAAAGGAAATTGCATCCTCTTATCTAGCGCTTGAAATAAAACCTCTGAGAAAATCTGTCTAGTTCTTGTAAAGAACACAATGGGAGAAATATAAGTTAATTAAAATTCCTAAAAATCTAACCATCTGACTTTATGTTGAAATAATGAATTAAATGTTTGTTTATGCTAATGTCCAAGTTGTTTTTCCATGAATAACAGTTTATTACATGTGTTATACAGATCCAGATTCTCCATGTGTGGCGTGCGCACGCGCACACACACACACACACACACACACACATTTTGTTTTAAATTATTGCTTCTTAGTGCAGAAAAGATATTAACTCCACTCCAACTGGCAGGAAATGTTTAACCTGAAATGAAATTGGGTTTGAATGAATGAAAGTTTGGGTGATAGTAATATCAGGTGTTGTAGTGGAGAACTTATAGGGCAGGACTGACCAGGTTTGTATCTATTTCATGTTATACAAACAAGCCTGTCACTTTGAAATAATCATTTCAAGTCTGTGCACTCAAGTTGGCATTGTGCCAGGGTGCACAATCTCTGTTTAAATATTTACTGTGGTAATAGAGGTAATCATTAAAGGATTAAAGTGAGTAAGTGAGTTGTAAAAGTTGATTTCCTCTAAACAAGACATTTATGGACAACATGACAGCTACTGCCACAACAGCAGCCTGAGCTCAATATCTAAGTATTGGCTGAATACTGGGGACAGATATGTTTAACTTCTTATGTACAGTTGCTGGTCACACCAAAAAGTAGCACAAAGGACAAATATCAGATGTTGCTGTGTTTTGGGGAAAAAACAGCACCCAGTAGAGCCACTGAAGATTTCAATGTTAATGTTAATAGAAGACACTTCATTCCAAATTCCTGTTAACATTACTGCAACAGCGAGTGTGACTAAATCCTATTTTCGGTACACTTACATGAAATCTCCCGGTGTCTGCTCTGGCTTGAGCCAGAGTGCACGGACAGTCTATGATCTCACTGAGGAAGCTGGGCAGTTGATTTTCCAGTTGGTCCCATGCTAAGCATTTATCCAGCGCCCAGGCTGCTGAGTCATCCCTGAACTTTTCCTCCAGGTGCCAGGCCAGAGCATGATCCTCACCCCACACCACCTGCACATTCCTGGGTCAAATAAGGTACAAATACAGCTGTGAACTGCTTTTCTTTAAATCTTTCTATTATGCACGCTCATATCAGCTTCTACTTAGTTTGTTAATTTATTTGATAAATTCTTAATTATTAAGTTTGGCACTGCTAATGTGTGATGGCCTTGGGAAGTTTAACATCTGTGGGAAACCAGTGAATAATTGGAATAAATATCAATATTTAAAGTAAGAGTGTTACATACCACATGCCATCAGGGTAGGTGCTTGGACTGATACGAACTGAGCCAAGCTCCCAACTTGAAAAGCCATTTTCTGCTGGTTTGGGCAAAAAGCTAAAGGAACCATTGTTTGGATGATCCCTTGCAAGAGAGTACAGGTACTCCCATTTGGCCTGCCAGTATTCTGAGTAAGGCTCTCCTACAGTAAAGTAAAATTAAATATTTTTCCAAGTCATGCTCATGTGAGCAGAAAAAAAAAAAAAAGNAAAAAAAAAAAAAAGTGCAAACATCAGCCATGCTTGCTGCACTCACCTGTCTCCCTGTAGCCCCAGAGCTCTATGTTGACCCTCTCCGCTCTGACCAGAGAGATATTCCATACCAAGTGAAGAGTCCCTCCAACATCAGGTGTACCATAATACTGCCATTTTGTTGAGTTGACCATCATTGCCTTAAGTCGAAAATCTAACTTGCCGGTATGAACTATTCAAACACATTGATTAATTGATTGATTAATTTTGCAAAACACCAAAGGCAACACCATGAAAGTTATGGATTTGTGGTCACTCCATATTATTATTGTACCTGACAGCCACGCTCCATTTCTGTTGAATGTTGTGCCATTATCAGAAGAGATTTGCAAAGGAATCCATCCTGTTTCATACAACAGAGGAGAGATACAGTGGCCCCTGTTGTTTTCATCCACATACCCAATAGTGTTGATATTATCATCGAACCTGCCGTTGTAAAGAAATGACTGTTAAGTTTATATACTTTAACTGTCTCATGTAAAATGGGAGTGACGAGGATGGATAGGATCAGGAACGAGTACATCAGAGGGACAGAGCATGTTAGATGTTTTGGAGATAAAGTCAGAGAGGCCAGACTGAGATGGTTTGGACATGTACAGAGGAGGGATAGTGAACATATCGGTAGAAGGATGCTGAGGTTGGAACTGCCAGGCAGGAGGCCTAGAGGAAGACCAAAGAGGAGATTTATGGATGTAGTGAAAGAGGACATGAAGTTAGTTGGTGTGAGAGAAGAGGAGGCAGAGGATAGGGTTAGATGGAGGCAGATGATTTGCTGTGGTGACCCCTGAAGGGAAAGCCGAAAGGAAAAGAAGAAGAACTGTCTCATGTAAAAAATAGGAAGTACTCAGGAAATGCATTCACAGCCAAGGCTGCACAATTCTTTGTTATTTTAGAGCCTCTGCATACCAGTGGATCACCCACACATATTTTGGCTGATTAGATCTCTTCTTAGAGTTTAGTATGTTTGATTGATATCTCCCTGACTCAAATGATGCACCTTTTAGTAAGCAAAGTTTTTGAGGCTATCACATTGCCAGCCTAGATATGTGCAACTTTGACCTGAAAAGAAGTCTAACTGGATAATTGAAAACACCTGTGTGGGTGTGCAGGGCCCTTAAAAATGAAAAATGCTTGGAAATATTTATTCTGAATCTGGATCAGGGACTGCGTTAAATACACATATGACAGATTTTTAATTCTAGAAAGTGCAGTAATTCATGAGAAATTGTTCAACATGCCCCATTTCGCAATGTTAAGAAATCTTTTCTGGATTTTTTTCATGGCCACACTTGCTTAGTCAGTGGCCTCCAGTTTTCATTGAAATCTATTATCAAGTGATTGAAATATCTTGATAATTAACAGACAGAAAACATAATGCTCTTTTTTTCCAATCATTAATAAAGATGAAAGCAGATTTAGAAAGATGTAAAATTTTCAGGGATAAAGATGTCCTACCTGCATACAACCTGGGAACTTCTATTAAAATCTGCATCAAGCACAATAAAATCAGTCCCACCCATAATTGATCCAGAATAGGGAAATATTTCCACACAGAACTCTCTGTAGTCTCTACAGCAGGTCTTCAGAGAGACGCATATTGGGTGGCAAGAACATGAGTCTAATTTTTTCCCACAGTTTCTTTCACATGATTGTCCTGTCAAAATTAAGAAGAGGCCTTAAGCACCTATAAATATGAATTAAGCATGAAATGTGTTGTATTTAAGTTTAAATTTCCATATATTCTTTAGTACTTACCCAATGTCCTGCACAAGCATGAAACCAGAAGGACAAATATTACTGCTGAGCATCTGTGTCTTTCCATTATGAGATGGGACAGTGACATACTCTGCTAAGCTTCTACTGCTTGTATACAGCAAATAGTTTTACTCATCATTCTTTTAAACTTTGGCCTTTTAGTCATAGGCATTTGAAAACACCTGATTAATCATTAAACCAGATACTGATCATGTCAGCTGTGTTCATCTCTGCATGACCTTTGACCATGACTCCCCTCACCTCACATTCAGTATAGTCTGAGGCTGCATGTGAGACCTGAAAAATGTACCTTTAACCTTGGCTCATCTTTATTATGTCTAGATAATAACACAATTAGGCAGAGAATTGCGACTATAAAATACATGTCTCAGAATTTAGAACAAACTGACAAATTGCTCATTCAGCATATTTTGAGGCTCCTTCCTGTGAGTATTTGTACCAGCTTTCTCCAGCAGAGTGTGCTACATGCTAAACTATTGAAACTTGATGAACCAAACCTTTCTATATATATATTATGGCATGCCATTCAGGAAATAAATCAAGTATTCAAAGTCTGAGAATATGGAATGAAACTCTGAATATATGGAATGAAGTCTGAATATATGGAACAAAACTCTGAATATATGAATTGAAAGTCTGAATAAATGGAATGAAACTCTGAATATATGGAATGAAACTCCGAATGTATGGAATGAAGTCTGAATATATGGAACGAAAGTCTGAATATATGGAACAAAACTCTGAATATATGAATTGAAAGTCTGAATAAATGGAATGAAACTCTGAATATATGGAATGAAACTCCGAATATATGGAATGAAGTCTGAATATATGGAACGAAAATCTGAATATATGGAACAAAACTCTGAATATATGGAACGAAGTCTGTATATATGGAATGAAACTCCGAATATATGGAACGGGTTAGTACATAATCTCAGTGTGTTCAGAATGTATCAATTATCAAATTTATGCACATATTAATAATAAATCCTGTTTTTTGAATCAGTTTAATATAGACTCTGTATTGAAAATTCACATTTACATTATATTGATGTTTATTAATAAACCCCCATTGTGTATCAGATCTATAATATCCACATTTAGAGTTTTATATATATATATACACACACACACACACACTACGGAGCCCAGGAGAGCTCATGGAGAAAATAAAAAATTAAGTCGTTCGCACGACTTACTAACTCGTTTGCATGAGTTAACTAAGTTGCGCGAACGACTTACTAACTTTCAGTGAACCGGAAAAAGTAGTATCATTTAAAATACGCTCAAGATATACCAAAGATATAAGAATGCTGTGTTTGACAGCCAAAAACCAAACCATATCTGCATATTTGAGGCCAAGATGAAAATAAAACTGCATTAAATCCAAATGGTCCACAGTGTGTGTGTGTGCGTGTCAACTTGCACACCTGTCACTATTGAAATACGGAAGATTTTCTGGGTCATGAACCCCCCACCCCAGCCCGTCCCCATCTTGTTCTGTCATGGAGTTCCTAAGTTGTGCAAACGACTATATATATATATAGGCTATACCGATGAGTCACACATTCAAGATTAGTTGGAAGTTTGACATGCTTTAATGTAAAGGTACAACATTGGTGAGGTATTATAAACATTATTACATTTACACATGTTAATGTCTCTCTATACTGCTAACATCTAGAGAGGATTTCAACTATGCTCGATTAAAAAAAATGTGATCATAAATGCTTCTATTTAAATTAATGCGCAGAGATTTTTTTTTTTTTAATGTGTGTGTTTGATGCAAAGTTGGATTCAATTTGTTCAGCTTCCACACAATTGGATATATATACAAGCAAACCCATTGATCATCTGGCTCAGCTCTGCTGTGGACACGTCCACTCTAACACACTCTACGACACACACACACACACACACACACACACACACACACACTACGAATTGGCAGTTGTGTAATTACAACCTACATTTAATTCAGTAATATGCTCACAATTTAAAAATCAGCTGACATAAAACACAAGTTATTGGCAACAACCACAAAGCAGGGCTGCAAGAGATTTTTAAGCTCTGAATGTTTAAGGAGAATCTTCGTCTCTCATCATTGCAGTCATCATCTTGACTTGGCTCTCATAGATTCCTAAAAAATGAAGAGCTCCATCAGTTGAACACAGCATGAAACATAATTTTATATCTTCTTAACCTGATCAGTGAACTCCACACTCACCACCGTCAAATGGCCATTCTTTGCCCTGTAGACCATTGACTCCTGCCCGCTCTTGAAATCAACAAAGCCCTCTCGGCCAGGCTGGATGTCAAATCGCACGCTGCAAATTGCAAAACAAACAACATCAGAGTCATTACCATTTAGTTTGTGATGTGAAATATTAAAATATTCTATAATCCAGATTCTGTACCTGCCCTGAACCACATTGATGCAGTTCTGCTTGTTGGCAGTCACACTCAGCTTGGTCAAGGCCTCAAACAGATAGTCACACTGCAGAACCAGATCCCCCTGAAAAAAATCATGTTATATAGTGAAATGTAAGGGATAATTTTATTAATACATAAACCTTGAATAAAGACAGTTATTGAGTGATCTTATCTGGAGAGAGATAAATGTTTACAGATTAAAGTCTCTCAAACTGAATATTATTCATTCCAGCGTTCTTATTACTGTCTTTAAACATCGTGTAACTGATGCTGAAATACTAGCTTCGAGGCCATGATGAATGAGAGGTTTTGAGCAAAAGAGACGTGATCATCTTTACATTGATGAGTCTACCTTCCTCTTGATGTCATCACAGGTAACATGCAGGATCAGGAAGTTGTCACTCAGGTTGCTCACAGACACGCCTATAAAATAAAATCAATTTAAGTGTCTTAAATATATATGTAAATACATATCCTTTTGGGGGGCCTAAACAAATCTTAAAATTTGGGCCCCCAAGGCTAGTTTATCTCATAACACTGACGTTTGTGTGTGTGTGAGACCTATAATGAAGTTTATTCTGTGTTACTGGTTACCTTTCAAAGAGCTGTACTCTATCCTCTGTTTGATCTTGGCTTCTTCTACCAGGTAGGCAGCTGCCTCGGTGAAGATGAGCTGCCTGAGACGAGGCCTGAAGCCATTCCTGTCATATTTCACCACGGGGACGCTGTACTGTGGTAAAGATGCACAGAGTCAGAGTGGATACTGTAAGGCAACAATGCCATAAAGTACCGGTATTATTTTACCTTGATGTGCTCGTGCCGAATCATCTGAAGAACTTTGATGTTTATGTCTTCTCCACCTTTAGAAAACAACAGCAATGACTGTATACTGGGCATGCACCTGTGTTAATGCATGCAGTATAGTCTGTGTATTCAATAATCTGAAGCTATATTGTATAAAAGCATAAATGTTATTATGTTAGATACTATATGTCTGTGAAAACACTCAATGAGAAAAAAACAATTCTGCAGTCTTGCCTATCCTGGTGTCCGTGAATGGTCTGCACACACTCAAGGGGTAGTTCTCTTTTTTTCCTTTGAAAATGGAGCTCGTCAGTACTTTAAGCTGAAGCTGGAAAAAGGAAGCATCATTGGAACTGAGGGTCTATAAATAAATGTATACATTTTTACATAAGTATAGATGTAAGAACCATTTCTAAAGATGGATTTTTGTACGGCATACAATGGTAATGGACTGCTAAACAGAAACAATTTAAATATTGTAAATGTGGACTAGATATGCTCCACAAAATCTGTTATGATTTGTACCTTCAAATACATAACACTGACCATAACAGGTCGAGGGTTATACCTGTGCCTTCCTCTGTGGGGTGATACTTTGAACATACTTCCGTACCATTTGGCGAATGTAGAGCTTCTTTAAGAATTGGGACACCTGTAAAAGTTTTACACAAGTTACCAAACTTACCAATTTTGGTAACTTGTGTACCCAACGTGCATGTAGCCACAGAATTAAAAACCATCAGTCTGAAAGGTGCCTCACCCACCTCTTGCATGATAGGTGGTGGGGTTAGCCATTTGTCTTTTTCCAGCACCGTTTTGGGGAGGTTTTCTTTAAGTCGTGAAAGGTAGCTCTGTCTGACGTAAGCCAGGTACTCACTGTTGTCTAAGCAAGTTGGCTGATTTCTGGTCATGAATCCTTTAATGAACCTAGAACAGACAGGAAAGTGTGTAAGCTTGCCCAGAGTGACTGATCCCTCTTTTACAGCCTGTTTAACCATCTCATTTTTTTCCTGCTTACTTCTTGATGACTTTGACAGCCCATTCCCTCTTTTCTCGCTCTTTCCTCGCCATCAGGCCTCTCCAGCAGCTCTCAATCTTTGTGGCTATTTAAATGTACAGTATAGCTTAATTATAGGGACTCCCATGAAAACCTATTAATTCTAAAAAGGCATGTCATGTGTACCATAAACTTAAGTTCAGTTTTAGGTTTTAGTTTTTCCCTATAAACACTCACCAGCATCTCGCTGTCTCTGGTAGGCTCCTTTCACCTTGTAGCCTTTGTATTTGGCCTGAATCTTTGTTGCTGCAACAATGACAGCAGTCATTTCATGCTCAGGAGGCTCAGACTGTTTATTGTAGCACCACAAGTACAGTACACAAGGACAGCGAAATCTCACCTAGCTTGTGTTTGCAGACCTGAAAGGCATCTTCTGTTGCAAATAGTGTTCTTGGGTGGCGGATGAAAATTTTCGTCCTTGCGGGGAAGTGAAAAAAATTAGAACCATGCATAACTGTTGAAAGGCGTCCCCTTCCATTCCTGCCTTTCTACCTACCTGCCCAGCTTGTATTCATCAGGTTTATAGCCGAGGTGTTTGACCAGCTGATTCACACCTTCTGCTGCTGTACCTTTCCAGTTGGGCCAGGTGTCTGGACACAGAGGTTTATACCTAAATACAGAGAAAGGCCACACACACAGACACACATATAGTTTGGACTTACAGGTACCCCTTGTAATATTTGACCACTAGTGGTGCTGTAGAGGAATTTTTCAATGTGTTTGATGGCATTCCCATTTACATGGTTCAAACTGAAACAAAAGGTATCCCTAAAAAACTGCTTCTAACAGGAAGTCAATGCAATTTAATATAAGCACTGCACCGTGAAAGGTAGCAAAGTGCACATAAAACAGGAGAACATAAAACAGGAGAAGAAAAAGAGGTTCTAAAACATTTTAAAAAGGCTCTGTGAATGTTTTATGATGTTTTGTTAGACCTTAATTAAAGACACACACCCTGTATTTTGGTAAAACATAAAAAAGACTGTATTTGTATTTGTATTATAGCAAGGTGTGATAAAATAAAAGTGAAACAATCTGAGACCTCTGGAGGAAGATGTCATATTTGCGGCGGTAAGCGAACCCAGCACGTCTGACCCTCAGGTGCTCCATCAGCCCAAGATACTTCACCTGATGCCTCACCAACACGTCATCAAAGCCTCCTGAAGGAGACGCCAGGTTAGAGGACAGCAACACATGTCAGGAATTCAAGGTAACATCCTGAGAGGTCAAGGGTCAAAGCTACTACGGTGTTTGGTCTAACATAAAGTTTTGGCTGAGGGAGTTCTGGGATACAAGGCCTCACCTGGCTGCTTGGCTTCATTGGGTTTGATGCAGCGGACGTACCAGGGTTCCTTCGACATCAGGATCTCAGTCAAGCCCACCAGGCTGCTCTTAAACTGAGTGACCACCTGACAAGAAACAGGAACAATAAAGTGCTGATAGCTTATTATGATTTTCTAAACACAATGAGTGGGTCTATGATTGCTGCCGTCTGAGCTGTTACTTACTGTTTCTGGTCTCTTCTTGCTATCCGGTTCGTCTGAGGGGAAACAGTGTTTGATTATGGCATTTTTGGATTGTCGCATGACCTTAAGGAGAATAAGAAAATTGAGTAATCACCCAACTTGTTGAATAATAATGAGATTTAGTAATTACTGGAAAGTTACTGTTTTTGGTATAAATAGTGGGTTTTAAATACATTTACATTCATTACATTAATTTACATTCCATAATAATCTTTAGCAATCAGTTGCTTTATAATTAATTGATTCATTAATTGACTGATTGATTTGGTCAGAAGGAGCTTGCAATCCATATTACCTCTTTTCCATTTCGATACAAGAGATCATTGTTTTTGTCCAAAAATCCTGAAAGTTTAGAGAAGAAAAAACTTTAGTAGCATATCCAGAATTTGCTGAGAAGTATTTAAGGAGAGCAGTAGTGCCTGAGAGAGGTAAAGAGACAATAATGGGGAAAAAAAAAAATCTTTCAATGCTAAATTTATCTCTTACCAACCACACAGTATGTANCAATAATGGGGAAAAAAAAAAATCTTTCAATGCTAAATTTATCTCTTACCAACCACACAGTATGTAACCTCCCCTGCATAGTGCAAGAGGCGGAAGTCTCCTCTTTCCAGTGTTTTCCTGGTTTTCTGATTTGCAAGTTTATGTCTGCAGAAATAGTTAGAAAAGGTAATTATATGACAGAGCATGAATCCTGCACTCAGGTGACTCACAGCTGTCAGTGTTGGGTCGTGTTCCTTTAACCGTGTGCATAAAACATGATTTCCCTGAAAGGAGGAAGCATATAACTTACGTGACAAAATGAGGATGACCACCGATGGTTCCCTCCATCTTTTCCAGGAGGGTGAGATCTGTTGCCTCTCCAGGACGTAAACATTCCTCATCCTGAAAAGAATCAAGAATTCTGCCCGTTATTTGACTTTTTTTTTTTTTTTTTNTTTTTTTTTTTTTTTTGTATTGTTTGTCTTTCTAGGATCATGACTGAGTAACATTTTACCAATAAAGAGATGATCCCTCTGTGTTTCTCCTCCACTAGGTCACAGATTATCTTGTTGTTGAAATATGGCACTGGTTCCCACTGAGCAGAAGAAACAACAACTGTAGCTTATGTGAGCCTCTATGTAATGTCTATGAGTTTAATTTTTACATGTTAGCACTCTGGACAGAGTGGTGGTGTGATTACTTCAATCCCTTCCATCTTATACTCCTCCTGCTCCGACTTGAGGGTCAGCTGGATGAAAAGCTGCTGCAGCTTCTCGTTGCAGTAGTTGATGCAAAACTGCTCAAAACTGAAATAAATGACAGATGCTGTAATTATCATGTTCTTCAATTTACACATTCACTGTTTAAAAGTCAAGTCTGTGCACAGTCTCACCTGTTTATGCTGAAAACCTCAAACCCATAGATGTCCAGCAGACCAATCACTGTCTTCCTGGATGAATCCTACATGGAAACGACACAGATATCCTTCCTCTCAATTTTAACTATGCAACCACAAAAACTGATTAGTGAATGAGTAGCATTAGGAAGCCTCTCAATTCTGTCTAACAAAGCTCCAGAATCAGAACAAATTCATATATGAATATTGGTTTAAAAAGAACAGACAGTGGGGTTATTGTTACAGAACTTGTTTGCGCTGCGGAAAAAAAAAAAAAAAAAAAANAAAAAAAAAAAAAAAAAAAATCCATATTTTCAAGTGTTTTTTTTTTTTAAATCAAAACTGAGTTCAAAAAGTCATATGCCTTGAATGAAATTTAGAAGAGGTAATTATCAGATTTCAATACAAATCAATCTGTTTTAATGTTTTTTATCTAGAATCAAATGTCATTTTTCTTAAATCTACTGCAGCCATCTGCCTTATTCTGTAATGTTTTGAGACACAGGAAAATCCTTGAAATAAGTGGATTTCTGTTGGAAATTTTTATTAACTTGTTAAAAAAAATGAGACCAAGTTATTGCTTTTCAAGTCTTGTTTTGTCAGTCTTAACTACTGACTTCACTTGTAACATGCTTGTGCTGGCTTGAGGCTTGTCGCTATGGCTTGAGACTTGTCAAACATAATTGGTCCCAAGTCTGAGTTTTAAAGACTTAATAATAGACATAAATGAGGCCGCTGTTATCAAACTCAAAGCCAATCACATGGCTGCCTCAAGATTCCCCAGATTTCCTTCCCACAAACAAACTTCCCTCCATTTCTTCATGAGTCAGTGGGTCAAAGGTCCTGCTTGGCGACATCAACTAGGAAGCAGATTGATCCGGTCAATACTTTGTTATTTACTCACCTTGTTAGCCAGTGACTCATTAATTTTGTTGACTAGCCAATTGAAAGTCCGGCCATAGATGGCTTTGGCAAGGGCATCCCTGGCATACACTGCGTGATCCACAGAGAAGGGGCTGAACACCTTTAAAAGTAGAAAAACACAGGTAAGACCAATATTACAAACAAGTTAGATACGATCAATACAATGAATATAAGGAATGTAGTTAAGGCACCTCCTCTGCTTTGGCTTCAATCTTCCTGTGGGTTAAACCATGTTGTAGCACCAGAGCAGGAATTCCCAGCAGCTGCACAGTGGGGGAAAAAAAAAAAAAAAGCAAAAACTTGACATGAAACAACAAATCTGCTGCTCCATTAGAAGACAATCAGAGGGTTTAAATGATCTGTAACTAGTTTTGTTCTCACCTTTGACACCCAGTTCATCTCCTGATTGTTGGTAAGAGCAGCATATCCTCGAGCATCTGCTTCAAACTGGATATTTCCCATGTGGAGCACACTAGCAATGATTCCAAACAGGTGCTGCATTATGCACAAGGGGAAACATTTCATGAATCACAAGCAAAAGAGAATATGTAGATTTTTTGCAGATTTACCATAAAATATGCTGTCCAGTCTCACCTCAATATCACTTTCACCAAACTCTACGACAGAGAGAGCTTTCCGAACTCTCTTCCAATCGCTTTTATCATTGATGGAGCTAACTTTGGCACAACCACCCTGGAGGAAACGAGAACATGAAATGGGACAGCTGTTATCTCTGTGGTTTCCAGGCCATATTGCAATATTTAGGAAATTAAATCTGTGGTTGATCTGTAAAAAGTGATGAAGATGTCAGCATACACAGGTAATTATTGCTTAATTCATCCACACAGGTAAAAGTTGTTGTGTACGCCATGTATGGTTACCAAATTATAATGTAATTGTATTCATATACATTTGCATGTTGATCTAAAAGTGTTTCTACATTAATTTAGCAATTATTCTAGAATTGCACAAGTAATATAACCATTCCTTAACATTTTAAGAAAGATATAAGTAAGCAAAAGTGCTTTTACAATCAATTTACAAATATATCAAATGACAATTAAATATTATTTTCTAATTGCGAGTAAATTCTAAGACATTTTGGGCAAATTACAGTCTAATTTAGCACCAGTTTTGGACTTTAATTTACTGGTTTACCATACAATATTGTCATTATTATTAAAAGTTAAATGACAGTGTCTGGGCCTCCTCTTGAGGTCTGAGTCAAAGGATTTAAAATGAAGCTGCTGTTTGTTTTTTCCTCACCGACCTGCACCAGGTAACTGTAGTGCTGGCAGTTCCTCTCCAGGCCGAGCCAGCGGAGCAGATCTTCCTCTCCTCCCTCCACCAGCTGATAAAAAATATGGAAATTTCTTTCTCCGTGGTTCTGGTGGACCACACGGGACTTCTCTAGCAGGTAACTGAGGATGTGACCACCAACAGCTCCACCCTGAATGAGAACGATAATCCATAAACTACCTCTTGTGCTCTTGTCTAAACCCTGAGCTCATTAGGATCATATATTGATATTGTATTGGTAATAATACATGATTTTATTCCACCTGGTGATCAAATTGGATGTCCATGTATTTCCCAAAACGGCTTGAGTTATCATTCTTTAGGGTTTTGGCATTTCCGAATGCCTGGGAGATAAAACAAAAAGGCAATAAAATGCCTCATCTTGTATACTGGGATGACACAAAAGTATATATAATCATCAAAATGACTCTGACCTCAAGCACTGGATTGGAGAGAACAAGTCTGTCTCGGACATTGTTGAGGAGTTTGGTAGTGGGACAGCTGACAGCGTAGAACTGTAGGATTTTTTTGGAGGCTTCGGTTTTTCCTGCACCGCTTTCCCCTGAGATCAGGATGAAGTGGTTGTTGAACTCAGACAGCATCGTGCGGAAGACATTGTCTGCCAGGGCATAGCTGAAAGGTACAGTGATGCACATACACAAACTTACGACTTGCACAATATATACATACACACATTTTATATTTAGCAGATGTCCCCCTGCTATTTTTATAATATTTTGGTTATGATCCTCTGGTAATACACTTCTATGCAACTGTCACTTGTTTTTATGCAACACATTTTACATACAATTTTCCATGTGAGGGTCACTTTTCTCTTGTGTTTGCAAGAACTTTAGAAATTAAAACTTATCTGGTTATCTCTCCCCTCACTTATCTGCCTTATTTAATAGTTTTACTGCATCATAAGTCCAGTGTCTATAATTTTTCACTCTTATTTCAGTCACATTCCAGCTTTAAATGTTGTTTATGTGATACCATTTCATTAACTAGGTAAATCTAAAAAAATTTACTCTATACAAATGACAATTAGTATTAATAAGAAAAACTGATTTGTCCAGCAGAGAGAAAAGTCATTTCAACACAACACACAGTACAAAATGACAAAGCAAAATGATCTTACATATGAGGTGGAAGCTCAAAGAAGTTTACACCCATGTAGATATCCATTTGCTTCTTGCTGTAGATGTCTAATTCTTTATATGGATTGACAGACACCAGGAGAGTTCCTATGTAGGTCTGCAGAAAAAGACGAGAAAGGAAGTCTCCTTTTGCACATGTGATAATTCTTTGATAAATACATTTCTAACTTGCAATAAAAGAATGCCTTGAGTGGTGCCTATGCATCACTATTTTGTTCCTTTTATCAAATGTGAGGTTAATCACTTCTCATGACCTTACGGAGAGCGGCGACCTTTATTACGCTCACTCTGTAAATGAAACATCCAGGAGCTGCTGTTTCAGCACAAGCACCACATTCAGCAGAACGGAACACAGTGTTAGGACCTTGAAAGGTTGAGGATGTGATGTTTAATTAGAGTAAGAGAAAGATCACCCTGGTTACACTGGACAGGAAAAACTCACATAAATGAGATTCTCATGGAAGCGTTTCCTCAGGTTGTCCAGGAAGGCACTCTCACTCGTGTAGGCGTCCAGAAGAACAAAATCCTGGATGCCAACACGATCCCGGGCCATCAGGGAGGCCTCCATGTTCCTCAGGATCCGATTGCAACGGTCCTCCAGGCTCTGGGCCAGAATACAGACAATGACATCACCAGAAAACAACAGTTAGCATTACAAAGCTATACAATAAAATCTACAATAAAATTTACAATAAATATAGATTTAAATATAAATAATATAGATTTTACAATAAAATCTATTTTTAATATATTTACTATTTCTGCTTCTGTTCAGGTATTTGTATGTAGATCAGAGCCAAATGGCTCATCCTTTCCCTCTGCGTCCTGTTTTCCTCAAAATTATCTGTTTTTGTTGAAGCTGTCACCACACAAGAGCACACACACCCACATACGCATAAATAGGCAACCTAGAATATCTAATCCCCTAAAGACAACTCATTTCCTCCCTGTTTGTCTCAATATCTGTGATTTCCAGTTAGTGTCCTTGGCTACATCCTCTATGCTCATGACAAATATGATTTTAGCACCCACTATCTAATCTTCTTTGGTGCTTTCAAAAGAGCAATTAGTCTTTTTTGTGGCAAGGACAGGGCAAACACCAATCACACCCATTCCAGATCCTAAATAATAGTCTCTTTTTTTTTTTTTTTAAACAAGATTCCATTAAAAAAAAACAAACAAAAAAAAAACTCCTCTCACATGAAAATCCACTTCACCAAGTAAAAACAGCAATTACTGGATTCATTATATAGTTTGTAAAAATACAGAATATGTTCTACCTGAAAATACACTAAGATTAATACGCTACTGATGTACCAGGTAACGTCACTAGTGAACGCAATGCACTTTAATTACGGTGCTATGAAAGAGCCAGCCAGTGTTATGTTTCAGGAGTTTGGCTCTCTGCTGCCAAGTTGAAATGTCATCAAGTCCCACATCGCTGTAACTGACACTGACAGATCATTCCCAAGTAAAAGAAGCTTTTTCATTCCTTACCCATCAGAAATTATATACAGTACACTGACGGCAATATATGATCATTCACATTTAACAACATTTTTCAGGAAAAAGTGACGCTGTCCTACCGTGAAGGTCCCTGATGAGTGTGTGTGTGTGTGTGCGCCTCGGTACCTTTTCCAAACTGAACATCTGGTTTTATTGAGGGGAAAAAGGATAGTAGTATGACAGGAAGCACTGATAGATTACAGCTTGCACTTCCTCCAATAGGAAACCATTCATCATGTTGTGAGGCTGCAACAAAGGAAGTAAATCTGATTCTAAATATGTATATCAGTGTGTGTGTAAATCTGGGTGAACAAATGTTTGTGTGTTTATGTGTCTCTGTATGTTTGTGCATGTTAGCCCTGTGACAGACCAGTGACCTGTCCAGAATGTACCTGCCTATTGCCCAGTGAATGCGAGGTGGAAAATGCTCCAACCCTCCACAATGGATGGATGGGTAGATAGAACTTTTGCTCTAACTACTGTAACGGCCCCTCAGCTCTGAGTGACTGGTTGGCTCTGCTTGCCTGTTCCTGTGTTAACTGTTACAGGGAGCTGGACTGCAGGAGCCTGACCATTAGAATCATGGGATACACCTAGGCCCGGTGTATCCTTGACCATTTAAGACCAAGCCTGTGTTCATTCAAGGAGAGGCTGGGCAGTGGCAGCAGCAGTGCATGTGGCAGACCTCTCCCACAGACTCAGTGTGATGGCTTTTCTTTTGTTTCCCTTATATTTATTTTATTCAATTTGTGATGAGTCCAATTATTTTCACTTGTAAATAGATTCACTTTTTTGCACCTTATACTCACGTCTCCCATCTTTGTTACAGTCTACAAGCTGGGCTGTAACAAAAGATCCTGCACGAGCCCCCATTTGTTACAGCCCAGCTCATAGACTGTAACAAAGATGGGAGACGTGAGTATAAGGTCCAAAAAAGTGAATTTATTTACAAGTGAAAATAATCGGACTCATCACAAATTGAATACAATAAAATATAAGGGAAACAAAAGAAAAGCTGCCACACTAAGTCAGCCTCTCCTTGAACGAACACAGGCTTGGTCTTAAATGGTCAAGGATACACTGGGCCCAGGTGCTTACTTACTTTCTTACTTATTCATTCAGCAGACACAGTGCAACGTTAGCAACCCCTCAAGTCATGTTTATGTCCATGTTTGTGTCCATCAGATTAATGTAAATCCAATATTCTCTCTCTGTTTAGCTCTATTAGCTTGTCATTAGTGCTCCATTTATCTCTCCACCAACACCTTGTTCACCAGTT
The DNA here is from genome assembly GCA_014773175.1 of Lucifuga dentata. Lineage (NCBI taxonomy): Eukaryota > Metazoa > Chordata > Actinopteri > Ophidiiformes > Bythitidae > Lucifuga > Lucifuga dentata. The sequence goes on along the minus strand of VXCM01001169.1, from coordinate 349,845 downwards.
GCTTATTAACTGCTTTTAGGTAGGCAGGGCCAGCTTGTCAAAGATTTTTCAGTGGAAATAATTGCCCTCCACTACTGAGTATGGGATTGAGAAGAATGACAGGAATTTTTGGTCTGGAAAACCAAAACACTTAACTAGAATCCAGCTAAAAGCTTCATTAAGCTGAGCTGTGTGAAAATTCTCAGTAGGTTCAGTTCTTCTAGAGGCCTCTTTATCACAGAGTCACATTGTTTATTTAAAAAAAATATAGCGATTTATGCAGGTTTAATACTCTATCAAATGCACCCTAAAGCACCACAAAGGCAAAGGCAGGGAACACCTGGCCAACAGTGCACACCTTTCCCTATTGTTGGCAGTATGAGTGAGCAAAATCTCAGATCATAGAGCACAGGGCAGAGATTTCAAGTATCCATTCAAAGGGAATCTGACCTCTGCTGAATGGCTGAATGGCATTATCATAACACTATGCATTATGGTGATGCACATTCTGGCTGAAGCAAAGAATCAGCGGGACTAACAGAAGACATGACTCTTCAATATCCGCTGCAAACTGGACAGATGATGAGCATGTCTTACAACATGCTAAGAACATTTCAAGGCTAAACAGAACATAGAAATGCAATACAAAATGGAACCACTAAACATCAAATTCTGATATCAAGCTTAAGTGAAGGAAAGTCTATCTGACCCAGAGACCATCACCCAAGAGGGCACTCCATTGTCCCTGCCTATCTACTATGGTTCAGGATCCTGTTACTCAGCCGCAAAGTGGCAGTTAGGCTCCTGAAAGAGATAGCACTCCTCGGGGTTATTGACTGACACCATACATCACCCAGGGCAACACACATTTAGGGGGCTCCAGGTGTCTAGAGAAACCTGAGCGTCGCTGGCCTCCATCATACAGTTAAGTACAGAACCTCCTCTGCTGCTACTGTTTCAGCACAAACATTCTATAAACTGAGTATACCTGAAATAATCAATAAAAATATACCTTCTTCTACCTGTATCATTACAAAAAAATCAAATAAAGTACAAGTAGAGAATACAATGCATTACGCTACACCCAAATACAGCCAAGATCAAGTCCATGTCATTACCTCCTTTACTTCCAGTACCATGTGAGTCATGGTTAGATCAGTCTTGTATGATGAACCTGATAAATCCAAATTATGTTGAGCCACAGTCCTCAGGTATACAAAGCAAACAGGCACAGCCTCAGGAGGCAGTTTTAGTAGCCATGTTCTGCCATATTGGAGCCTCTTCAAGTAGGTACAGATAATCATAGACAATATCACCGCCCTGCTCTCGCCACAGTCTCCTCTGCCGCTCAGGTTTGCATCAGTCTCAGATCAGGCTCAGTACAGAGGCCTGGGACAGAAGGCTGAAGAAGAGGAGGAAGAAGGTGGTACTGATGCTTCCTGCTGGACTGGTGTCCCTGCATTGTACGTAACAAGGCAATAATGAGCAACCTGGCTCTGGAAGTACTGTGACAGTAAATCATTCATGGGGCCCAGTCAGCAAATGTTCATTCAGCGCTTCCCCTGAGTGTTCAACAGCTACACTATGTGTTTATGGAAGCTTGTGTGTGTGTGTGTATATGTGTGTGTGTGTGTGTGTGTGTGTGTGTGTGTGTGTACAGGTATGTAATACAAGGATGTAGTAACTTTAGCCTCCCAGAGACCCATCCTCACCGCCTCCCAACAAAATTACAGCACAGGTATTCTATTACTGATCTTTGATTAGGCAGATGCATTTCAAACTAATTACAAATTACTTGTTAGAACTGCAACCATCAGACCAGTTCGGGATTAAACTATTGCGACATCACTGCATCTAGAGCATTATACGAGTTTCAAATTGAATGTGTTTTTATAATTATTATAGATTCTGCAGGTGCCAAAGAAGACCTTTAAAATGAAACTTTTCTTCATTTTCTGAAACAGATGAGATGGACTGATTAGTAAAATACATAAATTATATATTTTCTGTCACATGTTAGGGGGTTAATTTATGTTTCTGATATATTTTGCCATTTTGCTGTGGTTCGGTTCGTTCAGTTGTGACAGGCTTGCAGACTGTAACATTGCCTTCTCATTCTGTCTCTTTAAAATTTAACATTGAGCATCCTGTAAGCGTCAACAAAGGCAGCTTACATTACTGCCTGAAGATCAACCGGAAGATGTGGTGACATGAGAGACAATGCTGGAAAAATCCTCATTAACATAATGCAATTCATTATGCAAATTGTAATGGATTTCACCAGGCTTCATTCAATCTTTTAAGAAGACCACTTCTCTGTGAATACAGTAAATACCCGATGAAACACACACAAACCAGTGCACCTCTTAAAGGCAAAGGTTAGCTGATTCATTGTGGGTCCCTGCAAAACCCAATTACACAGAAGTCAGGGATTTAATTTGCCCATTAAGAGTTGCTGTACAAGCTGAGGATGAGTGATGACAACCACATATCATGTTAACCTTCTGTTGCACCTTTGGCTCCTTGCTTGAATCCGATGATATATTTGAAGTATTATTCAAGGATGGTGGGGAGATTTTTTATATACACTGTTTTGTACAGCATGCTGTACATGTAAAGGCATTTTTTTCATAAGATGCTTTTCCTATCCATCAATCAAGCGCTTTAAAAATACCTGTGCTTTGAATACTTTTTGAGTTCATAAAAAGTTGCACAAAATCTTACATAATGAATGAGTATTTTTAAAAGGTACCCAGTACCCTAAAATCAAATAATTACTTGATTTTTAAGACCAATTTTTCAAAATAAGCTCTTGTAACTTTGCTTTGAAAGATTCCTTCATAATATTTAAATTAATAACCTAATACGTTTTTTTTATTATTATTACTGTACATTTTTAAAAAAGATTACTGCTAGAAGATCCCACTATAGACTTTGTATTATGCACTTTTAGAATTTTCCCTGTAAAACTGGCATTTAAATCTATGGAGATGTTATATTTAAATATGGACATGAGCTCTCAGGTTACATATTTTGGCCATCTCCTCCTATTCAGAATTGGATTATATTTCAAGCATAATCACGCCCCTGCACTCATTGAAATATGTTTAAGTATTGTATGTATTTCAATGAGTCAATAATTAAGTATGCTTGCACACACACACACACACACACACACACACACACCTCAACTAAAAGGTAAGTAATAAGTAATATGGCCTGTAACACACTATTGAAGGACACGTGGAATCACAAGATATCCAAATAAACATTCACAGGCTCAATTAGTACTAAACAACTAAACATTCAACAAATCCTTTATTCATATAAGCAATTAGATCATTGTCAGCAGTCAGGACTCTGAAGGCCAAGAAGCACTGTGGCTGATGCCCCGAGTGAACTAGCACAGCTTCACACAGGATTTTTTAAAAAAAGGCAAAATCACAATTAAATCTGGTATTCAAGCTAAAATTGCTTAAATGCCAGTGAAATTTCTATCAATTCAGGCCCATTAGCAAAGTAAGCTATTCAACATGTTAAATAGACTGCAATATGTTGTATTCAGCTTTTAGAACAGCTTACCTCTGAGTTTGTGTTCATGTTGTACTTCTTTGTGAAAACCAGAACAGCTTTGATGAAGTTCTAAGTTGTTCTCTCCAGTTTAAGTGTGATCAAGCTGCTGATTTGTCCAAAGTCAGAGCAGGTATGATGGCTGAGAACAGAATAGAGATTGTTGGTGAGGGTTGGGTGGCTGATATTAAAGTGAGATGATGTGGGGGGAGGGATTGGGGATGAATTCTACATTGTAGTTCATTGTAGCACCGGTATTTATGGCCATCCCATAATGCAGCAGTCTCAGCATGCCCTCACGCTGTCCTAATTCTCTACTGTTTTTATTTTTAGGTTAGCCTAATTCATTTTGCAGGGGTGCAGTCAGAAAACCTCCTGCAGCCACAGACAAGTCCTTAATGTGAGACGTCCTTTCTGTGACATTTGATACTTTATTCTAAACAGACACTTCAGCTATTGTGAAATGTAGAAATATTTTTAAAAGTTTCAAGAATATTTTATAAAAAATTTTAGACTGAATATGAAAGTTTGATTTCACAGTAGAAACAACATCTAATTATTTAAATCAGGTGTGTTTGGCCAATCAAGACCAGGGAAGCACCAACTCTTGATCAAGTGAACACACCTGATTCAGCTAATCAGGGGCGAAAATATGCAAAACTGGGCTACTCCAGGACCAGGATTAAGAACCACTGATACTGGGCTAGTAAAGAAGATAAAGACTACTGCAGTTCTACTGACAAATCTGGACTTCAAGATACAGGCATAAGCAGTCGTGACTCAGCAGTGCCCAGTCTGTAGAGCACCCATAATTTGGGTCTTTTAAAGCCCGGACTAGTTAAAGCTTTAACATTTATTTTTTTGCCCAAAACTTAATCCAGAGTCCATTGTCAGAGAAATGAGTAGGTCATTTAGAAGACTACTGATCATGCAACAGCACTGTTTAGACTGGCTATCAGGCCTTAATAGAATTCCTTCCTTACGTGGATCTTATGGGAGAAGATTAAAAAAAAAGGCAAACCTGGATAATGTGAACACTGACAGCTATAATTATCACTAAAATAGTCCCTCTATGGCAAGCCATTTTACTATTTAAAAGGTGTCACCGACTATCCCTAATTAGATTTTAGATATCTACAAATGCATTTTGACTCATCAGAATTCTATTTTGACTAGTCAGAATGATAATTTGAGATATCTGCAATTACAATCTGACTAAGAATAGGAATTCAAGATATCTGCAATTGCATTTCGACTTGTCAATTCCTTTTCAGATAGCTCTTGAATGACATCACAGATATTGTCATTTGACATGTTGCATATCCTGAATGACCATTTGAGATATCTGTAATTCAGTTTTGGCTAGTCATAATTGAATTACAGATATCTTAAATTTGATATCTTAAATTTGAATTTTGACTAGTCACAACTGAATTACAGATATCTTAAATTAGAATTTCAACCAGTCATATGCGAATTATGGATATCTTAAATGTGAATCTTATCACTTTATTAAATGTTACAATGGCTTGCCATATCCCTCAACCTAAAGTCTGAACTTGAGGAGTGATTCCTGTGGAGAAAATTAGGTGATTTTATGGTAACACCAAATACATTCAGCTCCTTCACAAATTTTTATCTGCATTAGCAGTAGGATAAGAGCACCACCTGTTGTCAGCTTTAGGCTATGGCACTTAATTCTCACCTGGGTCATCGTCTCACTCAATCTATCTGTGGTCAAAGGAACATTGACACTATAGGTCTGACCTATACAGTCCTTAACTATGGCTGCATTGAGTCCAAATGCAACAATGGAGCAAAACGTCTTGTATTTTAAATAAAAAGTATCAGTATTAACAATAAAGCATTTACTGAACTATCTGATATAAAAGTACCCACTATGAAGACTGGTTCTTTTCACAGTGTTACATGATTGTTGCAATAACCGAAATGGACTTAATGTTACAGTGGCACAATTTAAAAGGAAGAAATTGCCAAAGTCACACAGACACTGAGCGTTCCTTCATTTAAAATATGAATGCAAAAGGTCAGAGTTCACCTATTTCATTTTATGGGATTTCAAGGCTGAAGGACAAAAATGACTGAAATTACTGAGAAGCTGATCGAGCACAACAGAACTCAAACATGCCTGCCAGAAGAGCTGGTGTGAGGTCACCCTGCTGAGCAAAGTTGTAAGAATATTATCAGGTGTTCCAGTGCTGACGAGGGACAATGTTTCTGCCTAGTTGCCTGTTCCTAGTGGATATAGTATTTAATCCCCCAGACTGATATAAATAATGCAATGAGTATGTGAGCAACACATACTTATATGTTAAAATTAATCTTAAGGTCTTTTTATTTCCTTTGCTCTTTATCATAAATATTTGGTCTCTGAATTCACATACAGTGTTAATATTTTCTTAAAAATATTGTCCTGGGCATTTTGGAGGTTATTTAGCAGCACATACAGTGCCGTGAAAAAGTATTGGCACCCTCAGGTCCAGGCATTATTTATTTAATTTTTATTCAAGTTGCAAACAATAGGGTTGTCATAACTTAAACAAACATTCAAATGTTCAAAACAAACATATGTACAAGTGCAAATTGCTATACCTTAACAAGAAAAGTGCACAAAACAACTTTAGTTCAAAAAGCCGTGTGAAAAAGTATTGGCACCCTATAGGAGATAGTCCCCAAAAATGGAGCATGTCTTAACAAGAAAATGGCAAGAAGTGTTCTTTAACAAACAAGCTTCACTGAATTAACATGCAACATGTCCCTTTGCAATAGGAAAATCTTATGATGCTGGAAAACAGCTCATTTTGAATCTTAGTTCCATGTGCAAAAGCAGAGCCAATGGCGAAACAAAAAGAACTGTCTAGTGATCTGAGAGAGAGAGTAATTGCTTCTCATCAGTCTGGAAATGGGTACAAAGCAATTTCAAAGATGCTGGATATACCTATATCCACTGTCAGAGCAATTATTAAAGTATGAACAGCATGGTACAACTGCATCACTCCCTCGATCTGCTCGCCCAAAGAAAATTTCAAGCAGAGCAAAGAGAAATACGCTTAAGAACATTGCCGCTAACCCTAGACTAACATCTAAAGACATCCAGAAGTCTCTTGCAGCTGCTGATGTTCATGTTCATGACAGTACAGTGAGGAAACTACTCAGCAAAAATGGGATTCATGGATGTGTTGCCAGGAAGAAGCCACTCCTTTCAAAAAAGAATATTGCTGCTTGACTACAATTTGTGAAAGAGTACAATGGAAAACATGAAGCATTCTGGAGGTCAATTTTGTGGTCAGACGAATCAAAAATTGAACTTTTTGGCAGAAATGAAAATCACTGTCTGGAGGAAAGCCAACACTGCATTTCTGAAAAAGAACCTGGTTCCGACTGTAAAACATGGTGGTGGGAGTATTCTTGTTTGGGCCTGTTTTGCTGCAGGAGGGCCTGGAAACCTTACAGTAATTGACAGCTTGATGAATTCATCTGTCTATCAAAGCATATTAGATGAACATGTCAAGGTCTCTGCCAGAAAGCTTTACCTGGGTACCAAGTGGATACTACAACAAGACAATGATCCGAAGCATTCCAGCAAGTCAACAGTGGAATGGCTGCAGAAGAAAAGAATAAAAGTTCTCCCATGGCCCAGTCAGAGCCCAGACTTGAACCCAATCGAGATGCTGTGGCGAGATCTCAAGGCAACTGTCCACCAAAGGAAGTCATCCAACCTAACTCAACTGAAGCAGTACTACGTGGAAGAATGGGCAAAAATTTCTCCTTCTCGATGTGAAAAACTAATCAGCGGTTACAAGAAACGGCTTGAAGAGGTTATTCTAGCATAAGGAGGTGCAACAAGTTACTAATGCTAACTGGGTGCCAATACTTTTTCACATGGCTTTTTGAACTAAAGTTGTTTTGTGCACTTTTCTTGTCAAGGTATAGCAATTTGCACTTGTACATATGTTTATTTTGAACATTTGACTGTTTAAGTTATGACAACCCTATTGTTTGCAACTTGAATAAAAATTAAATAAATAATGCCTGGATCTGAGGGTGCCAATACTTTTTCCACGGCACTGTACTTCAGTCCTCGCTACAGGGAAATTGGAAATCAGCTGCTTTCCTTGTCTAATGTTCACTAGATGGTGCCATCTTCCTTTGAAAACAGGCTCAGTCAGAGTTGTACAGGGTTTCTGATGCAGGCTGATACTGAGCCCATGAAATCTGAGATAAGCTTGCTAGTTAGTGTTTATATTATTGTTCATTATTGGCTAGGCTATAGACCTTAAAATATGTTTTATTGTATTGGAATTTCTTCTCATGTTGAATTTTATTTTAAACTGTTACATCATATTGTTCTTTGTTTAAACCATTGATGAGGTTTGGATCAAAACAGGCCAATTTCTGTTAAAAGAAAAATAAGATTTAAAATGTAATATTTATCAAAAAGATAAATATCTATCCCAAGTTCCCAGGGCCTGAGGTGATTCCCAAATTCCTTATTTGGACTGAATAAAAGTTTATAACAGATAATATAAGAAATAATAGAAATATTAAACAAAGAAAATCTTCACATTTGAGAAGCTGTGACTCATCTCAGTTTACTTGGTAAATGCCTAAAATCATTAAGTGATTATTAAAATTGTTGTCAATTAGTTTTTGTCAATTAAATAATCTATGAATCTACTTGCTTTTATTTTTTTTTCTGCTTGAAGAATACATTTTTAGAGCAGAGAAATCTATGACTTAGTGAGACTCTGACAGCAACCGCTTAGTCCAGCTGTGTGAAATCCTCTCATCCTACATTCAATCTGAGAAAAACGCTTCCTTCTGAAACTCAACTCCCCAGCACATCTCAGCCTCTGCTTTGCCCCATCACCCCTTTCTCTGCATCTCTGACGGTACCACACACACACACACACACACACACACACACACACACACACACACACACACNCACACACGCGCGCACACACACACATTCACAAAATGAGAGTTAAACCCATCAAACAGGTCAATCTTCTACCAGCAAGGCCCCAACTTCCTCCTTTAACCTCCCAGACCAAGAGGCAGTTTCATAATTTAGTAATTAATATTCTAAGGAAGACGAGAGCATCAGGAAACAATTATTCAATAATGTATGGATGTAAATGCACACTACGTCCACACAAAAGCACATACACATGCATGCACATATATATCACCATGATCAACTCTTCCTCTGTTCCAGGATCAGGTTACTCTTAACTCAACGAAAGAGAATGTACTGAATGCACTGGATGAAGAGTGAAATGTAGTATTTAAAATACTGAAGGTACTTTGTGTACAGGAAAAATATTTCCTGCATTTTTCCTATAGTGTGTCATTAATTTAAAAATAAATTCTAGTATTTTTGCTGCTCTTATGCCACAATTTAAGACTAGCATCATTAGGGTGTCCATGCATTACACAGTTATTTAAAATTAAAGCTATTTTTGTCCTTACATTGATCGAAAATGCACGTTTTTCAGAGATGGATGATACATTATGTGACATATTACATAAAAATATCTTCATGACTACATAACATGATAATATGGTATCTGTATGACTTGTACTGCATGGTACATATGACACGCACGCTATATGCTTTCTTTGTATTATAGGACATGACATGATATATACAGTGTCATAGAATGTGATACAACATGTTGCAGAGTGGTGAGTAATTGCAAGTGTAAAGGCTGCTAAAGCATGAAGCAGAAAATATGCATGTGATGTTTCGTGGCTCCTCGTGCAATAAATAGGAAGGTGGACTTGTGGTTAGATTCCTACTGCAGATAAGTCACAGGTTTGTCCTCGACCCAAACATTAAACCCAGATCAACTTCACTCATAATCCACTTAAGATAAGAACATGTTAAAAACCTAAATCAAAAATGTAAATGAAGAAACCTTACATATTAGGGACGTGTTATGGCTTGGATAAATTAGATGTTTTTTCTACTGTGAGGTAACAGGGAGGAGGGGTGCAAGGTGGTTAATGTGAGGTGAAGATACTGTGGATTTAAGCCTCTGGGATACCTCTTGGGCTGCGCGGTCCATTCTGCTCCTCACAGAGTCTAAAGCAGGACTAGACTCTGTATCCAGTCTCCTCTGGCTCTGGCTCAGTCTGTCTGGTAATTGGGATCAGATGAGTGGCAGCAAAAGCGAGACAACCTCAGTTCTCCAGGACCCACAGTAACCTGGAAGCATTTATTTTATGGAAAAGATGTTTAGTTAAAGTGCAGCACTGCAGCCTGCTGCTCAGCCCCTCTAATGACTCTCTAGTCCCCATGCCCAGGCCTGGAGACACAGAGTGTGATGGATATGACTGGTGAAACAAGGACACACACACACAGAAATACACACAAGCTTCCATCACCGTGCACTGTGATGGATATGATTGGTGAAAGCTCTGAACGCTGCTTCCTGAGTCCTTCACTTCCTTCCTCTCAGGCCTCGATCAGCCAAACTGAGCCAGGTCCGACTAGACTCAGGCCGGATTGGATTGCAGATTAACAGGCTTCCTGTCCGATCGGTTGGCTGAGTTCATCTGCTTTCCTAACGGTCACTGTTATTTATGAGTGTGCTGTGACTTTATTGAGGATGAATGAATCTCGTCAGGATGGATGGGATCCCAGAGGCTATGTTGCTCTGTGGTTTTACTGAGGGAGGAATGTGTTTCAGCAGTGTGAAGTACAAAAACTATTCATATTTTTCTAATTAAGTGTTCAATTAAAAAGTGGGAAAAATGCTTCAACTGCTAACATCTCAGTGGGCATATTTTCGTATGAATCTGCTAAAAAAAAACCCAAAAAACAAAAAACAAAACAAAAAAAAAACAAACCAAAAAAACAACCTGCATCAATTAAGATTTGCATTTTCATGAGAAAACTATGGTGTACATGGTGGAAAAAGTTACTTTTCTTAACTGTCATCCAAATAAACAAAAGAGTGTGACAGGCCATTTAATATAAGGACGACAACTAAATCTGAGATTTTGATGCTGTTTACATCAGTAGTGGGGTTCAAAAGTCTGAGACCACTGTGAAAATGTTTCTGTTTTGCTTTCTTTTTTAATTTAATACAAGATTTTTCATTAGAAATGATATCACCTTAACAATTTCAGTGAAAAGTTGAATCTTTGAAAAATTTACATGAATTTCAGAATATTAGTATTAGAATTAGTAATAGTATTTGTATGCTCCCCTTTTGCTTTAATGACAGCATGCACTCAAGCTGGCATGGACTCCACAAGTTTGTGCAAAACCTNTCCCCTTTTGCTTTAATGACAGCATGCACTCAAGCTGGCATGGACTCCACAAGTTTGTGCAAAACCTAATGACCCAAGTTATCCCTGCATGATTTGACAATGTTCCAAAGAGCTTCTTCTGATGTCAGACTTTCTGATTATTTGATTTACATGGAAAACTTCATGGATTGTCAATGTGGTCTCAGACTTTTGGACCCCACTGTACGTAAACAGCATAAACAGCAGAGGCTTCATTATGCTCAACAAAACGCTGGTTTCTACTCATTAAAAAAAAAATTCTAAAATTACTGAGCCAAAATTATCAGTGTAAAAAATTAAGGATTAGGACTTTAACTTCAAATTATGCAAATTTGTAATCAAATATACGGGATACACACATTATGCTACCAGTATTTAGCAAAATATACATCTTCCATCTTATTTTTAGTCATGTGACTGTCAAGAGTGGTAATGAGCATCAGCAAAAATATCATAAGAACAGGTTGTCATGTGAAAATAGGTGTGTTATTGTTTAAATAAGCCTTAGCTAAACATTTCAACATCTTTGAAGGTTTTAGACATACAGATATATTTTTAAGTAAGACCTATCATCATTCCCTCCACCGGCCCATCACCGAAGGCCTAGTGAAACACCGAGCCCACACCTCTCATCTCCTCCCTCCCTCTCCCTCTCTCTCTCCTGCTGGCAGCCCTTGATTACACTTGTCTCCTGGGGGAAGGTTTCAACCCCTCAGAGATAGTAACATCGAGGGCACTACTGGCTAGTCACTTCAGATCAGGGCGGGGGAAGGAAATGGCGACGGACATAAAGCTAAATATATAATTCCTCCCATGCCGGTAATCACGATGTCCAGACGATTTGAAATGACAGTTTAACCACTTTAGACTGAGGAACGCTTTGTTCGGATTGAGAAGTGGGAGGTGTGTGTAAGTGTGTGTGTGTGTTGGAGAGCCTGGTTGGTCCCGATGATGGTTGGGAGCCTCCTCCTGGGTACAGGGGCCCGTGTGGTCCTCTTTAAATGTGTTGGACGTTGCATTGAGTTGAAATGACTCACAGACCAGACAGGAGCAATTCCGCGAATGACTGACGTGCCAAGAGGTCCGGAAGGAAACACTCTCACTGGCCAGTATTAGTTTACCTGATTATTAGGAAATCCAACTTCCTCCTGAAATAGACGGCCATTTCCCCATTAAAGCCAGTAAGAGCACACACCTGGATCAGGCCTAAACGTGGTCCACATTATGCCAGGCACAACAAGACCTCAGACCACATATAACTCAAGCAATTACTCCTATAAATATTAATGGGCTAATCTGCACATATTCTTTCCTTCTGCCTCTAACTGCATCAGTGAACAGGTCAAAGATGCTCTTGTAAGCATCAAATCCATTTAAATTTTAAGTCCAATTTGCATATGCAGAGATTTTTTGCTCTCTCACCATCTTCCTCCCCATCATCACATCGCAAGAAGAGAATGCATTTGGTATTCACACACTGATTGGATCGTTGATTAGATCTTCAGGGCAGCTTCTTGTGCTGACACTCTCCATAATCCAGGGGTTGTGTGTGTGTGTGTNGTGTGTGTGTGTGTGTGTGTGTGTGTGTGTGGTGGGGTGGGGGCAGAGTATCGAGATCCATTTCTGTCCATGCTGAAGTGGTCTGCTCTGTCACTCAGATTTGCGGCCTCCTCATCCCTTCAGCTGCTGCAGGATTTGATGTTCAAGGTGTAATCACAGACGGCAAAAAACACATCAGCATCATCTCTTTCACCCACACACACATGCACATACACACACACAGTGCCCTGATGTCTATCTTTTTGGCAAACTATGATGCTCGACCACTGTTACAAGCTTCTCTCAAGACGCTTAAAAAATATGAATAATGTAATAAGAATAATCTGCATGAAGACTAAAGGGAGATTGAGAAATATTGAACAATGCTAAGAGGGACACTGAGATGGAGAGCAATACTCAGAGAATTTGATTATTTTTTCAGCAGCTGTTTGTGACTATATTCGATACTTAACAACAACTTTGGATTTGTGTGTTATGGTACAGTTTGGATCTGAACAAACTAGACTCAGCATGAGACCCAGGCATGAGAATTAACATTATGAACAAATTCTTCATTATAAGCAGGTAAAGACGAAGGTTCTTAAGGAGACAGATTAGAAATGGGAAATTTTAATTTTATTTGTGTTATTTCCTTTCTTTTTATATATTGCTTAAAAATGTTTAATTGACTTGCATGGATTGGGGACTGGGGTATTGTCAAAGTTGTAGTTTACTGTTTGGATTTTATTTATGAAGTCATTAAAATATATTTAAATAATATCTAAGCTTTGTATTTCTTACTTTTTCCACATAAACAAGCATATTGATGTTATGTTAAATGTAAAGTTAAAGGGATTCAAAATTCATTAAAATTGTCCTTTGATATCAAATTATACAGTTTTGAATGTATACAGTGCATTTCTGTCACGTAAATGTAAAATGCTGAAGTTTTTAGTGGAAATAGAGCTTCATAAAATGCTTGTCATATGTCAGAGCTACAAGTTAAAGACCCCAGTAGAAGTTTCAGGGCAAAAAGACATCGCAAGACTCAAGACTTGCTGGGCAGGCTTTTTTAAAATGTGAACTTTTCTACTTCTGACACCTCCCCTTGGCTGTAATCGATCGACATATAACAAGTCTGGTTGCATCAAAGGGCCAGCAGACAGAGCCCGACTTTTGTATTAACTCATTCAATTTCTCTGCAGTTTGAGCAACTCGTCTAAAAACAATTGCCAAGTAAACATCTTTCCTGCTGTGATTTATTTCTGGAAGAACGCACCATCTCTTTCTCTGTCTTATTTCCTTCTTTTTAAAATCATTAAATACATATTACCAGCTCTACTCTACGTTGATTGTAAGCCTATTTCACCTTAGCCTCTGGTAACTGGCAAATCATGACCATTCCATGCCCCCTACTATGGAATGGCATAAAAAAAAGATCAAATGTTTAAGGACTGTATTGTGTGCATGCTCTAGAGTGTAGCGTGTTCACTGGCCTGTTCTTTCATTGTTTCATCGCACATCTTTTGCGACAAACTGGGGCCTTGAGAGTGGTTACAGTGTGTAACCATGGTTCTCTTTCTTTCAATACACCAGCAGCGAATAAAAGTTTAGCCTATCAAATCAAAAGTTTACTGAACTAATTTCGACTTGTATATTTTTGTGAGGAATGCCCAAAGGACACACCAGAACTTCCACACAGACAAATTTCTATTGGTCTCTTGTTACACACAGACACACACACACAGACACGTGCAAACACACACACACACACACACACGTCAAAAGGCGGTGCTAGTAGTAGTAAACATTTGAAAGGAACAGGGGTAATTCACTTGATAAATGTCAACCAAAATGAAGCTATCAGCTGAAAGCAATTTCCTTGCGCTTGCCTGTGTTCTGCGCCAGGGACTTGGGAGATTTTCACCCCTCCATCGATCATGAAGCCTCTGTTTTAGGCCAAGGTACACAATGCCCTCAAATTGCTGACATATGGACCTAGAATCACCACAAGACCTGCCATTTCCACCCCACCCCTCCTCTGTCCTGTCCCAGCCACTCCTCTGCTAAACTCTTGTTTATCCAACGACTCTGATCTGTTTAGGCCATTATAGCAAAGCCATTTAGAGAAACAGAGGGCCAAGGCAAATGTAATAGTCACAATCTGTAGCTCTGCAATCTCACACTGCTACCACCTAGAACCAAATATGACAATAACCACCATGTTAACTTCATTATCACCATTTCTCTGTTCATTTTATCTTTTCAGAAGAAGGCAGATGGCATTTTGATAAAGTTGGAACTTATAGTTTGCGACGTTGCAGCACTGTAACATCACTTTCTTGGTCATGAGACAAAATGTGTGGGAAAAGCATTTGAAATAAACCTCTCTGCAATATGGGCCCCTTGCAACCAGTAGCAGAGGAAACAGATCATGGTAAAGATGAGGATGCCGCCACATAAAAGTACAGAACTTCATGCTGGTGTAAATAAAGCCATACAATGTGCCTCTGCTTTTCCTGGCACCGGGTAGTTTTCCCAGGTTGAAAAAGTGCTGAAAAGTTCATCCATTATCTTCTTATCTGCCATTGTGACATTTCTTGTTATTGGTCCGTTTTCAACAACTGGCTGTTCTACTATTCCTGACCATGGCTTTAAACGTAAGACTATTTAAAGACAGAAAGGGCCAAGAGCGCAACATTAAAAACCTCTTTGCCTAATGGACAATTGTGGTGCCAGCAGGCAGGGACTAAAGGTCTGTACACAGGAAAAGTCCATTATCACTCTAACTAATGGAGGGGGGATTTCAAACGCAAAGTGGGGAAAAAGAAAAGAAACAAGAGAGAGAGAAAGATGACGCACATGGTACAAAGCAGTGTTTCTTTAATGGAGACCATCAATAATGTTACTTTCCCCGCTTTATTGTGTTTAGATAGAGTAGCCATATTATCAATCCTAGACGTGGGCAGAAATTAAAGAGTTTTTTTTCTCAAGTGCATGTTTTTTTTTCACAGACTTTGAATCAATGTGAAACAAATGTTTGGCAACACACTACCGCTATCTGTTCAGGCGGCTCCTGCATTTCTGGAAATCTCACTCCCTTCCTCTCGCTCTCACCACCAAGACAAACCCGCAGCCAGTTTACATTTAGACGGGTGCGTTTGTTTTATATAAACAGACAGCCCTTGTGGCAAGAGGTTTGATGAGGAGGAGGCCCACAAATCCCATTAAAAGTCCATTTGTCCCTCGCTCTGTGTTTGTTTGAAGACTGAAGACAGGAAGAGTAACAAGGGAGGAGGACAGACGAGGAAGGCGACTGGGGATCCATCGCTGTTGTTTCCGTGCCAGGTTTCTGTTTATGCATCAATAGTGAAAAACAGATATCGCCCAGAAGCAAAGAGAAGAATTATGCCAATAATGTGAGCTACAGCCAAACCTCAGAGTCTGCGACAAGGACCCAAACAGCTTCGATTAGACCGATTCCTTTCAGACATTCACCACGACTGCTTAAATACCTCCAAAACTAAGTGCCCGACTTTATCCAATCATTGTCTATTATCAACCTGATAGAAACGCCATGTTGCATGTCCATACTTACAACCAAGTATTACAGTATCTAAAATAAGACCTGCATTGTTGTAACTGTCACAATCAGCCTAACAGCTCCTTGGTTTTGGCTGTAAGCTGTTTGTCAATGTCTGCTGTCATGTTGTCCGCCATTTGCTGAATCTGTGAAGGAAAGATGATGTGATTATTTTAATGTGGTCTTTTTGCTTAGATCTGTGTAATAAAACTCCACATCCCACTGAATCCCTTCCCCCTGTATAACGGCAAACTAACAAACATTTTGCCAGTTAATATGTTTTCCCCTGTCTACTACTTCCTACCTGTTTCTCTACAAGTCGTATTGTGTCCTCTGAATGTCCCTCCTTGGCCTTTTTGACCTGTGTGACAGCATTAGACCGAACTCTCCGCAGTGAGTCTTTGGCCTTGTTACTAAACTGTTTGGCCAGCTTGGCGAGGTTCTCTCGGTGTTCCCGTGTTACTCTGAAGGGAAAGATGGATAAAAGATGGATGACCAAGGAGTAGGACAGAGGATGGCAGAGAAAAGGGAATCAATGAACATAGGACTGTGTAGAGAGTTAAGAAGAGAGAAAGAAGATATTGACAAGAAAGAATAATCCATGGCTGGATTAGAACCAGGGACTTCAATCATTAATACATGGTAAATGTATTAACTATTTACACGCAAGACTCCTTGAAAGCTGCAGACTGCATGTAGTTGTCTTTTTTATATCTCTGTGTGCAGTTTGAACATATGATAAACATATGAACATATGATAAATGGTGAGATTTTATATTTTAACTCAATTTGTAGATGTCTATGGGATTAAGTGGCAGTTGTTTGTACAATAACAGATTGACATTAATGTAATTATTCAGATTTTGCATGAAAATACTCTTTTTAAACAGGCTAGGCTAGCAAGTATAAAGTACTAATCTCTCAGTACTGTATTGTACTGTACTGTATGTATTGTTTGAGAGGAGTGCTACTTGATAACACAGATATCCAGCAATTGAGCCAAGCTAAGCTAAAACCGCCATTAAACAAGCCTTTGAAATACATGGAGACATAAAACCATCCATGAATTTGTCAGACTCTGAGTAAACAGGAAAACTAGTTGTGGTTTTTGGGCACATGATCACTTCTCAGACCAGAGCTGAGATATCTGTCAACCAACCAACTTTGTATTCACTTTGCATGTGTTAATCACTCAGAAAATGCTTCTTCCCATTTCACTCTCCATCTTTTTCCTTAATTGGCTTTTTTCTTGTTTTTGCTACTGGGACTATTTGCAAACAATCCAAGTGCAGCGTCTATTTACCACAAACAATACGGCCTAATTACTGATTCCAGGGCCAATCAAGGAGCATGTTCCCTTTGGAAATGCAAATGGTGGCTCGGAGCGTGCCGAGACTGATTGCAGGAGGAAAGCAGACTGACTCTTATGTCCCTCCTCTGCCAGACTAACACCTGCTGCTTCGTGCAAACACACACACAGGCACATACATTGGTGACACATTCGCATAAACACACAAAGGCGCCTGCAGACTACAAGCACATGCTTTAAGTACACATGTGTCTATGTAAGAATATACGCAGTACACACATGGCAGTTTGGTGAGTGAATGAGTGACGGATTAAAGTGTCTGAGATTGTTTGAGTTGGCGGAGGGACAGAGTGACCTGATCCTCACATCGACACGTTGGGGGTCTCTATGCATCTACAAGCACAAGTCAAATAAATCTGTCAGTTACAGTTATTAGCATGGACACATGAGTGTGGCTGTAGCCACCACTAAGGAAAGAGAAGAGAGGGGGGCTATTTAACAGGGTGAAACAAAAAAGAAAGATTGGGATTTAAGGTAATGTTTTTGAATTTTGCCTTTATGGTAGAAACAGAAAGAAATGGAAAGAAAAAGATGACACTGTGACAAAGGTCCCCAGCTGGGATTGAATCAGGATCGTGGTGGTTTCAGATTCATGTTTTAAGGGTTTATTGCTCTTTGTAATGTTTTTGGACACTAAGAAACTTTTCATTCAGATGTTTGCACGGTACTGCATGTGCTACACATATTAGACCACACAGCTACTGAGATACTGTCTTACATAATTAGGACAAAGTTAAAACTCTGATTCTAAGGCAATCAATAAAAACATTGTAAACATCACGTAAACACTTTAAGCAGATCAAAATTGGCATAACTCAACACTGGTGTAACAACCATAGATTATGCCATTGTAAGTCAATTTACACGAGCATTTAAACACTCCATCAGCTTACAATCAGCACAAGCAATGTGCACATGCATTTTCTCATGTGCAGAACTTCCTGTCATAAACCAATTAAACACCAAGTCATGTACTTTAAAAAAAAAAAAGCATGGAATCCTATTAATTCCATCCATGTATACAGCTTACTCCGGGATTTGGACCAAGGTACATACAACAATTGGAGTATAGTGTGCCATGTAAACATACTTTTTTAAAAATTTTTTGCAATTAATTAAGCAATTAATCATTTAGGGCTTGATCAGGTATGTATTCACAGTATGACTGCCAATTTACCCAGTAAATTTAATTCATTTAAATGGGGATTTATATATAAAGGTGGAAAATTTCATATGAAGATTCTGCATTAAGAACTTAGACAAACAATAGCTGTTTTAACTGAGTTGACCTCTGATCAGGCAGAGACTTAAGTCCAACATGGTGGAAGCTACTGTTTTAGCTAATGCTATAAATACAACTTTATTGATATAACAACTACAGTGTAAAAACCCTGTGATGTGCAGTCAATGCTCATAACTGATTAATTAACTAATTGTTTTCAGCATTAATGACAGTTAAAATGTAAGTTTATTTAAAAAAGAGGGGATGGTTGGGTGAAAACAGAGAGAAGGTAAAAGTAATATATAAAAAAAGATCATATAAGAGGTAAATTGCCAAAGGGGGTAAACCCTTTGTGCGTGTGTGAGTGTGTATGAAAGAAAGAGAAACTCACTTGGGAACGGACACCTTGATGATAGTCCCGTCCACCTCTGGATTTAGATTCATGCTACTCTCTCTGAGGGCGCGGGCGGCAGCTGGTGTAGCCTGGGGGNTGGATTTAGATTCATGCTACTCTCTCTGAGGGCGCGGGCGGCAGCTGGTGTAGCCTGGGGGTATGAACACACACATTCACTTCTAGTACTGAGGTGAAAGAAAAAGCAGAACTATGACTGCAGGTACAGCCACAGCTGGCAATAATTACGGTGTTGTGAATGTAGTGTGTATGTGTGTTTTTGGGTGGGGTAGTAGGCGGTTGGGGGAAGCCCTCGCAGTGTGGAAGTGCCTTGGGCCACTGTCAGCACTCGGCCCTGTGGGACACTCCTGAGAGGTTACAGGGCAGGACTCTGACCTCTGATGACCTCACAGGAGAGAGTAAGTGTGCTTATATGCGAGACACACACATACACTTCTTTGTAACTGAATAGCTGGTCCTTACCTTAGAAATTTACCATATTTATGTGCACATTTGTTGTGATATGGCCACAATACTGACTACAGAGCTATGTTTTTATTGACAATAACATACATCAGTTAGAATAAGAAGATGCCTAATCAGTCATATTTCTTGAACTATGGTCTTTCCATTATGTTGAGTGAAAATGAAGTGTAATCTCTAACAGCCTAAAACAAATTATGGAATCATGTACATGGCTGATTTGGGGTGGGCTGTATTTGAAGCATTTAAAGTCCTACCTATAGTCATTATACCTTATGATCTATACCACAGACTGTTCAAATTCCCACATTATATATGTATTTAGATTTGGTCTAAATTCAGTTTTGAACAACTTCATGCCTGTGAAAGCAGGCATAAAGCATATGCAATGACATGCTAGCTTTCAACATGTTAATCTAAAGACTTGTTGGGTAAATTTGATATGTTACAACATTTCCAGAGGATCCGTTTGATTTGCTATGGATCAACAGATCCCTTTGTAACTGTTTTGGAACTAGTTCAGATCATGTTCACACCACAAAAGAACCACTCTAGTTTGTTTAGAACCCGACTGCCAATCAAAGTGCACATGCTGTCTTCACATATGTCCAAACTAACCAAAGCTAGGGGAAAACGCTCCAGAGTCCTATAAAAATACTTTAAACACCTTTACACTACCATCAAAAGCCAAGTGGTAGAAACACATTAAAAGCGAAATTTAGACACCAAATACTGACAACTACATCAACAGAAACAAATGGATAGTTGGAATTAAATGGACAGCCATGTTGCAGATGATAAACTTGGTCTGACAAAACTATCCATAGAAATAAAAAACATCTGCAGAACATTTCCTTCTTCTCAGCTGTTGTGAAAAAGTGCTTCAGCCGCTGCTTGAAGAAGTAAAACATGCAACTAACATTCCCAAACACCATCTGGCTTCTTTATAAAGGACAAAAATATTCAGAGGGAAATTAAAAGAGCAGCATTTGTTCAAGAATGACTGATTAAATGACAACGTAGACACTGGCCGGAGAAGCACATTATGAGCAGCCGTGCTGTGAATGCAACGCAAAATCTAGATTGATGCCATCATCTCAAGAGATTCTGAAAGTGCTTGTATACAATCATTCATACTTTGATATCAAATAACTGAATCAGTGGATTTATTTGAATTTTATTTGAAAGTTGAAGGACTTTCTCATAATTTAATTTTATTTTTGGCGTCCATTCAGGCCAACAGGCAGGCAGAGATTCAAAGGGAAATTTTGAACAGCATTCGCATATGTAAAACATAAAGACATTATCCACCAAATATACAACACAATGCTTCAGCCCAGCAAACGCTACATTAAAACCAGAGAGCTGCAGCTAAACAGTGCATACAGAAAAGGGGGAAGAAGCCAAATCCTTTGAACCACTAAAAACAAAGTCACACTCCTCAAACCCCCTTTTGCAACCGCATGACAATTCCCTTAGCTGAGCATTACAAAGGGTGCAAATGTGCAATGTGAGGAAAAAGAGCGTATAATTTCCGCTTCTGCCCTACTCTCCTTTCTCGACAGCTCCTTCTGGTCTTTTCCACTGGGGAAAGAAATGGCAGCGAGATTAAAGGAATCCATTTGTATGCATTAAATTAATTCATGGGGTCTTGTTTCTTTTCCTTTGTTAAACTCATCCGGAGCGGAGACTTCCATCCCTCATGGTGCGGCTCTCTGGTTGCTCTCTTTGAGCATGGGGTGATAGATTCGACTCATACCTATGTTTGATTGTTCTCAGCATCAAATTCATCACTGGTTCCCCTCTCCAACAAGCACTCTGGTGGTTGCGGAAAAACCGAGAGGAATTTTCTGGAGAGGCCAGGCAGGTTCTGGTTAATATGTTGAAGAGGAAGAGAAATTACACTGAAGTTTCACATCAAACACTGACGACCCGGTTCAAAGCAAAGAGTGGAATGTGTGTGAGTCTATGTGTGTGTGTGTGTGTGTGTGTGTGTGTGTCTGTGTGTGTGTGAGTGGTTTTAGAGTTCTGAAGAAAACACTTTATGACTAATGTGACGCTATGCAAGTGATGCTAGGCACGCACTCTCATCCTAAACACACACTCAATTGCCCCCTTGATCTAAGCATGCTAGTAGTTGTTGTTAGTTCCACTGTGCCTTAATTCCCAGGCTCCTCTTAATGAATGAATGGAAAACAATGGTTGGGCCTCTGGAGTGGCTGGTAATGGATAGGCATCATTATAATCCTATTAGCTCTGGGTACTGTGGACTCACCTCTGTGCGGAACACTGGTAAGGTAGGCTACAATATGTATGCATGAGTGTGTCTGTGTCTGTGTGTGGTCTGTGGTCAGAGTTTCTGGAAAGGAAATCCACTCACCGCAGGGTCATTCAGCCTGAGTCAGGTGGAAGTCTGAATTTCCTGATTTGAGATGCTGATAAATACTTATGCATGTGATTCTGAGATATTCGCACAAAGGAGAACAAAAAAGTTGAAACCATGTGTCATTCGCACAAAAGGTGTCGAGTTGTAAAATAAAGGGGGAAGGGAGACAGGTGGTAACAAGTTCCCCAAAAGGTCAAACTCCCATTGAGAATGAACTGCCGAATTTTATCTATGCCTATGACGAAACTGCTTGTGTGAATTCTTGTAAAGCTGACTTTGTGGGCAGGAAATTGACATGAAAACCTGTAAAGACTTGTCTGGATGTACTGTAACTCAGCACAATGCCCCAGAAAAGATGTTTCTCTGTAACTGATTCAGTGAGAATGTTATTGAAACACAAACATGCTCATGATTATGCACCAATGTGCCTTAATCTAAGTAAAAATGCTTGTAATGAGATCAAAGACAACCCAACCAAGACAGTTGATTACATCAGTCATAACTGTCTGTGGATATATGATTGCATAATGTTTTGGTGGAAGTTAAATAAGCCTGTTTAGATTTTCCAGACCAGCAGAAAGTCTGGTCACTATAAAATCTGAGTTGCTCCCATTGGACAGAATTTCTTTCTGGAGGCCTGATTAGTACAGAGCTGTATCATCTAAGAAGGGAAAGAGGGAGAGAAAAGGAGTGAAAAAAGAAAAATAATCCATTCCTTCCT
Organism: Lucifuga dentata; assembly: GCA_014773175.1. NCBI lineage: Eukaryota > Metazoa > Chordata > Actinopteri > Ophidiiformes > Bythitidae > Lucifuga > Lucifuga dentata. Next base: position 327,279 of record VXCM01001169.1, on the reverse strand, counting down.
AACCTGAGGGTAAAGTGAGGTCATTTCCTATTCTGTGACAACTCACACACACAGACATAACCACATCTCAGCACATGCATGCACACACACACACACAGAAATACACATTCACACACAGTTTTGGTCTGCATTGCCATCTTTCACCCCAGAACAAAGGGCTCTCCCAGTGATCAATCAATTAGCATCTGAGACAGAGTTGGAGAGAGAGGCAGGTCAGATTTCATTTGCACAGACATCTAGTATGTGAAGGATTAGAGCTCTGGTCTGCCTCACTTTAGCTCCGAGGAAGATGGTCTGCCTATGATTTGGATTTTTCTTAATAAAGCCTTACCGTGTGCTTATGAAACAAATATACCAATAAATAAGAGAGGAAGAATATGCGTGTGTGCATGTGTGTGTGTTACCTCAGGGAAGCTGCTCATGTTGACCAAAATGAGCTGGGGTGACTTCATGGAGATCTGACCCAGCTGGTTGAGAGGGAACTTCCCATCTTGAGTCGTCACCACAATGTGATCCAGAGCTCCTGAACAATTACAGCAAAATATACTTTTTGATTTACATACTTATTTACTTATTATGAATTTATCTACCTATCCGCATAAACAATTCAGTTAATCATTCAGTTGTGGTGCAAATTCGCTGGCCTAAAAGCAACTGGGTTCAATTTGATTCTTCAAACTGATTATTAGATTTGAAAGAAATTATTATTTTTTGTTCTGGATTTACTCAAAACTAAACAGAATATTCATTGAACAGTGTGTATAATAATATGAGACTGTCTTATCCTCCTGCAATGTGAAAAATAGACAGTAGAATTATGTTTTAAACAGTTTTCAAGGGAAGAGACGGTACATAATCATTCTCTTACATCAGAAAATCAGAAAACGGTGTGTTATGATTTGTGATTACACCAAACACAGAAGACTTCCATTAAATACTCAACTGGAAAACTGCTTTGAATTAGAGAGCCAGATTAATTACTCTATATTTTAATAATTTAAAGTAATCTGATGTTAGCACCAAACAGGGTTAGCGTCATATTTCATCCTCAGCAGTAGCAATAGAAGTATTTCTAAAATTACTGGCAGATGAGGGAGTAGTTTCAATTTAATATGATTATAGTGATTCAAAGTATTCTACATCGATTACTGTTGTAGCCAAAGTGATATTATTCAATTATTTCTTTTAGCAGATTGTTGAATTAAATCGAAAACTCCCGTAGACTCCCATAAGAGAAGCCAGTAGTAAAGACTGGGTGAGTAAATATGGGAGCTTCTGGTTTGATGACACCATTTCTATACAGACTTAATGTAAATGAAAACAAACAGTCAATCACTCAGTCAGGCAGATTAACAAATAAACAGCCAGACAGACACACGGACATCAGCACACACACACACACACACATGCATGCATACACACACAAAATTACAGTGGGACTGTGAGAATTTCCATGATCTATGCTCTCTCCCCACTGTCTGTGGTGAGAGAATCAAAGGTGAGTCTGCCAACATGACCTGACTTCTGTCTCTCCTTCTCTCCATTTCTCCCTCCCTCCATCCCTCATTCTATCCATCCACCCGTCTGTCCCTCTCTTCCCATCTGGCTAACCTCACATGCAGTTGTTTCCTTCTCCTCTACCTCTGCCTTACATCACTCTGTCCCTGCTTGCCCAGTGGGACTGTGGTGGTGATAATGCATGTGTGTGTGTGTGTGTGTGTGTGTATGTGCGTGTATGGTGGGGTGAAGGGGAGGTAAGCCAATGCTGTTATTTTCCCTGTAGCATCAATTTATCAAATGATTTCAAGGGGAAAGAAACAGATTTACCAGTCAGAGATGAAGAAATTAAAATGAAATGGTTGAATGATATGAAGAAATGAATACTCTTCATTTAAAAGCTACCCTGACATGCTGTCTACCTGCCTGCCAATTATTCTATCTATCTGGCTCCAAACCTGTCTGACCTCCATCTGCGGATATGTGGACTATTTTTTGGCTTTCACATAGCTATCTACGCTTCTGCCTGTCTGTCTGCGTTACCTGTGCCTTGACAAAGTGCACCTATACATCTGCTAGTACTTTAGTCCGGCAGACAGACAGACAAAGGGTGAGGTGGGGGGTGAGAAGGGTGAGAATGAAGTGGGTAACTGAAGAGGGCGGCTGAGAAATCTTTTGCAAAATATCAAAATTTAGGCTGATCCCTTCATCAGAACCAACTATTACATATGATTAAATGTATAATATTGTTTTCTTTTAGTTGCTGACAACTTCAAATACAGGAAAAGTTCACAACCTATGATGGATGAATCTTCATTCACATCTACAGCGACAGATCACTGATCAACAATGATCAAGGTTCAAAATGATCAATTTTATCCTCGTTTACGTTGATATTTAACAAAAGGCACATGGACTGACAGGTAAGCATTCACTGGACAGGTTTGATGACCTGTCACTCTGCGTCATCAGCAGTACATCTGACACCTGACAGGGTTTAAAAAAAAATTTAAAAAAAAATCCAAGCATTGACAGAAGATAATGCTGTTTTTGTTTTTTTTACACCTCTTTTGGTGATTATGAAGATCTCATGAAGGTCACAAAAACTACCTGGAGATGATGTCTTGTGTGGTTTGACACAGCCTGAGATATTAGAATTGAAATATCAAAGCTGTTAAACTGTGGATGTCTTTGAGTTCCAGTCTAATCCAAGCTTCAGAATTAAGTTGAGTTATTAAAAAGTTTTATTTATTAATCAAATCTGCTCATCAAATAACAATCTATTTGAATCCCTATCTATCTTATTCCTATCCTTTTAAATGTAACTTCTCTGTACTTTATTGTTTTTAGAGGATAAAGTGCAATAACAACAAAGCTTTCAACAACTTTAGGTAGGGCTAACAAAAGTTATTAATAACTTAATATTGAACAGCTAAAACTTACAGATTGACACTCAACAAAGTAACCTCAAGTTTAGGGTTTGTAACTCCTGAACCACACAGATAGTATGTGAAAAGTCTTTTCTGCGTAACAGATGTGTAATAAAATAAACACCAGCTGTAAAAGGTAACTTTCTGTTTACCTTTGTAAGTTTTCAGACACATATTAGCTTTTTGTTTGGCTAATGACTACTGAAATATAAATATATTATACTCTGTTTGCTGAACCCAGATATTGTACCACTCAGATCTGGATCCAAAGTGGAACTTGCTATCAGAACCCAGGCCTCTGTGCTGTTTTGAAATCTGAAATAAGGCTTTTTTTTTCTTCTTTTAAAAATTTATACTAGTATTGTTGAGTCAATGGCTCTGTCTAATATGTCTTAACAATTTGGATAGAAACAGAGACCATTTTCCGGCCAGATTACTCATCATTGACAAACCACAATAAAGTGTGTGTGCATGTCTGAACGAGTGGGTCACAGCATTTATACGTGTAGTATCTACCCTTAGGAAAGATGGCTTTCCGTTGTGTGTAGCCACATACAAACAAGAGTGAGCTTGCATACACACACACGCACACCTACAAAGACACAAACACACACGCATTCATCTCAACACACCGCAGCACATACATATCCACACAGCATATCCGCGCACAGTTCGTAGACTTAATGAGAGCCAGATGAGAGGACCAAACACACACACACACACACTCGCACAAGATACACACTTTCGGACAACTGACGTCATTCCATTCCACCATCTCATCTCTCCTGTCAGCTCTAAATCCTGCTGCCTCCCCAGATTACCATGCAGCTGGACAGAAGGGGGNGATGTGAGGAGAAAGGCAGGCACTGAGAGATAGACAGATGGAGGATGAGGAGATGGAAGGAAGGAGGCAGGCAGGGTGCGAGGAAGAGAGGGAGGGCAGGACAGGACAGCCTACAGAAAGTGAAGGGATTTCCTCCTCTGTGAACAAATGTTGTAGGTCAATAAAAATTTTAATTAAAAACACTGTATGAGTAAACAGCCAAAATAGGGGGACTGGGAATTGATGGAAAAACTGGAGAAAGATAAATAATGTAGGGATAAAGGATAGACAAAGGCTCCAGGAGGAAAAAAAGAGATTGAATGATGAAGGAAGTAAAATAAAAAAGATTATCGTTCCAAATGTTTTAATATCACTGCTTTTATTTAAGTACCTGTTACTTAATGCCTTTTTATTTAAATAGAGAAAATCTACAGCTTTAATTTTTTTTTTTTAGAAAAACAAATGTAGAAGGCTTTTTTATATTATTTTTTGATGCTCTGTAGTTCTAAAGCATTTTGGTCACTTACAAAAAAGTACTGAATTTCAAAACCCAGCCCATGAAACATTTGATTTGGTGGATAAATAGGCAAAGGACACTGAAGCAGTAAGAGAAATATACAAATAACACCAAATGGTTAATGATAAAAATCAAGTTTGTTTTGTCTAACTGTCCTGCATATTGCATAACTTGGTAACAAGACTTCTAAAGATGCAACTTTAATTTTCAGCAGAGTTCTTTTTATCTCAGGTTTCTGCATCAATTTCATTTAAAGTGCAGCACTCAGGTGAATAAAGTCAGACACTTCCAGTTACAAGTCTGATTTTTCAAGGCCACCTCCTCCCTGGGGAGCTTCCATTATACCTCCCACCTCTGACTCCCCTGAGTACAGCTCACATTTGTTACAACCCAGAGGCGAAGGGTCATGACCTGGATGTAGTTGAGGAAACAGAGGTCAACCCAGGGTCAAGGTAAGGTCACATGGGGCTCTCCTTACTTTGAGCCTTTGGGCGCTTTGTCAGGTAGATGCTAACAAAGATGAAGACTTGCTGACATTTACACAAAAATTGTGCCTGTGATCTGTCAGATTTGGTTTATCTAAATCCAAAGTAAAAACCAATTACTTCCTATTAATCATAATAAGAGAAAGTTTAGTAAGATCGATCCTGTTGCAGAGCGACATGCATGTGATATGAAATTCATTTTGCTGCGGTTATTCCATTGTTCTTACATGCTATTCTTCTCAAAGCCTCTGTTAAGAATAGTAGGAAATAACAATCAATAAATTAAACTCTTACGTTTGTGACAAGGCTAAAACTGCTCTTATTTTAGGACCATATATTTCCACACAATGTAACTATTGGAGGAAATTGGTCTTCTATCTTTACATTAAATAATTTGGCTCTCACACCACATGCCATATCCTGGTAGGAAAGACAGGCAGAGAGAGAATGTCAGAGGGAAAAGGAGAACGAAGATAAGCTGAATACCTGGTGAGGTTCTGATGCTGAGGCTGCGTGTGAAGTCGTCTTTGAGCGCGCTGAGAACAGCCGTCATGTCCGCCTTCACTTCATCCAGACTGATGATGTCTTCCACCAGAGCTGAATTAATATTCACCTTGGCTGACTGGGCCTTTGCCTTGGCTGGGATGATGAAGAGAAGGAAGGATAGAAAGAGGAATGCAGGGATAAAAGAAAGGAAGGAGGAAAAACGAACAATGATATTTAAGACAAATGTCCACATTAAATTGCAGATTTGTAGATTTAAAGTGCAGATTTATCATCTGCATTTAATCTTGGCTGAATCTATGATGCTTTCCAAAAAGTGAGACAAGAGATATTCTGTGAAAGATGACTGGCCTTATCCTGACTGTATGCTGGAACCTGGAAATAAAGCTATAGTAGGTTTTTAGCCATATGTTCAAAAGCAAGATGTGTCTTCTTAAGGGACTCCAGCTTTTATAAATGCCAGTAGAGCCCAAATCAATGATGAGTTTTTGCTTTAAAATTTCCTGAACCTCCTGATATTCTTTGAGAACAATGATGTTGCATCCATTATCTTACCTGCTTCTTTTGTTTTTGCATGTATTTGTACCACACACACACACACACACACACTGACTGCTAACTAACTCAATTAATTGATTCAGTACCCTTGTTCATATGACGTTGCATTCAAAATAAAATAATTTGCTCTGGTAAATGTATCCACACAAAAGACATAAAAATGTTGAAGCCAAAAATGGAAAATTTCTTTCATTTTCTGCTCTTACACTGGAACAATATCATTTCTTCATCTGATTCCACCTGTTTACCGTTAAGTACTAAAAAAAAAAAAAAAATCACACATCCAAGAAGAAGAGTTAAGCCCTTTAAGCTAAATGAGATAGAAGAAAAAAAAAGACAAAATCCAAATCTATGAATAGCACCAACAGAACCACAGAGGCTTCTTGATAAGTGGCTGTCGGGTCTCTTCGCTGACCTTTTGCCTTCTTGGTGGCATAGAGCCTGGCACATGCAGCAGGGAGGTGGGTGGCGCTGGGGCACAAAGGGGTGACAGTGATCCTGGCCTGATCCACGAGGGGAGACCTGACCTGTCGCACCAGAGGGCGACACAGCAGAGGTCGCAGCATGTTCAGGTGACTCATAGCCATAACTGTTGAGGAGGCGGATCACAGACAAAAAGGAAGAAGAGGGTATAAAAGAGGAAGGATACAAACACTTACAGTTTGATAAGGTGTTTTTATAGCCTAACAACTGTGCACAAATCTCAAGATGAAGCAATAGCTTACATTAGCCAGTAGGAGGTAGGCCTTCTACTTTTATCTTATTACAATACCATAGTACCATTGTACTACTCTTTCATTTCTCTCTCTCTCTCTCTCTCTCTCTCTGTTTATATACAGAAGAATAATATAATATGTAAATATATTCAGAATGAGTAGATTTTAATTATACACAAGAAAATTATGGGATAGTGGTATTTAAACAGGTCGAGGCATGCATAATTAATTTTGTTAAGCAAAACAGACAAATATGTTCCGAAAAGGTATATCACATTATTACAATAAGCATATTTTCTTACATGTGTTTTATACTAATATTTTTTCTTGCTCTTATGAACACACACACACACACAAAACAACTATAGGTCAAAACTGGCTCTGAACTCAACCCACACACACATTTATTTTGGCATTCCTAAAGGGGAAACTCCAATTCAAAACCACACAACACTACTAAACCAGCTCCTTCTTTTCTATGAACATACCACCTCCCACCTTGAAAACTGGCTCTCAACCGTGAACTTGAGTCACTGAACCTTGACTTACACACACACATACACACACTAAAGCATGTCTTTCATGCCAATGGTTGTGAACAGCTAGCAGTGTACTGTGGTCTGAATGACATCCTCTATTGTCTGGTGTGTGTTTATACCTGTTAGCGTACAGGCAGAGGAGAAACATGTTGTACCGCTGTGTGTGTGTGTGTGTATGTGTGTGTATGTTTTTTTAAACACTGACAACATCTTGATCACAAATAAGAAGCCAGCGATCTTTTCCAAAAGATAAAGATACAAAGGGGGTTAAAAACAAGCTACAGCTTGTTTCAAGGGGAGGTTAAAAACAAGCAAATCCTCACATATCTCAAGCAGTATTGGGTATAGTTCCCTGATAACTTCCACAAATAATTAAATTATTGTTAAAACTGTCACCAATTATTCTTCAGACAATCAAGTAGCTGATTAATCAATTAACTGTCTGGTTAATGTGGCGACATTCACTGGATTTTTAACCAAAGAGCTGAAGATGTTTTCCTATTTATGTAAGAGGTTTAATTCAACCCTTCAATCACAAGTCGAGTGGATTTTGTTGAACATTTTGTTTTACTCAGGCTTGGAAATGTAATAAAGAAATAAGGCATTTCAAATGCCTACATTAAAATATCTAGGTATATTACGAAGATTAAAAGTGTGTTTTATGTTAAAAATGCAAGTTTTAAGCTTGGAGATATTTCTGTAAAGAAACAATCTACTTTTTTAAAGTCTGATTCCGTTCTCTACTTGCAGAAAATGTCAACATATACTACTGTTCTATTGGATGTAGTTTTCTTTTATGGAGGGAAAAAACAAATTTAATAGCTGATCAAGAATTCTCATTGTCACTCTGATATAAATTGAATATTAACTCCAGACATTCAAATATATTTCAACGGCCATATTTAGGCTCGACTACGTCATGCCTCCGCCAATACAAGCTGATAACACGCATCCAGAGCTGGCAGGTTTCCTGACGGGCTGATGTGATACGGCATACTATGGCAGAGGAGATAGGCTCAGATATGGGAGGGTGATGGATCCCTTTAGAGAGGAAGTCGAGCAGAAAAAATGAAACACAGGTGTTCGCTGGGATACTGTAGCCTCATATCCTGTATATTTCACACACAGCAGCAGCTGCAAACACGCCTCTGCTTCTTCCAGCTGGTGAACCCGCATCATCTTTCCTCGGTACACTTTGGATTTGAGCTGAAGATATTATGGCAAAGTATCTGATAATGTTCTGCCTGGCTCCGTCTCAGTGTTGTTTCACCAAACAAACTGATCAGATCTTACCAACCTTGTTAATTAATACACTAGTTACATCACACACAACAAAAGCATATGGACTACAGCTCTACCTGTCCATGTCCTAATGGGGTTTAACTGATCAAATCCCATCCTGAGTGTGCTTTGGGTGCATTCACAGCTGTGTCTACAGCATTAATCAAATTGCCCGGATGCATTTTAATGCTAAATATTGGGCACCAAGGTTCAATAGTTTTTTTTAAGACTGTAAATCTTGATTACATTGACATTTTAATTAAGGCACCGCTAGCTAAGTCAGATTTCTACCTAAATTTTCTCTGAAAAAGTGATTTTATGTTTGACTTTCTGTTATCATTGTGGTCCTCCTACCAATTAGCTGTTTTTTAAATATATGATACTGAAGCAATCAGCATACTGTAGATGACTTCTAATTTGCCTCATAAGCACAATAAAGTTTTATGTTAAACCTGAAAGAGTTTAAAACAGCCGTTGCATTTTCCATGTCATTTTAATCAATATACTGACTTACTGTTTTTTAACAGCCATTTTTGAAGTATACATGGATTTATCTTGTATGAACAGAGAAAACAGTGCAATCACATATTCTCTGTTTTTGCAAGTAAAATTACATCTGAAACATGGTTTCTAATATTAAATATAAGCATTTGGTATTATATTTTGAACCTATTGGACAGTTTTTGTGAAACAGATGAGAAATATGTTTCCCTTTAGTCTGCAAACACAAGCTGCGATCACAATCCAGCTTCAACCTTAAGGTAAATCAGGTTTATTAAGAAATTCTGTCGGTAGCTAAGATTATATTATCAAATATTATAGTGTAATTTTATTATAATTGCCTGTGGTCATTACACTTTATGTAAGTAAAACGGTATGAAGGTCGATGTGAAGGCTATGCATTCCTCTTCTGCAAAAACAAAGTTAAAAAAATGACAAAACATAACAGCTATTTTAACACAGCACTAATGTTAAATTCAGTCAGACATACCCTAAAAATGTTTACTTACCACAAATTAAACACTTGCTGTCACGTTTAACGTCTTTACGGATGCATTCTAGCTGGCAACATTAGGAAAAACCCACGTTGACACCAGGATGTGTCGCCACTAACATGCGCCTACGTTTGTCGGGGTTTATGTTAGTTTGAGTTATACTAAAAGGTAGTCTGAGTGGGCGGAGTCTGTGCCTCATGAGAGAAAACAAGGGCTTTTCCCCACAGAGAGAGATGTAAAAGAAAAACCGAGCGCTTCCCAGAGCTGCTCATGCGTTCAGTAAACTACGTCATCGGCCTGAGCCTTTGTTTTTACACGGTAGCAACTGTGCATCCTGTCCTCCTAACCAGTCTGATATTTTTTTTTTTTTTTTTTTTNTTTTTTTTTTTTTTTTTTTGTTCTGCGAAGAAACCATACGAAAAGTAGCTCAAAATGGTTAATTTGACGTTATTTTGACACGTCAGAATCATTCCGGTAGTGGGAACTAGTCGCGAATTTGCTAAATTGAAGAAGCTGCTGTCAAGAAGTTTCACAGATTAAGGAGGTAAACTGATCGCATGTAGCTAAAAGCTAACTCTGACCAAGTGTAAATAGGTCAACTAGACGGCTTATTAAACATTTAACAATCCCGTATATTAATTTAAACGTAATGATCATTTTAGCAACAAACTTTATCCACAAGGTGATTGCTATGAATGGAGAATAAGTTAGTTAATCAGCTAGCTAGCAGCAAGCTAATATTTCTAGTTAGCCTGACAGTATGAGCAAAGATAACTTTACATGATAATACGAATGTCTTCAAACTTACATAGATAAACGTTAAACTGTAGGGAAAACTCCATAAGCAAACCTTTAAGCTATAGAAGAAATGCATATCTAAACTTTAAACTACAGATAAGTGTATTATGCTATAGAAAAAAAAACAATACTGAGAAACTGATACTTTAAACTGGAAAAATACATAGCCAAACCTTAATTTCTACTTTTAAAGTTTCAAACTTTATCACATCCAGTTATATGACTATAATGTGCTGTGACATGCATTGTAGCCATTACTGTAGATTATGCATTAAGAAGTAAAACATAGAGAATAACATTGAAATAGAAATATAATATAGATTCAAATAACATAAAGGAAAATATATAAAATCTTATAAGACTTAAATGTATGTGCAAGGCCATAGTGGAAAAGTAGAAATATACTGATCGGGCATGTACATATACTGTATATACGTACAGTGTATGAATATGTAGATCTAATGGAATTTACAGATGAATTTGCAGATGTACAAACACACATGGTATGATTATGTTAAATTTACAGATTTACAAGTAAATGATTGATTGAATGAATGAGTGACAAATGTGCCAGAGCCAAACCAGCAAATGTGTCTTATTTTACTCAACAAATGATTTAACAAACAAGAAATATTAAAAAAAATAATTGGTGGTTTAATTTTGATCAGCTCATCCATGAATTGGTTCAGCATTGATCATAGAGCCCTGTTAGGTCTGTAGGTCAGTCAGTTTGGCAAACTACAGTGCTTAAAGATAAACATTTTTTTCTGTGTAAGAAAAAAAATCATTTCTCAGATTAATAACATAATAGTGTGTGGATACGTGTGTTTTCTATTATGACTGCTGAGTGTCTCAGAATGTTCCAAGATATGTAAATTGTACTGTACATACACATTGACATTATTAATTATCTGAACATTTGTATCTCATCCCTCTGCCTTTCAAAGTGGACACATGTCGTCTGCAGCAGAGACGGTTGAAAATGCTTCCATCATTTCAGAGAGTGTGGGCCATGAAGGAAACCGCTTGTGGATAGGCAACATTGATCCCAAGATCACCGAGTGAGTAAATCCCAGATCAGCTTCAGTCAGTCAGTCACACACACTCTGCCTCATTTTAGGCAGGGGTTCATCTTTCCATTTGTCTGGCCTGTGATCCATTTACACAGTTTTTTTTGTCCATGCTACCCTCATTCTCTTTTATTCAACAAACTATAATATCATGGTTAATGGACTGTTGGTGAAAGGAGATGGTACTCGGCTTGTTACATCTTGATCTATGATTCATGTCAAATTAGACCCGACACAGTGGAAGATAATCTGATCAGCTCAGATCTTAAATGCTTTTACTACTAGTGTGAGAGTGTCACAGTATGTTAGTGTGCTTTTACTATTCAGTCATCACATTTCAAAACAATCAAAGCTGTCAGAATTACACATAAATCTATATTTCACTAAAATCTCCAGATTCACACACATGAAGTAACCAGCTGAATGAAGAGTGAAGTTAGTGTTTGATTTTAACAGCAATATGATTTAAGGCCTCTGTAAAGGAGTGCAAGTTATGAACCTTTGCTTTTTACCTTACCTGGAGTGGCCTCACACAGAGGTAATGCATTGTGTGTGTGTGTATATATGATTGATTAACTGTGTTTGTACCATGTCTGTGTGTCCGTGTGTGTAAGAGAGAGAGAGAGAGGGAGAGGGAGAAAGAGAGACAGGCTGAGACTGAGCAGACAGGGCTGGGTGTGTGAAAGAGAGGCAGCGAGGCGTGGAGACCTGCTCTGCTAAGGAGCAGCCATCATTCCTCAGTCACCTGCCCTGTTTACTCTCTTTCTGTCAACCTGGAGCTGATTGTGTGTGTGTGTGTGTGTGTGTGTGTGTGTGTAAGCACGTTTAAGTACACAGCTGATATTTGAGGTTTTGGGGGGGCAGTTGGTGAAGGAGCAGATTTGTACACAGTGAGGTGAGTGTGCACATTATTAGCGTGTGTTGTTTTCCACCAAATTATATGTGCGCGCAAACAACCAAGGTGTGTGTGTGTGTGTGTGTGTGTGTGTGTGTTTGTGTGTGTGAGAGAGAGAGAGAGCACCCATACATAGAGGAGGTAGAATTGGGGGTGAACTCTGTGTTTGTGTGCCTGTGGGGGCTGCTGGAGAATGTATGCTCTGCAGCTCTGGTGGGCGTCTAGACAGGCGTTTCCTTCCCCTTTCTGCTCTGCTCTACTTCTACTTAAATAGCCCACTGCTTCACAGCATGGAGGGAAAACAAGAGAAATGCCCGTGGCCCCCGTTGCTGATTGGAAAGATTAATTAGCTCCTGCGTAGCAAACGCAGTACTCCCTATGTTTGTCCTAGAAAGCCAAGGTCAGTGTGTTGAGGAGGAATACACACCCAGAATGCAAGGTGCTGATTATGAACCAACCAGGCTGAGTGAGTAGAAGTTGCACTGTTCTTTAGGAATATAAACTGAAAAGTTTTTTTTTTTTTTTTTTTTTTTACAGTTAGGTGTAAAATTAAAGATGCTACAAGTTGGGAACTGATTAATTAAATTTAGGTGACAAATATATTCTTTTGGGGGGGAGGTACTATTCAGTATGTGAAAACTGCATAAAGGCTTTTGTTGCTGTGGAGGGAAAGTCAAGAAAACTGACCTCCGTGACATCACAGGGATTACTTTTGTGTCTTCCTACAAATTGAATTTTAATAAAATAAACTTTTATATTGTGTTATTATTGTTGTCCCGTGTGGCTCTTAGCTGACCACTAAAGCCACTAAATATGATTTCCAATAACCAACTGACCTTTCCTCTCCCATTTATATTTTGCATACTCTTTCTTTTTCTCTTTCTCTGGTCCATATTATCAGAAATTTCTAAGCTTTTTTTCGCTCCCATTTGCTCTGCTTGTTAATGAAGTCGATAATGCCATTGTTGTCTATAGGCTCAGAATGAAAAGTCTGAAATTGTCTTTTACACAGAGATCAGATGAACATCAGCTGCATACAGAATTTGGTGAGGTATATTTTTGCAGCCTTCCTCGCCCTCGTACTGCAGTAGGCATCTTCTCTAGAAACTGTGTTTGACTTTTTCTCGGCTCTAGCTACATGCAAAGAGAGCAAAGAGAGCAGATGTAAGTGGAAGTTTCAACACATTCAGGTTTTCATGCCTTTGGCTACATATAGAGCAAATTTCTGCCAACGCTCATTTCATTCTTTAACCATAATTAATCTTCTCCTCTCCTTCTCCTTTCTCTCTCTCTCTCTCTCTCTCTCTCTCTCTCTCTCTCTCTCTCTCTCTCTGGTCAGGTTTGTAAGTGCATTTGACCTGCGTACCTGAAACTTGTCATAATTTTCATTAAATGGCTTGAATATATAATAGATCATTCATTTACACTTATTCATATTACATTTTTTATTACAGGCCTCATGCACAATCCTCAAGTAATGTAAATTCCAGATACTGGTTAAGCTGCATGGCCAGAAAAATCAAAACACTCCCTCTTTCCTTCTCTCTAAGCTTATTCCCCTCTGACCTGCACTTTTCTGGACCAAATCTTTGTCTTATCTTTTTGTATTTTAGACTGGACTCTCATCATCCTGTCCTTCCTTCCTTCCTCTTCTCTAGTTCCTAGCTGTCCTAGCTTTTCCTACCTGCTTCTCCACCTCCCTCTGCTTCTCTCCTGCCTAACCCTCCTCTTCCTCCACCTTTCACCTTGCCGTCAACATTCTCTCCCTCTGAACTTTATTCTCCCTATCCCCACCTTTCCCTCCCTTTCCTCCTCCTCTTCCTCCGGTGGNCCTCTGAACTTTATTCTCCCTATCCCCACCTTTCCCTCCCTTTCCTCCTCCTCTTCCTCCGGTGGTTTTTACAACCCCCAGGAGGAGCAGTCCATTGTGGTCCAGCTCGCTCGCATCCAAAAATGTTCTTGGACTTTCAGCCATCAGATTTTTGTCATGCCTACACATAAACATTGAGTATATATAATCACTTTAAAAATAAATGTCAGAATTGAATATTGATGAATTTAGCCATCGTGACTACTGTCCTCATTTTCTAAAATCAAAAATGAAGTACATTTCTTTGAGTATTTATGTGTTTGTATAGTAATTTTTCTGCGTCAAAGAGGCTGTGCCAATGCAGGAGGAGCCACCTTCACGTGGGAGGCCTGCTGGGTGTTGTCTGGGAAAAAGAGAAATTTTCTTTAGCCCGAATGCCTCCAGGGAGTCGTTGAAAGGTGGAAGACATTAATACAACCTGTAGCTCAATCCCACACTTCATCCCCACATGTCTCGCATCGAATCCCACTCACACACGCAAACACACACTTGAGCGTCACACAGGCGCATTTGTGGTCACGCTATTAAGCACAAAGCTTTTCAGGATTAAAAATAACCGTGTTTCAAACAACCCAACAAACAATAAAAGGCTCAAGTATTCGTTTCTGTAATTCGTTTCTGTAAAGTCCTGAGGTCACTGAGGCACGGCCAGTCACATAAGGTAAAGTCTTTAAATGATTTACAGGTATATATTTGTTCTGCAGTCAAACATATAGAAATTTAATCACAAAGTGGTAATTGCAAAGCATACTGTATATTTAGTGCATACATAACACTGCTGCAGAACAAATCATGTTAATTAATTGTCATCACCACCAAGGAGGCTCTGGAGTGATTTTGAGGAATCTTGGTAGCAGGTTGAGGCATAGCCCATTGGAAGAACCTGTTACATTTTAATGCCGATCTGGATCCAGGAATTATTTTTTTTACGAGGCTTTAACTACTAGATGGGGCATTTTATGATATTTTTGTTATTTCTTCAAAAATAATTTTAAAAACTACTGTTTCTTATGAAAATAAAGCAATTAAGTCCTATTATCCATCACCTCTCTTTAAGGCAGCATGATGGTGGAGTGGTTAGTGCTGTTTCCTCACAGCTCTTGGGTTTGAAGACTGCTGTGATGGGTCAGTTCGTTTTAAAAAAAATCCTTTTATTACAACAAGATAAATTTACCTAGGCTAGTTCAATCTTGGCAGAGGTATGGATCCTAATGAGTGCTCTTGTAGTTTGAATTGATTGGTTTTGAGATGGTGGTCTCTGGACAAAAATGGATTAAATAAAGACTGATGCTTAAAAGTTTTCAGAATTAACATAGTGGAAAACTGCATAATGATCAGAAAGTAACCTGTTCATTTACTGTGAATATTCTATACATGCGAGTCTTTTTCCCATGCCTGAAAGTGGTTACACACACATACACACACACTGCATAGCTCTTCACTGACCACATATTTATGTTCAGACCTAAGCAGCTTCACACAGTGGACGTGTTTTCCAGGTCTTGGTGCTCAGGGGGACACGAGGCTTCCTCTGTTTTATTCCCTCATTGTCCTGCTACTGTATCCTCAGCATTGTCTCAATAAGAGATTTACTGTCACCCGCCCGCCACGCCAGCTGGCCTGCTGCTAAAAAGGTGTCAACTAGAGAAAGCTGTCATTCTCATTAACCCCACTCTCAGATGGCTGTGGGCTGGCAAATGCAGAGTCTTTGTGGCTTTTACATAGTGTTGGCCTCTATACTGGATAGTGTGTGGTTTTGATCATTATGGAAATAACTGTCTTCATTTGTTAATCAGTAAACATAAGATTAGGTCTGATATGTTACTTTTCTATTCTCACACTTGTAAAATAAGCGCATAAAATGGTAATCAACTCATTATTTGACTCTTCAGTCTTTTTCTTACACCCTTTTTGTTCTCTCTTTGTCGTCAGGTATCATCTGGTGAAGTTGCTGGAGAAGTTTGGCAAAGTGAAACAGTTTGACTTCCTCTTCCATAAGTCTGGACCTCTGGAGGGGCAGCCACGAGGCTACTGCTTCGTGAACTTCAGCACCAGAGAGGTACGCACAAACATCTCAGCAAATCACTCAAGATATAAAATTGTGATGGGTGGAGTTCACATGTTATTGGCACTGGGCAGTAATTACGTCATACAAGTAATCCAGATTCTAGATATCAATATTATTCTAGTGGTGCCTTCTATTGGGTATATTTCGATATCTAATCTAATATGTTTAAATGTGAGTATTATTACTATTAGCAGTCAGTAACTGAAGTGTTTTGTGTTTCTAAAAATGACTTAAGAAGCTCAGCTCTGCATCACAGGTTCAGCCGTCAGTATTTGTTTTGCTGTGAGCCCGGGGACTTTGATAAGAATCTGGTTTCACAGCTAGTGTCTTTAGTGGGATATGAAGCCTTCCCAAAAGGATTATACAGAGGAAGTGTGTGTTTATTTTACACATGCACACTCAGGCACACACACTTAAATACTCTCACACACAAATTAAGTATGTCATTAAAATCCATATAAACTATATAAAGCCATTTAGGAATTTAATGAGACAAAGCTCATTCAGTTTTTCACTCTGCCTCTCTTCCTCTCTCTCACACACACACACACACACACACCTCAGGTATGAGGCAGACCATCATTGTTTTTGTCATTTCTCTATTTTGAAGACTAATGATTTAATGAATCAAGTCAATCATCAAGGCTGACTTATGAATATGTCTTTCTCCCTGTCAATATAGCTATACGTATTTGTGTTTTGTTTTTTTTTTAACTGTTTTTACTATTGTATGGAGGTGTCATTTGTATTTTAACTATTCAACTGTACTTACTTGCTACATTTCTCTTCAGATTGTGTATGTTTTTTTCTGTGCTATGTTTGCATGGGTGGCTACCGCAATTTCCCCTTGCAGGGATTAATGAAGTCTCTAATCTAATCATCTCTGTTGTCCTCTGTCTCTGGTTTTTTATCTTTGTGTATGTCTGCAGGAGGCGGAAAGGGCGATCCAGTGTTTAAATGGAAAGCTAGCATTGTCAAAGAAATTGGTTGTGCGTTGGGCACACGCACAGGTAAGGGTAAGTGTCAAATTAAATTCTTTTTTTACAAAACTTAAATCATAGACCTATGCTATGACTCTCCAGTGTTCACTGCCTTTTTAAATTACACCAAACAACTCTAAAGGGTCAAAGAGGAAATATGCATTTACACGCTGAACATTAATACTGTAAAAAGCAACTTTAAAGACATCAAACCAAGAAAACATTGTCTAGAGACAAAACCAAGAGAGAAAAGAGCAGAGGAGCAATAGGTCAAACCAGAACACATTGTTGAGTGCTACTGGCTGCTAGTGCAAGTGTTTGATCACAGAGTTTGAATTGAGTCTGATTGTATGAAACAACTTGAGCATCTGTTGATATTAATTTTCATGTTACTACAGTAGTCAGATTAGGGAGAGTAATGCGATGCCAGCAAGCTATGCCTATCCTTAACAATGCACAGCCTACTGGCAAAGGGTGAAGGGATATCCTGTATAGAGACAAATCACGCCCTACACATGCACACAAACATGTAGTAGAGCCAGGTTAATGCTGCCACCTCTAAAACAACAAGTTGTGAGATAAATCTGCTCTCAGATAGTTATTTTGACTGGACTCAATCCAGCTGGAATTAGCTCTCTGTAATGATAATAATATAAACCTAAAACCTTTGTGTTGTATCCCAACTGCCCCAGTAATGTCTGCCTCGTGTCATTAGGCAAATACTTAAGGCTGCTGATTCTGGTGTTCACCATCATCTAACTGTAACCACCATGTAGTCATTGGCAAATCATCTGCCATCCTGCCACATTGATTTATAACCAGCAATGTTGAAGTAACTGACTCAAGTCCAATACATCCTGGCACTGCGTTCAGTTCATTGGCAGGTTCTGGATGTTTTGCATGCATTTTGTGAGGAAAAAAAAAAGACTTCTGATTCGTTCTGTCTGCAGCCCTCTTCTAAATCTCTGTGACATATTTTGGAGGTAATGTTAGGCCTAAATGCCAGTTTAGTTCAACACAAGAAGGAATTTTATGTCCATCAACTCAGGCACACAGCAGCCAAGCACACTGTTGGAAAATTCTTGGAGAAAATGCTTCCCTGTTTGTGTGAGGAAGAGAGTGAATGAGATAGACTGGCAGGTCTTCAGTTACAAACTAACTGAAACAAGTCTAGTCAGGTTTGGTTTTCTAATGTGGCAGACGGCATCAGTCGATTATGGTTAAAAATCATGCTTATTGGCTTGACTTGGGCTTAATTTTTATTTCATGCAGAGTGTGAGCATTGTTTAGTATCCTTTGTGAATACACCACAGACCTGCTGCTGGACCTCCTGTACTCTTCCTGCAGGACAAACTGGTCAGGAGACATTGTTGCTATATGGACTATGGACTATGGAATATGGAATTTGTTGATTTAAAGTTTGCATTTTCCACTATGTCAGACTGGTCCATCTTACATACTCCTCCCTTAGTCTGCTGGTGGATGATGGGTTCCTTGACAGATAGAGGAAATGTTACGTGAGGCTGCAACCTCACCTGCCTGACTGACGAACAAAACTGCACCATAGAAATTTGTTCTCTTCTCCCATCACATCAGAGACTGAATCCTCAGCCAGAACTCGTTTAAACTGCTCGCTCTAGACAGAACCATTCTGATCAGCTTTCTTATTGATAAAGATCTGTTCATAAATATGGGTGAGAAGCCCTGTTTCATGCCTTCAACAATCTTGAGATGAACGCATCAATCCCATCCTCCATTTCAGTTGCTGCTTTTGTTCTTACTGCTGATTATACTATTGGCTCTTAGCTCCCCTCTCAGGCAGAGATGCAGGACACCAGGAGAATTATATCTTCCAAAAGCAACTCTTGCAGAAGATGAAGCCATAAAACTAATCACTTCAATTTTTCTCCAAGAAGCAACACATCATTAAACTAGCTTCTAATGGCTCCCTACTGTATATGCCCACAGTGGACTTCTGGATGTTTCCTTAATAATTTGATCTGGACTCCCTTTCTTGACTGAGGTCAGTGCATTGGGTTTGTTACACAACTGTCCACCAGCAGTTACCACATTGTTTCAGTGAATTCAGTCCAGAGTAGTTTTGCTGTGCACCAGTGCCCATTTGCAGGATCCACAGTTCAGCTAGGTCCACCCAGCTAAAAAACTTGATGTGATCTGGGATGTGATCTCCCTGTCGACTCTGATCACTTCATGTATCATAATTGCCGCAGGAGAAAATGACTTTACATTGATTCTAAGGACATGTATTGCTACTCTTTTTAACTGCTGCTCCTCATTAATTGCTGGCACATCCTGCTGCCGCCAGTATTGGTAATCTCTTTTTACTCAGGTCTGTTCAGGTTGACCACAAATGGATCGGGTCTAGTTATCCTCAGGTCTATTTTGGACTGGGTCCACCGGTCCTTGTGTCCATTTTGGGTTAGGTCTCTTTTTTAAAAATTAATTTACATGTCCTATCTAGGTTTCCATGGATCCAGAGATCTGTTCCGGATCCAAAATTTTTGACCGTGAAGATGGCAGGAATTCTCTTCTCTGCATTTTCACACCCGGAAGGTGTCCAGTACAACCGCAGGCTTATCTGCTGGCCACAGAGCAGCTCCAACGCAGCAGTTGGGGATTAAGTATCTCACTCAAGGGCACCTAAGTGGTGCTCGTTCATTTTCTCTGGTTATACGGCATTTCATCTGCTTCTTGCAGGAGCTGACTGTGTTATAGCTCCACATATCTGTTGCTATACTCTCTTAGTACATAAGTGATCTCTGCACATTTTTCCACCAACAGCAATAGGCCCAGTTTATACCCCACTTAAGCATAATGTGGTTGTACTGTATGTATATCCTTTTTTGGCAAGCCTGCTTTCACTGATTGTAAGCCAGCAGTGACGTGCAGGGATAAGTGAGTCAGAGACACAGTTGTTGTCAGTAGATTTCCAAGCCGTACATCTTGAGTTTATTACTTTGCTTTGAAACACAGCAGATCATGTTCATCAACATTTATTGAATTGTTCCACAAAGTCTTTCCGAATATCTGTGTTTTTTTCAAATCGACAAACCAACCATTCAAAGTTTGTAGCCTAATCCATGTATTTATGTAAACGTCTACTTTGGACTATTGGTCTGTTCTGATTCTTTGGGCCTAAAGCTTTCTAAAATCTCAGAATCTCATAATCAGTAACCCTCTGTTATAAAGTTCCAGAATTTAGCCCAAATCTTAACCAGAACTAACTCTAAGCCATTATTTAAACATTCCTTATACTGGCTACCTTAACAAAGTTCATAAAGGACCATACTGGCTATTTTGCATGTTTGAGCCTAATATATTCAATTTTCATACACATAAGGTTACTGATAATCATTTCCCAAAGCATATTCCTGGAACGGTGAGTTAAAAAGATTTTTTCCTACCTTCCAGACCGCCATTGGTTTCAGTTAGTTCTGGTACGCTATTAAAATCAACTTGTTGATTCTTGAAACGTTCTTGGGATAGGTAATCCATCATCGCAAACAAGACGTGCATTCAGGTTTTTTTCAACATTATGTAATTTAATTAATGACATTTAAGCACAATAAAAAGCGAGAGTGAATGTCTCCACCGGGGAATATAGTCCCAAAAGAAGACCTGTGTTTATTGGAAAATTTAAATGACCATGACTTGATATGGCTGTGTACCTATTAGCAGGTGAAACATCAATTTTTAAGGTGGATGTATCACTTGAATATTTGATTTTGAAAGATTAAGAGATTTTGCAAAATATCAGTAAAGCTGAAATACGGTTTTATCCTTTGGGAAATGGTTGTCAGTCATGTAACATAAAAATTGAATAAATTAGGCTCAAACATGCAAAATGGCTGGTATGGTCCTTTAAGTCTTATTGAGCTCAGCAAGAGTCAATTGAAAACTTCTTATCCTAATAAGGACTGTGTTTTTTTTTTATTTTTTATTTTTTGAAGTAATAGACGTGGAATAGATTAAACACAATTAATACGACCATTTAAACTTTTTGCACCCATAACAGAAGCTGTGAGTTGTATACAGATTCAGTGTGGCCTGATTTGCCATATGAGAGTCTATATGTGTTCCAGCTACATGCCTTTAGGAATAGGTGGAAGGGAAGGGTCTTGGGTGGTGGAACAGTCATTGTTTCAGACCTATTCTTGTATATACATGTTATTTATATCTTTGGACAGTATGTATGTTACGTGTGTGTGTGTGAATGTGTGCATTTGTGTCCGTGAAGCATAACTGAGAAACTTCCACCAATGCCAACACTGTCAGGTGTTTTCTACAGCGAGCTTCATGGCCGCTGCCGGAGCTTGGAGTGTATCTTACCTGTTTTGTGATCGTTGTTTTGTTTTTGTCCTCCTCTCCACAGGTTTCAAGAGCATTCTGTGTTGGCGGGTGGAGATGTGTGGAAGGAGAGTTGTGAGAGGAATGAGTGCAGACGTGGGTTGTTGCTCTTCTCCAGCTGATCCCATTGCATCCACCCTCTTAAGAGTGTGAATGCAAGCTGGACATGCGGTCCTGGTTACACTGTTTGATGAGACAGAGCCTGGTCAAAGACAAAGCCCAATTCTACTGAAATCAATATCACAATTTAAAAGTAGATTTCATTCAAGTGGGAGAAAGCTGGAGTTCATTCTCCAGATCTGATTACATTTGGACAGGTCTACATGCAGGTGTGTCACACACTGAAGACATATTAGGATCGCTCTAGTCGTTACTGGAACATGTCATCCGTGAAAATGGACCACCCAGTCAACGCTGTCATCAGACTGTCTTAAGTCGACCTTATCCGTGATGTCCAACATCTTAAAAACATCTGTGTGTGTTTATCAAGAATGTGTGCAACATCTCGAGTAAAGGTTTTCCTGGTGGAAGTCAGGAAGATATGAGTGTGTTGTTTTGGATTTTTACTCAAATATACATGAACAGAAGCATGTGTTGTAGTGTAATGAGCAGAGAATCAAAACCTCATCCCTGGTCACATGTCAGATCTGCTGTGAACTGCAGTCAAAGTGGCATTTAGACGTGATGAATATGAAAATGAAAATATGATCCAATATGTGAAAACAATGGACTGTTGATGTTGTGTGTATTTATCTCACTGACTGCTTCTTTGTATCGTGTCTTTCGTGTCTTTTGACTGTCATGGCTATCCGTACCTCCTTGTCTATATTATTTTACACCTTTCTTCGTCTTGTTCTGTCTTTGTTCATCCATTTTCATTGTTTGTGTGGACTTTTTTTGCCCACCTTTGTCTTCAGAGGTTTGAGGGTTTCCGTAGTGACAAGACGATGCCTCCCAGCCTCGAACCTTCTTGCAGCGGTGCAGCAGAGGAAGGCCCCGTCCCAGCCAACCCCCTTAGGTTGGTACCATACACACACAAACACACAAAAATCTTTCTCTTGCTAATTCAGGCAGTTTTATTGATTTGCATACCTATTTCTTCTCTAGCTTGGTCGTGAAATTATTACATAAGAGCTTCTGGGCTGCTTATGAGGTCAAGTGGAAGTGGAGACTAACGGTTGGGTTTAAAAAGTGTTACATCAAAACTCCACAATTACAGCTAAACTTCTACGAGTGTTCACGTTTACACACACATGCACACACCAGTCAAATGAAGCCCTAACTTAGTAAAACAGATCTTGCGCTCATGGTGTTCATTCTTATCATCACATGCCAGAGCATGTGTGACAAGCCAATGTAGGATTCCACTTGGCCACACACTTCAATTTTAGTGTAAACTTCAAAATCGCTCTCTCCACACAGCGCAAGTAAGGAAAAGGTGAAACATAAACACTCTTTTTCCTCATGTGCCCTTCTGGACTCTCTCTCTTTTTGTTCCCTGACACACACACACTCTCACTGCCTCCTCTCTCTCTCTCTCTCTCTCTCTNTCTCTCTCTCTCTCTCTCTCACCTGCACTGTAATTTTTCTTCTAGTCATTTCGCACTTGAGCCTTCAGATTCTGTTTCACCATTTAAATGAGAGTTTGCGGCTATTTTCCTGCAGCAAAACTGGTAATCTTTTGCTCACTCTTTTTCCCCTCTCATCACTGTGAGTGTTAATGCCTATACTCTACTTTTCCCCTCAACCAGAGCCAAGCTCTCTCCGTCCACTCAGTCACTCAATTCATCCCATCCCTCACCCTCTGTGTTTCCCTCCCCTCAGCCTCGTTGCTAACATCTCCTCTTCCTGTTTTTTTTTTTTTTNTTTTTTTTTTTTTTTCCCTCCCTCCAGTACAAGTGCTAAGATCCGTGCCATCGAAGCCAAGCTCCAGATGATGGAGGAGAACCCTGATGATGACTACTCAGGCCCGTCAGCCTACGTTTACAACAAACCGCCGGAGAGGAAACGCTGGGAGCCCTACTCCAAACCCCACCACAATAATAACCAGAGCAGGCCCTTCCGCAGGTTTAGGAGATGACCCATCCTCACTCTTTCTGGAGATCCCCGTCACCACACACACACACACACACACACACGCACTATCCATTCATACTATACTATACAGACTGCATACATCCTATCCGAAAAAAATGTTCAGATTTTTTTTTTTTTTTAATAAAGCAGGTGAACAACAGTGGGAATCTTTAGGAATAATTCCACTGTGTAAAGCAAAATACCTAAATAGGACTTGATTATTTTTTGGCTATTTTTGGTAAAATTAGTTTAGCTATTATTCAGTTTAATGCACCATACTTGACTGCTGTGCATGTTGGATCCCTTGTCTGTCTGCTCTCTCACGTTTGTAGAGATGTAATGCAGGTGAATCATCCAGCTGTCTTTAAAAGTCAAAGCTTCTGTTGTAAGAAAAGAGAAACAGTATTTTTTAGGAATCTAAATTCAGATTTATTTTTGGTTTTGTTTTAGATGATGTGACTGGTTGCTGTCAGATCATATTGCTTAAAAGTACCATTTGAATTTCTTTTGGAGGGCCTTATTGTTTGTCTTTTATCAAGCCCTCCGCAAAGAGGAAGAATGCACAGATTGGTAACAGGTCTGTAATTAAAGCCACAAGCCACTCAGCAACACGTAAAGTATTCTGTGTGTTTTCCTGTGTACAAATTCCTGCTCTGGTATTTTTTTTTTTTTTTTTTTTAAGATATATATACTAAAACAACAAAACTCTTTTACTGACTTTTGTGTGATGTGAAGTTTTGGTATCTCCCCTGCCATAGGCTCTTTATTTTAATTTTTCAGTTAATATTGTTCTTGATTCCTAAAATTGAATCCTGTAGTTTATACTACATTCATACAATGCTGATGTGGTCAAAAATGTTTTGTTCAGTACAAAATTTGATTAAACCATCTGCATCTCATTTATGGTAACAGTCCTTTCGAATAATTCTCATAAAAGCAGATAAATCATTATCCACCATGGGCTAAAAATATATGATACCCTGCTTGTCTTGTACTGTACAATTATTAATAACCAGGTGAGATTACTACAATACGTAACATTCAAGCAGGACTTGTATTTCAACATTTTCAGCAGTAATATCACCATAATAACAATAATATAATTTAAATACATTTCCAGCCATGGTGGATTATGATATGTTTTTCTTTTATTGCATTCTGGTTTATTTGAAATATTGTTGCAGGCCTTTTATTGGTGAGGCCCAATAGGAATCAGTTATTTTGTAAAAGTTAATCTTTTATGTCTTGTTACAATGGAGCAACTTATTTTTAATGCGATGTAATGTAATATGAAGCTAAGTAACACAAATGTGACAAATTATAAAAACCAGTGCTGTCATTTCTTTGCATGGGTGTACTGATCCTCTGTTTAATTATATTTGCGTAATTGCAGGTTTACAGCTCTGAAAGTCATGCTGCACAGGTGAATTTTTGGATACTGTTCATTACAGCTGGGATGAGAATTTTGTAACTTAACAGAATGTGCATAATTATGCAATAGCATAGTTTTTGCGCACTGAGGAGCCGCCATTTGTTAAATGTCTTTTATGGTTATAAAACGCTCACCGGATTTCTTTAAAATGGTGCTCAGGTCTCATCAGATCAGCTGAATATCGCGGATTTCTTTCCTTTATTTCGATTTGAGTTCTTTTCTACAAAAGGCAATAAATATTTGCAAACGTTGTCTAATGCAATATCTTTATATATATATTTGTATTTCTTATGGAGCTCTAGAAATATGGATTAGTTTATTATGTTCGACTTATTTTGGGATAGATATTAGCTGATATTCTATAGCAGAAATTGCTAAATAATGAAACGTCGATCGAAGCTGTTGTGTGGGATCATGTGCTCTATGATTATCAGGGTTCCTTTTAATTTCGTGCGTATTTTATTCCATCTGCGCTACCCCTTCAATTTATTTAAAAATGCGCAGGGTTATCGTCTTGAAATCATAGTTTTGTGTTTAAGGTTACTTATATGGTTATTTAATGAAAAAAAAAAACAAAAAACGAAACTACCCATAGAAATCGACTTTAAATAAATAAATAATAATAACCTTATAGTTTCTTAACACCATCTCTTCCTTCTATTTTTGATTTTATGTATTTGCATTTTCCAAATATTTGCATTGTATTGTATTTGCATTTTCCAATGCTACTGTTAAACACAACAAAACAAAGGCCTACAATGAATTTATTTGAGTTTTATATTCGTTTAAACAAAAGCAAGTCTGTTATGTTAACCTAAATTATTGAGAATTTAATTTTGTGACATAAAGCTCTCATTAAGCTATTAAAATTTGTTACCACAATGATAGCCTATTTTTGTGCAGAAACACACAGCCTGCATTTCTAATATGAAATGCTGTTATTTCTCTTTTCTAACACAGAAACTGATAAGTCTATCATCCTCTATTTATGCAGACGCGTTTATAAAACGCCCTATTTATATGCCGGAGTATACGTACGGTAATTACAGTGTTACCGTCTATACAGTTAACTATAGCTATACATTTCTAGTAGCACATAAATGACAATTACATAAATAACTATAATTTACATGTGGGTCCTCTGGCAGGCGCTATAAATGCCTCATATATCAAACATAAACCAGCAGAGTTTGAGTAAGTTTCTGTCATAACGTTCCAAACTGTGTCCACCCTTCTCACGCATGTATGAACCTCTTTCTTCACCCTCCCCCTTCTTTAACACACTAACTTTCACTACCAGCTCACACACACACACTCACACATACACCCTGCTTCTCTGCCTGGCTGCACTCTCGTCGTCTTGCAGCCTCTCAGCCTCCTTTGCACCTATATGCAGCCATGGAGTAAAAGCTGCCAACCCCTCAATCTGATCCACTTCCTGTAGTCAGACTTCTTCCCAAAAAGAGGAGTGGGGAAACAGGGGAAAGGAAGAGATCTTTCTGGTCTAAATAAGACTTCCAACCGGTCGCCTCTGCATTGTTTTCATAGCTTCGCTTTGGGAAGAAACACAGAGAAAACACAGCGTTTAGAAACAAGACTGCGCCAGATTACGCCCGAATTCATGCGTGGTAAACGGATGGTACAAGTTTTGACGCTCTTCGCCGACTCTTCCACTCATCCCAGCCGCTGAGTTTGGAGACACTGTCCGCTGTGAGGCTCCAGGGGTTCATGTACTGGAAANTCATCCCAGCCGCTGAGTTTGGAGACACTGTCCGCTGTGAGGCTCCAGGGGTTCATGTACTGGAAAAATGAAGTTTTGTCCCCTCTGTCAGAGGGAAATAAGATTCTGTCCGAAGGAATTCCCACCAAGCAGGTATCCTGGAAAGGACGAGCTTTGAGCTGCAACTTTGTGTGTAAAAAAAAAAAAAAATGTTTGAGAGGTGACTTGGCCTATGCTTTTTTTTTTTTAATTAGCTTTTTGTGTGACGACGCATAACTCATTAAAATGTGGTAAAAAAGCTGCAACAAGTATCCTACATTTGAAAATCATTTTTAGCACACTTACCAAGATGTTAATTTTCGCGCTCGGGCTTGTTTGTTTCCTGAAGAAAAAAAAAAAAAAAAAANAAAAAAAAAAAAAAAAAAAATCGCCGTTTATTTGCGTCTACGTGTTTTAACTTTTGTTTTGCCTGCCTGTCATGTCATAAGAAGCTCTGCTGGTGTTTTGAGATCAGCTGCACGCGCCAGACGCCGTGAAGAGGCACGCGCCGCTCTGTTATGAATAGCGTGATTTGCGGTCCGCAGCCTCTCCAGCGCAGCCAACTCGCCTGAGAAGAATTAGATTTTAATTACAACCATTAAAAATCAAATTTGCAATTCTTTGGGTGACCCGTTGCCTTTTTCTGATTGACAGTTGAAATTGACACTCCGGGTCCCTCTTATCCGCAGCGTTTCAAGCTATTTGTAATTACAGGTAGTTTTTTCCCCTCCCTCCACCCTCGTGTCCTGGATTGCGAAGAAAATGCTATTATTCTAAGAGGCATGGGTTAAGGGCAGGGAAAATCAATCCAAATTGAAATAGCGTCATTAAAATGTGGCTTTTGTTGCGAGGGCTCGTTTTAACGGTTTTAAGCGGGCTTTATTGTCAGGACTACTTTATATAGGAGCACACTCGGAGAGCTGTCTGCAAATGTCCCCCGAGGTTTCCCAGATGGAGGTTAAAGTGATGGAAATTTCCCGTTTACCGATCATTGTCTTGTAGGTGATCTCCACCGAGCAGCAGAGTACACCGGGAGCATCGCGCTGTGTGGATTCTAAACACACGCCAATGGTGAGAGCTTCAATATTTCTGGATCATTCACAAGTGCGCGCAGTAACCATTTGGCGCATCAAATGCATAGGCCTACTTGTTGTTATTTTTCATGCAAATATATGTTTATACTAGTAATTTATGGGAAAGTCTCACTGTGGGAACAAGGGTTTGCTTGTGTGCAACTCTCCAAAGCTGAGCTCTATCATGATTTGTGTAAACACTTCATGTCCTCTTTTGCAGTCTCACTCGGACGGAGAATCCCAGCGGTCCAACATGGAGCGGGAGGACACCCGATCATCTCCCAGTCCCCCGTCCACCCCCTCCGTGTNGCGGTCCAACATGGAGCGGGAGGACACCCGATCATCTCCCAGTCCCCCGTCCACCCCCTCCGTGTGCTCGCCAACCTCCACCGCCAGCTCGGTGCCCTCAAACGGGAAGAATATGTGCGCCAACTGCGGTCTGGAGATCCTGGACAGATACCTGCTCAAGGTGAGACACCGACCCCGCACTTGGACTCAAATATGTGCAGATCATTAAATTATTTTCTTATGGGGCTGTGTGTGTTTGTTTGCACCTTTTAGCACTAGTATTAGCATAAACAACAAATAGCTTGTCAGGAGAGCAGAAGTGATGGTGCCATGTTGACCCTCCTGGTTTGGTTTGGACAGGCCTGCTGTTTTTTTTTTTTNTTTTTTTTTTTTTGTTTTTTTTTGCTCTAATGAAGTGGAATGAACGCAGGTCTGGACAACTTTTTAAGAATCCTTCAATTTGGATTTATTTTCCACAAGTAAAATGAGAAAGAGCCTACGCACTATTGTTTAGTATAAAATGTAGGCCCAATGTATCTTTTTTCTTCCTATTTTAAAGTTGTGACATTAATGAAAAAAAAAATCTTTAATATAGCCGTTCCAAAATTTAACCGAGGTTATGTCCACTGACAGATTTTTACAAAACAAAGATAAAGACGGAGAGGATTTCAGAGAGCGAAGACACAACAGGGATGTTTGGCTTTAATGTTTTACAACCTTACTGTCAAAATACGTCCTGCCTTCCAACGCGTGCTTCCAACCAAAACACCCTTTCACACGCACACAAAGGGTGTGTGTGTGTGTGTGTGTGTGTGTGAGGAAGTGTGAAGATTATCAGTCCATATCTGTGTGCTTTGAGTCCATATCTGATGCATAAAGACTACATCACAAAAACGATGAGGATTTATTTGACTCAAATGTTTAATATGGAAATATATATTTTAAAAAACAATTAAAATTGAATAAGATGTTATTTTTATTCCTTTGTTGAAATTTAGGCCTGTTTGAAAAATTATCTCAATTTCTGTTTTCACGCTTGGCATTGATTTTTTTAATATAATATTTTACAAACGAATGAGCAAAGCATATCTGAGAAAAATAACAGTATTGATGACAGAAAATAAATCCATAAGTAAATAAATTAAAACAAGTATACCATTATCGTCCTGTGTTCTTCCTTTGAATGTATAATTACGGCTATCCTTTCCTTGGACTGAAATGTAAAAATGTAACTGTGGTGTTTATTTACATTAATAATTATAACGTATGTAAATAAATTTCTACTGACCTGCAAAATAATTAAAGGGGATGATAGATTAAATTGAGCTTTGATAGTATCTAATCACAAGTTTTAAGACAAAATTGAAGGATGCTTTTAAAGAGCATCATTATGGCCACGGCCTTTTAACAAATGTCCCTTTTGTGTATTAACAGAAATGGTTCATTTATTTTGTTTCCATCTTTTTTAAAAACTCGTTTTAAAAAGAGCTTTGATCATTTCTCGCCATTAAACTATTATCTAGAATATTTGGTAAATATTCTGAAAGGCAATAAATGGACAAATTTTAATGCAAAATGTGGCTCATAGCGGATTTCTGCTTTATTTTGTCTGGCGTCATTTTCATTTTTATCTGGCGTCAAGTTTGGTCGTTGTCTGCCGGGCAAGGATAGATTTTTTTTTTCGTTCTCAAGTTATAAGTAGACTCTATTTCCTTGTTGTTTTTAAAGGATTTTAATGGAAAATAGGTCCTCTCTGTCACAAAATATTAGTGAGGACCTACGCTATAATTAAGGCTTACATATGCGAGCAGCAGGAAATATATTAATATACTGCCTGGTGGCTTATACGCTTTATCCCTTATGGAGAGTCACGCTAGTCTAATAAATTATTAATTTATGAATTTTGTCATTTCACCAGCAAAACTAGAAGTTCTTTTGACAATATTACTGGAATATTATAGTAGTAACTGTAAGAAAGTACAAAAATGGGTTACTATAAACAATAAAATTAAGCAACACGGACATATATAAAATCCTAATGAGAATAATATATGTTGCTATTAATTCTTTACTGAGTTACAGGAAAATGAAGGAAACGGTGCATGGATATTTTAGTAATTTTAGTTTAAACTTAAGTCAGTATGAGCCTATGTTTCTTAAGACGCACTGTAACTTTCTATATAACAGTGTAAAATATAATAGTGAAATCATTGCTGACATAAACATATCCCTAAATATGACAGCCTGCGCGAGTCCCATAGAGCTTTTCTCATCAAGTGTGACGTGGATGTTGTGTGTTTACAGGTGAATAACCTGATCTGGCACGTGCGCTGTCTGGAGTGTTCCGTATGCAGGACGTCGTTACGTCAGCACAGCAGCTGCTACATCAAAAACAAAGAAATCTTCTGTAAAATGGATTATTTCAGGTAGGGTCACTTTATCATCGTGTTTCCAAAATATCAGCCCCCCACCCCCACCCCC
>VXCM01001169.1:282854-296753 GCA_014773175.1 Lucifuga dentata | reverse complement strand
CACACACACACACACACACACACACACACACACACACACACACGCTTTGAGATGGATACGGGTTGCCTCATGCCTTTCTGAAGGACCCTTTCAAAAAGTCTGTAACAAAATACAAGTCTTTAACAACAGTGGATCGCTGAAAGAGCCACAGTTTTGTTATGGCTATCCAAAACAAAACCTTTCCATTAAAAAAAAAAAAAAAAAAAAAAATAGCGACATTTACAGGAACATGTTTTTTTCAGCGTTCAGAGTCTGGGAAATTTTGTACTTTTTATGCAAGAGAGACGTAGTGTATTTCACCATGTTCTCCCTCAAAGTTTACTGTTCAGATGTTATCAGAGATTTCAAGTAGCGGATAAATAGTCGATCAGATTGTTTTACTGATTAATTTCCTGTATGACATCATGTCAGATCAGATAGACACTCTGAGCCTATTTTTATTTGATCTGTACACAGCAAATTTTCCAGTTTAATAAACGTTTTGTGCAGTAAATGTGTACATAGATTTTTTTTTTTTTTAGGTATGCCAAGTTCCATTTGAGGCGCGTGCACGCTCTCATGCACACGTACACGCAGGGCGCACAGGCGCACCCACATACACACGCACACAGAGCAGCCATTGCTACCTTTAATTTATCAACACACACTTAATGCGCCACGTGCCACCAGGCGCGCGGCGTGTTTTATCAGCTAGTGAGGGACAAAGTGAAATCACCGGAAATGCCGTTGTGAGAGTGTAGCTGAAGGAAATACAGTGCAAACATTTTATCTCTATTCTATTCTATTCTATTCTATTCTATTCTATTCTAGTGTACAATTATGGCTATTTTATAACCTACATTGTTTGAGAATGTGATGATCTTCATTAGATCTATCTATCTATCTATCTATCTATCTATCTATCTATCTATCTATCTATCTATCTATCTATCTAATTGCATTTGAATTTATTATGTGATAGTTTCTAATTTTTTGGCTAGAAACTGAAAGATTGAGATAAATTTCTTTAAAAAAAAAAAGCACAAAGATGGGGGACTAATAGATTATGTTGATTTAGAGAAGAATTTTCCAACAAGCATATCAATAGAAACCTACATGTACTGCATGCAGAAAATGTGAGATTGGTCTTGGTTAGCTATATGTTTGTATTTATTTACTTATTAAATTTTACTTTTTGACCGTAGCTGTGTGTGTGGTTGTAGTTTGTGTGCCTGCATCTGTCTTTTAAAGTTATTGGACAGTGTGTGTGTGTGTGTGTGTGTGGTATTTGAGGTTAAACGGGGTTCACACTAGCAACAGTATATAGTAAAATTTTGTTCAGTAGCCTGGAGCTGCTGTATGTTTGTATATGCCTGTGTGTGGACATGCATGGCCCCTTGTACATACCTGTGTGTGTGTGTGTGTGTGTGTGTGTTCACGCGCATGAGTGCTCAGAGCTGTGAGTGAACTATGGTGTTTGCCTGATCGAAACGTGACACCAAGCCACCGCTCTGAGGTTTATAATCACCAGCAATTAGTTGTCCTCCACCCCAGCCCCTTAGGCCTCCAGACCAGCAATTAGACCGCCCCGAGTGCCCAGTCAGCATGTTTCTGATCTGAATGTGATTCCTATCCAAACTACAAAGTTCAACACATACTTACACGTGTGTGTATGTGTATGTGTGTGTGTGTGTGTATGTGTATGCACAGATACATTTACAACATCTTTACCCATAAATATGAAAGCATACTGAAATGCATGCACATTTTATCAAGGTGCAGGTATATACTGTACCATTTCATGGGAGGTTATTTCACACACCTGATAGAGCCACACACACACACACACACACACGCTCACACGCATAAACACACACGAAGATCTCTGTTTATTTATTCATGTCCAGCAGCTGCCAATCATTTTACTGATTTTTTTCCCCAATATGGAGATTGCTGTTTTTGTTCTGCCACATCATCATAATGTTTTACCTGACCCATTTCCACTTAAATACTCACTCACTGATTATTGTGCACTAGACTGTATGGGTTTACTAATAGAGAGTAGAATTAATCTAGAACCTGACCTACCACATTATTAGATACACATGTATAGCCTAATAGAATTCATTGCAATATGTGCATTAAATCCAACCTTTGTGAAGCTTGTAATGTTTAGGTCTTATTGACACTGTGTCAGACAGTATTTAGTAGGGGTGTGGAATTGAGTTGCATGATTTACACTTGACTTAGACTCAACTCACTAATTTCCCTGACTTGACTTGATTTCCCAACTTGACATAATCAAAAAAGACTGTGACTTAGACTTGAATTTGAGCCTTTTGATTTGGAAAGACTTGATAACTTCCCCAAACAAAGATTAAAAATTATACAATCATACACAATTTTAAAAAGCATCCACTATTTTTTTCGAATTGTTATCCTGTTATTAATTTTGGTTTAGAGTGCATTATGACTTGTTTAGGATTTGAAATTCAAGACTTGACTTGAATTTGTCAGTCTTGACATGTAATTTGATTTATAACTTGCCTGTCTTCACTTGAGACTTGTGTTCAGCGACTTGAGATTTGCTTGTGGCTTGACTTGGTCTCACCTCCAGTATTTAGTGGTTATGTTATATTAGACTGCAGTATTCTGATAAGTGTTTCTAAATACGTTTACAACTTTGATGTCATGAGGTCTCTGTATTGCTGCTAAAGACAAGGGTGAAAAAAATGTGTATAGAAGAAGAATTACGACACCTCCCCTTACATAGTCATGGAGGTAATTTTTTCCGGGTTTTACACGGCCCATTCTTCAGCCACAAAAGCCTTTACACAATTGTTTACACATGCTGAATAGTGCTCCCCGAGGCAGATAAACTGTGCAAAATTGGTTGAATCTCTTTTTAAAAATGCATTTTCTGGTGAGCTGTGTGAATGAAAGCTATTTCATTTTCAAGTTTCATACATCAAAACTTTCATCTGTCCACACAAGATGCAAAACCTCACCTGAGACTTAACATCACAACACAAAAGCAAAGCATACAACACAGTGTCTGTGCAGCAAAAAAAAAAAAAAAAAAAAGAAAAGGAAACTATACTCTCATGAGGAGCAAATAACTATTAGGCATACTTTGCCTCAAACCGTACCCACTTCTAAATATGGTTACAATCTCTGGATAAATTTCCCCATTTACATAATTATATTTCTACGTTTAGATTCACTTTAGTCGGATGTTCTGGAAAATGAAGAATTATTTGGAAAATCTTGTAGTACTGGTGAAGTGTATAGCTGCAGGGTTGGGCTCTACAATGGTTACCTCTGTAAATATAAACTGTAATCTGGGTTTAGGCCAGATTTAAACTCGGCTAAACACTGCTGCGAGTCCAGATCCTCTGGGTTTGTTTCAAACCTCTGGAGATATTTCCTCATCTGTGTCAGCCTCTCATCTGGTTTTGGACTGACAGCTGCTTTAATGGGGCGTAATAGCAGGAAATCAGAGCGGGTTTCCCCTGTATATATGTGTGTGTATGTGTACTCGGAGGGGGAGAAAGGTGGTGTGTGTGTGTGTGTGTTTGTGTGTTTGTGTGTGTGTCTGTGTGTGTGTGTGTGTGTGTGTGTGTGTGTGTTGGGATGGGGGCACAGGACAGAGCCAGCGCTGTGCCTCCCAAACCATGTCAGGCCCCTGGGGCTTGTCCTTAACCATATGCACCACACACACACACACACACACACACACACACACACACACACACACACACACACACACACATACACACACATGCACATATGCACACACAAACCATTTCTTTATCAGCCCCCTCCACACACCTTCCTGCACCCCTCCTTTGCTTCACCCCATAGAAACATCATCCTCATCTGTGAGCTGCAGGCCACACAGGAAGTTGCAGCGCTGCACTAATCAGGGGCACCCTGGGATACCAACACTGTAACCAGACTCCATGTAGGGTTTGTGGGTGAGATGGGGGCTCATGTGCATGTGCACGTCAGTTTATGCCTGTCTGTGTGTGACTGTGTGTATGTGTTGTAATATCAATTATTCATCAACCTACCTCTGGTTAGCTGATTAGGTCTCCATAGCAACAAAAATCAGAAAACAACCCATACAGAATGAGTAGAGAGACTGATATGAGTGTAATTATGAACCAAATGGATTAAAAACTATAATAGTACATCTGTCAGACACTGCTGCACATCTAGGAAAAGATGCTGTTCAAAACATCAAAATAAATATTTCTGTTTAGAGAGATGATTGAAAATTTGTTGTTTTTAGGTGCTGCAGAGCACATGGATGCATTTCTTTTAAGAACCAGGAATATAATTTCCAGTGTTTTATGTTCCTTTTGCACACAATAATCACATTAAAGTCTGACATCTTTTTAAATAAATTGTCTTTTAATGCCTCTCTTTCCTGTCTTAGATTGCCATACTTTAAGCCCACCACCATCCTTATGCTTCAAAAACTGCACAGTGAAGCAGGAATTCTCCCAGGACAAATCTAACAGAGATTAGTCTATTCTCACAGCACATCAGAAATAATCCAAAAAACATGTACCTCCTCAAGCCTCTCTTTCAGCAACAGGTGAATTACTGCAAAAAAGCAAAGATTAGAAGAAAGAAGGGGAGAAAAGAGGAGAGGGCTGATGGGAAAGGAGGGGTTATGGTGTAGGATTTTCCTCTAGTGAGTAATACAAGAGCTATAAGGATTGACATGGCTCCAATATAAACAGCAGGTTCTTGGTACAAAGACCTAACAAGATATTAAAAAAAAAAAAAAAAAAAAAGAGGAGAGGGAGGAGGGAGGGGTCCACAAAGATGAAGGCAAAGGAGGGGTTAAAACAAGGGATGATTTGCTTCTTTTCTGGGTTCTGTCTCCGAGCTTGAAACTGACAGGCTGTCATGCTAGATTAGCCACAGTGTTCCACAATGTTTTCCTCTTTACTGTAGAAACAGACTGGAATTCTCCATAACAGTCTGAAATGATACGTACATACGCTAAGCCGTGGAGACGATTTGTCTCCGGAATGGCTCGATTGGGTTATAAGAGGTTTTTGGTTAAGTTGCACATATTTGTGACAGCTTAAGCTCTCTGTAAGTGCTATGCCAGCCAATTTTATTTCGAGGTCAGCACAGAGGACCTTTTCTCGTGATCGAGCTGCTCACGTGCTGGAGGATTTGTTTGTTATGAGGAACGTCAGATGCAGAAACTGATGTAGCCCTGAGCTGTGTGGACTCAGTGTTTTTATAAATATTATATTGTTTACCCCAGATTGATAATCAATAGAAACTAGGAAGACAGGAAGGGAAATAAAAACAGGTAACAAGGCAGGCAAAAACCTTCCAATGAATAAGCAAAAGATTAATAAGAATACTAAGATGATTTCTTGAAAGTCAACATAAATTGAAAACATTATCCAAACCTAACATAATACAGAATTCAAATTAAGCATGTTAAACTTAATATAGGCAATGACATTTCAAGTTAATTTAATTTCAAGTTAAGGATGCTTGAAACTAGATGTTTGTATTTTAATTCAGTCCAATTTTAGAGTTAATGTCTTAGACTATAATCTTGACATTTCAGCAAAGCCTAGAAACAAATGAGAAGGACTCTGGATGACTTATATAACAAATTTGATCATATAACAATCAAATATGACATAATTTTATAGAGCACTGATCTGTCATTCTGTTTTGTTTTAAAGACACTTATTTCTGGAAAATTCATGAAACAAAATTTGTACTGGAAAAAGATTAATATAATCTCATTTTCACTGTCGGATTTTGACTTGTTTCAGGAAAATAAAACTCAATGGCAGTCAAAATGACTTTGTAAGACATAAGAATAGGAAGGCAGCTCTCTTATTGAGGAGCTTAAATATTTTCTGTCATAAAATTGAAACTACGAGGCCCTTTTCTGATCAGCGAGCTCACACAAGCTTGGAAATGTCAGGACTACAGTATGCTTTCATCCCAGACAGAGTGGACTTGAGTCCACTGATATGCTGCCAAACCCACTCACTTGGCAACCCTCGATCTCCGCTCTCTCTCTCTCTCTCTCTCTCTCTCTCTCTCTCCTTGCCATCAATGCACTTTTCCTGCTATTTCCCTCAGCACTACAGTCCTTTACTCCAGCCACTTAACTCCCCTCTCCATGTCTGTCCTCCTCCTCATCCTGCCTTGCCTCCCCCCCCACCACCAGTTCTTACCTCCTTCATCCTTTCAGCTTCTCTGCACAAGGATCATGCTTGTGATACTGTGTTTACTATTGGTCAAACATATTGTTTCCCAGCACACAAGTAAAAAGAACTGCAGAGAATGCCCATGATAAAATATTTTTTTCTGAATATCTAAAAACGTATTTTCTTAAAACTGCGCTAACCTATATATTGAATATTTTTGACACTGAATTAAATGGCTCTATGTGATGTGAAAGGGTCATTTTATAATGATGAATCCACAGATAATTTTTTACCAAACTCTGCAGCTCTGAGGAAATTTTAGCCTCTTTTAGCTTCTTGTTTTCATTTTAAATACACAACTAGACTGTGATTGCTTCTCTATGGCTCTCACCAAACCTGATAGGTTGAATGTCCAGCAACAAATGACTGAGAGGCAAACGGAACCAGTGCATTTTGAGGAAGGTCAAGCAATTAGCAGCTATTTTTCTCAGAATCTCCAGATCCTAAATCAGAGCTAAAATCTGAGTGAATATTGGACTTCCACTCATCAGTGGAACAGAAATATAACTCTAGTGGAATGCTAATGTTGCTGTGAATCTGCTAGATGATATTAGCCAAGGGTACAGCAGGACGATCTCTCTGGTGGCTTATTTTTAAGTTTTTTTCTGCCCCTTATCAGCGCATAATTCATCAGTCTACCAGACTGGTGAAATGTTGTGACTTTTAAAGAAGAATTACTTAGTTTCAAGAATTTAAGTGTGATTGTTTTTTCTCATTTGTAGTTCAGTGATCTGCCTTATTCAGTCTGTTTTCAATATATTGTCACTCATTTCTCGAAAACAAACACAGCAGAAATTTTTTTTTTAATTTGCTATTTAAAAATAAGAACTTGATAACAGACAAAAATGACTTGATAAGGTGGAGACGTTTGCGTTGGTATTGTCAGTTGTAAAATATGATGTTGGCACTACATTTCATAACAATATGTCTGTCTGCTTTTTTTTTTTTTTTTTTTTGCCCCAGTGGAAGCGCTTCGTCTCCAGCAGCTCAATCGCGGTCTCCTTTAGGACTGGGAGACACTAACCCCAACAACAGCTCTAAACCTAAACTTAACCATATCTAACCTTAAGCATTTTATGCCCATTAAACCCATAATATGCTCTTCGAATCAAAAGCTTAATGGCTGTGACTGTGGTGTAAAACAGGAAACTGGTATAATATTTCAGTTGGAATACAGTGTTTTAGGAGGTTTATTTGGGGAAAAAATCATCTACTATGATGTCTGAGGAAACATGTAATTTAATGTAATAAAATCTATACACTGATTTTTATTTGATTTTTATTTAATTTCTGCCTTTCTTCTCTTTCACACTCCTTTTTCTAATATTCTGTTCACAACCACACTCAGCCATAATTCACATATTTTGTACAGTATGCTTGTTTCTAACAGAAATATTGTGGGAAAGCCTTTGCTGACCCATTTCTCCTTTTGTAACTTTCTATCCATTCATCGCTCATCCTTCTTTTGTGAACCCCTCCACCCTCGCTGCACCCACCTATCCAGAACAGTAAGTCAGGTGGTTTAAGTTTATAAGTTGCCTGACCTCACTGTTGCTATCAGTTACAGTGGGCTGATCTAGAGTGATGTCATGCAACCCTTTCTTCATCTTCCACTGTGTATAAAACCACCATGGTTTACATGTGTGTTGGTTTGATCGTGTGTGTGTGTGTGTGTGTGTGTGTGTGTGTGTGTATGTGTGTGTGTCAGGGTCTTCATGCATCAGCCAGGAAATTGCAGGTGTTGGTTTGTTTGTGTTCAAGGCTCAGCTTGCAGCCGCAGTCTGGAGTCTTTTCTGAAGGCCATATCCTCCTCCAAGGTTTCTTCCTCAAATCCTTTGAGCTCATGCTAAGCACGAGAACTCTGCCAAAACTAGAGTTAAAAATGCTTCTTTTCAAGTTCAGCCCAATCCCCCCCCCCATCCCCAAAACTGTATACGTGTATGCAGGATTCTCTGTTTGTATCTGGAAATGACCTTGAGATAAAATTTAACAGATCTACATAGTTTTCTCTGACAAAGTATTGCTCTTAGAGTCTTTCCCCAGCTATATACCACTAATTCCCTATTCTCTCTTTCTCCTGTTTCTCCTGCCTCTGCTGTTCTCTCTTTCCCTCCCTCACAGTAGGTTTGGTACTAAGTGTGCCCGCTGCGGTCGGCAGATATATGCCAGTGACTGGGTGCGTCGGGCGAGGGGAAATGCGTACCACTTGGCATGTTTTGCGTGCTACTCTTGTAAGAGGCAGCTGTCCACAGGAGAGGAGTTTGGTCTGGTGGAGGATAAGGTCCTGTGTAGGATCCACTATGACACCATGGTGGAGAACCTCAAACGAGCGGCGGAGAGCGGTGAGTAGCGGTTCTGGGTAATTTACTCTGGTGGTTCTCAGTGGTTCTGCAGATATTTGGTCAAGAGTCATCAAAACAAGATTCATCTGAAAGTGTGTTTGTGCAATGTCCATATCAGTATATTTCATTTCTCATGCCAACTGCCTAGCAGAAGTTTCCAGGTCCCAAGGTGATGTCTTCAAATTGTCATTTTGTATGAAGAGATAGAAAACCCAAAGGCTTCAACTGCAGTGAAACGAAACAGATAAAGCACCAAATTGTCACTGTTGGATAATTGATCAAATAAATATAATATATTTTACATAATTGATTATATTCAATAATATAATTTAACAATTTAGTGGTTGTTGTCTGTTTTTCTTGGCCCGCACACTTCTGTTTGGTTCTGATGTGCCCAATTATTCATGTTACATGAGTCTTGGATTAGGCCGTGTCCTAAATTTGAGTCCCAGCTGAGGCTTCTGAGACATTTTTGGCCACTTCAAGTGATTTTTGCAACTCATCTGCCTCTCGTACATGTGCTGTTGTGTGTTTTTTAGGCAACGGTATCACATTAGAAGGAGCAGTTCCAACAGAACAAGACAGTCAGCCCAAACCTGCCAAAAGGGCACGTACATCATTTACTGCAGAACAATTACAGGTCAGACACACACACACATACACACACACACACACAAATCACACAAATGTCCATCCTACCAGCAAATGTGTTTCTAATACAGTTTCACAGCTTTTGTGAAACTGTGCAGCCCCCTAAATACAGTATTACATGATCTGGTTGTAGCATGTAGCATGTGATTTCATGCTAATGTCTTGTCTCTGTGTAGATCATGCAGGCTCAGTTCGCCCAAGACAACAATCCAGACGCCCAGACGCTGCAGAAACTAGCTGACATGACAGGCCTCAGCAGGAGAGTTATACAGGTCAGTACACACACACAAATACACATCCACACACTCCTGTAAATAATAAATCTGTTTGTGTTATGGTGCTGTTGTGGCTTTGAAAGAGCAAAGAGGAGTTTTTTTGAAAGGTATTGAAATAGCAACATACAAACACCTACAAGTTAATCCATGCATAAATAAAGCAAATTCACACAGCTTTATATTACAGTTGAAACCATCAGTCCAGTAATTGAGTCATCTATAATCTATAGGAAATTAATGTCATGCAATTGTTTTTTGAATCATTTAAATAATTGATTATTAAAAATGCCAAACATTTACTGATTAGAGCTTCCCAAAAGTTTTGCTTGTGTTTCTTCATTGATAGTTAGCATGACAAAAACAGACATTTAAATACATCCCAACATCACTTTGACCTGCATTTATGGATTAAATATTTAATTGATTAATCAGAAAAATAATCTATGGGATTCATCAATAAGAAAAATGTACATATTCTATTGAAGGGCATAGCTACATGATGTCTGGTTACATTGCGTCTTCATAGGTGTGGTTTCAAAACTGCAGAGCAAGACACAAAAAGCACACGCCCCAGCACAGTGGGGCTCCCCAAGGTCATCCCCAGTCCCGGATCCCCTCCTCCCTGCCAGATGAGCTGCATTACTCCCCCTTCAGCAGTCCTGAGCGGGCGCGCATGGTGGCCCTTCATGGGTACATTGACAGTGAGTTGTAGTTTACTTTTATGCTGTAAATAGGATCTTTTCCATGCTTTCCCCTGTATATGTTCTAATAATGTATGATTGCTTTTATATTATTCTTATATTTCTCCTTTCTGACACCACTCTGTCCTCCAGGTCATCCATTCTCTATGCTGACCTCTCAGAGTCTCCCCCATCAGACCATGTCACTGCCCCAGCTCCCCCTGAGCCGCTAGCACTCCACCTCGACCCCTGTAACCCTTCAACCTCTGGACCCTAACCTTTGATCTCCCATCATTGTCGTCTGCCGGCTTGACCCAGAGGTCAAGCAGGAGCCAACTTGGAGAAAAGACAATTTTTCCTACAGGAGCCCTGCCCACTGGGAAAAGAAATGGAAAAAAAGTGGGAAACTAAGACGTCGTTATGTTTTGGACAGGATTATCTCACCTGCAAACCAGTCTGTCAAAATGACCATGAAGCATTATTTGGCAGGAACTCACTGACTGTATTTTACACTACTTATGGACCCATTATCTCCACGTGTACAGCCTCCACGTGTACAGCCCAACTCATCCTCCCTCTGCTCTGATGAAGGAAGAGGGAGTTTTGAAAGGATGACACTAACCCAACGAAGCAGGATTGATGCCTCTGAATACTGAAGATAAACAAAAAGGGGAAAATTTAAGGGGAACTTTCATTATGAGCCCTGGGCTGGGCACACACAGTAGACCACATTAGAGGTAAGACTCCTCCCTCTTTTCTCTCTAAGCAACCATGAAGGAAACCTAAATGTAAATACACTGGCTGTTGGAAATTTTCTTGAGGTATTGAGGAATTACATACCAACTCAAAACCCCAAAAGAGCACAATTTTTGGTCAATTTTCTACTGAAATAAGGTGTAGAATTTGATTTATTTTGAGCAAGAAAGAAAATGTTGTGCCTTAGCTTTTCAGTTTGTTGAATCAACCTGCTCATAAAAAAATTCCAGTCTGTCATTCATCACTGAACATAATCGAAGTTACTCTTCATTTGTTTTTTAATTTGACATTTAGAGCAAATTCTGATGATTTTTAAGCTTACTTCTGCAGAATATTTCAACAACATGTGCCCACAGATGTTTTGTAACATTCAGACTGCATATCAGGAAAGATAAATGTCTGGGATTTTGTATTTTTAAATTGTGACTGTAAAATTAGAAGCATGTCAGTCTATGGGTATTTAATCTATTTTTATTGAGAGAGAAAGAGGGAAGTTTCAGATGACAATATTGGTCAAACATATTCCAACAAAGACTGACATGTCACATGTTACATGTACAGCTAATTCATATTTCCAATCAGGTGTATTGTCACTAATTTATGATTTTTCCTGTCCTGCCTCTGTGTGTGTCTTTCATTCTCTCATACAAGAGGGAAAATGGAGTATTGGTACAATATGGACAATATGAAACAGACAGGGGTTGTACATAGTAAGACGTGTGTGTTTCTGTGTGTGTGTGTGTGTGAGTGAGTGTGTGTGTGCATGCGTATTGGCGGAGATAGAGTGTACATCTGTGTTTTAGTGCCATGGCCATTGTGTGAAGAACAGGATCCAACAAGACCTCAATGTCCTTGTATTTATTGAGATGGTAATTCCCTGTAAAGCACTTTTTCCCTCTGAAATGGTTTTGTTTTATTAAAAAAAACATGAAATGAAAAGTTTATTTGATAGACTGTGCATTATAAATGTTTTGTGTACTAAAATGCAATAAAATAGAATGTGATATTTTTGTGGTTTTGCATCATTTCAAGGGTATATTAGTACAGCAATAATTATTTTTTTTTCCAAATGAAGAAAAACAAAATTAGTCCAAGGACAAATAAAAACAACAAATGTCTCAAGATGTTTTGCACTTATTTGCACATTTACTTCATTTGCCGTGTTACTCTATATGAGTGTTTACATGTATAATTGTGTGTGTTTTTGTGTGTGTTTATTCTCCCATAAAATCCTTCACTCAAATGAGTGCAGCTGAGTATTCAATCATAAACTTGGCCTCTTATTTGTATATTTATATATATTTCATCTTTTATCCAATAATTTGTGATCTTGTTGAAGGAGAATGACTGTAGCTCAACAGATGCTATGCTATGCTAATCAGTATGTTTTAAGAGGAAGGACTTATGATCCTCACCCTGCAGACCTGTGGACTGTTGAAATTAATTTATTATCTTTAACACTGATGTATTTTGCTTTTTTGATCCCTATAATAACCAGGATATTGCAGCATTATGTCCAAGCAGATATTATTTACTGTTTGAAGTGAATAATCTGTATTGTTGCATACAGTGTAACACTGTGTAGCATAAAAATAAGATCTGCATGGAAAATGTCATGTCCTAGACATTAAGGTCTGGTTAAGCTTGTTAAACAAACAGTAAATAAGCTTAAAATGATTATTTGTGATATTTGGCTCAGTTTGATCAGATTAAAACAAAAATTCAGAATTAACATGCACAACATTTATGAGCCTGTGATCCTGCAGTAAACTGACATGCAAAAGTAAACATTGCTGAAAAATATCTTAAGGGTTGTGATGATTAAAAAACAAAAAATTTTGGGGGGATGTAAGGGATCTAAGGGCCGCAACCTATCAAACAATACTGAGGGGCAGTGAGGCCCAAATGTCTTTTCATGGGGCTTTTGATGGGGAGATTAAACACTACAGTTTGAATACATTGCAGTAAAATTAAAAAGAAAAACAGTCCTTAAATCACACATCCACACCCACAGAAACACCAATGCCTTCTCCTGGAACTGCATGAAAAGAAAACCAAAATCATCAGATAAAATATGAATATAATTAAAAAGTCAATCTTAAATTGCAAATCCAAGAATATAGCCTTGATGAATAATTTTTCCATATCCATTTTGGTTTCAATAAATCCAAGACCATTTCATCTGGTTCTGATATGTTTTCAAATGAGAAATAAAATGAAAATGAAGTGTACTTTTCTATTTATTTTAAGAGTTGGATTTACTGGGCTCTTCAGGTGTTGATGCGTAGACATTTTCCAGATTATCTTCAAGATCCCAGGCTTTTCTGCAAAACTTCACAATCCATTCATGTTCATTGTCATCTGTTGGAAAGATTTAATAAGATCATGTTAGGAATTGTTGGATATGAGGAATTATTTACTGGAAAGGCACTGCATACTAAGCAAGGAGCTGGTGTCCATTTTGCTGAACTCACGTAAAATCTGTAACAACCAGCAAGCTGCATAATTAAACCAGAGGTCATTTTGTGCGTGGAGTGCCATTCACGTCTCGTGTAAATTTGTCAAATCAAGACAAGCCTGACAATTAGGAGAAAATAACTTGTAGAAGCCACTTCAGACACCAATAAATAATAACCCCAAAAAATGGACGCCAATCTTTTCTAAGCCAAACGACTGCCAGAGGAGCTGATAATAAAGCACTTTTTCATTGTTCCAGCTGAAACGAGGAGCTAATTGCAGGGGAAGTGAGCTTTATCTGTGGAGCGCGCGCAGCTGCACGCACTTGAGCGGCTCGTGGGCCTCACCCGGCAGGTTCCACGGCGCGTGGGCTCATTGTGCGGAGCAGGTCTGCAGCGCGCGGACACACTGATTGTGCGTAATTGCGAGCAATAACAGGCTCTTGAAGTATACCTCTCTCTCTCTCTCTCTCTCTCTCTCTCTCTCTCCTCTCTCT